>SRMA01026597.1:0-241288 GCA_007224835.1 Danionella cerebrum
CATTCAGACATAAGCAGTCAATATAATTCCCCTCATTTCCCAGAAAAGCTGGAAGATGAGATTATAATTGAGCGGATGAATCAAACTGTGCATCCTAGGTCAGAGCGTCTTGTTCAGATCAGCCATCTTGTTTGTTGCGATTGGCTAATGAGTGTGCCATTTAGATCTCTATCAGTAACTAGCATCACTGCGCCTGAAGAGGTGCGTGGTATTTTTGAGGAGTTTATGCTGCAGATTTCATGGTTGTTACAATGGTTTTGAATACAAATGCCGTTAACATTGTTATGGCAGAAAAAACATGCAAGAAGCACTCGAGGGGGATCTTTCTGCAACATTCTTCTAGCAACATTCTTCTAGCATAACAGGGGTCTGCATGCATGGTGTAAGAGGTTTTTCATTTTGTTTTTTCTTTTTTGTGTTATATTGATTCATCTTCTCAGACCTCAATTCGTAAAATTGAAGGAGTCTTGGTAAAAGGTCAGTGACGTTATGGACTTGTTTTGTTTGGTCTGGAATTTTCTTGTTTTGTTTTGTGTTCTGATTTGTTTTCTCACACCTGGATTCCTGGGGCCTGCACCATGAAGCCAGATTAACTGGCTAGCCAGCTAAGTTTAGAATTAGTTTGCACCAATTTTGGGTACGATGAAAGGTCCTGCAGGGGTGTCAAACTCATTCAGCTCGCAGACTGCATGGTGCACAATTTGTGCTTCTGGCGGCCGGACCACACAAATCATATCGAATAATTCCTTGATTACCTTAATTGAGTCATTAATAAATTGATTTTTATAAGTAATAATGATTTTTATTTATTTATTTTTTATTTATTTTAACAAATATTTTGGGCAAAAAATTTTTAAACAACCAAAAATCAATTTGACATTTTCTCAATTTATAATGAGCTTTAGAATTCAGGAATCACTTAATAAACTCTGAAAGTACTGAAACTTCAGAAAGTTTCCACTTTAAAAAACGACAAGCTTTGAGCAGCACAACAGCGATGATATTGTTACCGTTTTTCCTGAGCAGCGTGGATTCTTTCGCGAGATAAAATAGACCCGTCACATTAACACACTGCTGCGACACACAAGGCTAAATACTAGTTTAAAAACTATTTATTAGCAAACAACTTATTACCATTGTATTATTACAAATGTAACATTTTAATAATTTTTTAAATTTTGATTAATTTTCTAACTCCCTGCTCCCCGTCTGCTCACATTAGGGAAAGGCAGTGGTGTATTATTTTGTGTTGTTTGTTTTGTCTGATCTTTTTTTTTGTTTTGTTTTGTTTTACATTTTGATTTATTTTCTGACTTATCGTCTCGTCACGTTGGGGAAAGTGTTTTCTTTTGTCTTGTTTGTTTAGACTTAGCTTTTTTGTTCTGTTTTTGTTTTGTATTCTGACCTCCTGTGCCCTCTTCTTCTCACATGGGCTGAGAGGGAGAGGAATATGGTTTTGTCTGGTCTTGTATAGTGTGTTTAGTGTATTGTGTGTCAGGGTTTTTTATTTTGTATTAGATTCTGATTTTCTAGATTCTTTTCAGTCTCTGCTCTTTGGGCTGCTCACATTAGGTGAAGGAATGCATATTGTGTTTTGTTTGATCTTGTATTGTCTCCTCTTTCTAGTTATTGTCTTTCTTGTATTCATCTTCTGACCCCCTGCTCTTTTTACACAAGTTTTATTTTGTCAGATCTTTTTTAAGTTTTAAATTCTGGTTCATATCCAGTCTGCTCATATTAGGGAAAGGCAGTCGTGTTTGTTTTGTCCGATCTTATTATTATTATTTTTTTGTCTCTCTGCTCCTCCATTTGCATTCATATTTTTTTTTATTTATTTTTTTTATTTTTGTGGCCATGAGATTCATTGTGCACAGCTTACCTACACTGTAGATTATCCTTGTGATGGCAAGAGACAAGAGTTTGCATCTATCATCAGTAAAAAATCTCTTTAGTGCAGAACCTTGGATCTGGAGTACTGGAGTCAACCCTGATTCGACACATTCAGTAGCTCCAAACATGATTCCACGAGGACTTTAATGAGTGTGAACAGGTACATTTCATGAATTCTGAAGCTAAACTGTGCAGAGCTTTGTGATCAAATTTCTTTATCTCTTCTTTAGAGAACCTGACTCAGTGTGAAATAAAATGTGACCAAGGTGAATGAGATAATAAAGCAGCACAGTGAAATGGTTGCAAATGACCTATTAGCAGTCATTCCAAATTAAAATCAGAATTTATATAGGTAACAATGAGGGAACAAGAAAGCCAAACAGCCGAAATTTTTGGCTAGAAGCAGGAACTGAGCAGAGGTCAAACTCTAGAGGTTAATACCTGCTGTTGAACACTGCGCTGAGCTCATCTCACTAATGAAACAGAAACACATCCTCTCCTCAACGCAAATGGCAATCGCTGCCAGCTAAAAAAGCAGTCCATTCATGACTGCTGGCAGTCTGCGTGTGAGGCTGTGTGTGCGTGCGTGTGTGTGTGTGTGTACGGGGAATGTTACCTGCCCTGCTCAAGTTTGATTAATGATGAGAACAAAAGTGCTCTTGTGGATTCCTCAGCTCCACTTGGTTCTGCTCCGGAGATCCCGAGGCCTCGCACTCATTCACATCTCTTCATCAGCCGTCCGTCTTCCTATCTGCTTTCTTCCTCTGTATCGGTGCTCATCCCTGTCTCTCCTTTATTCAGTTGAGCCTCTTCCTGCACTCTCAGGATATACAGTATATCAGGTCTGAGTGTGTGCTGATAAGCACCAGAAACTGATTCAGAGTTTCAGTCCTAATGGACATTCGCTGTCAAAGAACAGGAAGAAAACACCAGGACATCTTGTGCTTTTTGAACATTATACACTTGCATGAAGTGAGAAAACTGATAGTTTTATGTACATTTCAAATAGACTTTTAGACATTAGTTTATCTCTTTTGATAAACAATAATAGTTAGTAACTGAGATTTTTCGGAGACTCCCTCTAATAGTCATACAATATTCATCCTGATTCCTAAAGCCCAATCACAATTATATACTCAGTTGATATAAGGAACTATGTGAAATTGGTTTTAAAAAACTCAAAGTACTTGAACGAAACCAATACTTCTGTGTTTGTAACTGTGTGAAAATGTCAAAATGAAGGCCATTTGTACCTGCACTTCCCAAAAATCGAGAGGTTTACTAGTGACACGGCTGATATAATCTTACTCCTTTCCACTGTTTCATTCCAGAGGATTGTAAATCTGAACTGCATTGAATTCTATTAATATTTTCTGGTATGGACATACTGCATACATTTCTAACAATAGTCATCAATTCTTTGTGTCTGTAATGCAGCAACAATGTCATTTCATCATGGGTGGTTTACACATAAACCGAAAAAGGTTTTTTTTTAACTTCAAATATCATGCCTGAATTAATTTTAAATGAATTGTGTGGTTCTGACCACAATTTTCCACTATATGCAATATCTGTTTGATGTTATTTTGAAAATATGCATTTGTTCCATCAATTTGCTGAACAAGTATCTTAAATAGTCACATGGTGTGACGTGAAAGCACTTTATATTTTTACAAAGAGTAAAAACGGAGTAAGTATTTACTTCAACTCACTCCCTCAAACATTTTAATCATGACTGCTTTTATAATTAACATTCCGTGTGAAAATTAGGACATTTGGTATATTTTTTTCTAAAAAATGCAATTGCAGCTCAATTCATTCAAAATTTATAAAAAATTCCCTTAAACCTTATGACAATGGTAAAAAACGACCTTATTGATGCTAATTTCTGTGTGTTCTGTTGATATTCACATGAAATACAATTTAAAAAACCATTTTTTGTCATGAATGTGAACGTCACGCCACAGTTTTTTAGGTTTGGATCAAAAACACAAATATAAATCTTAATTTATATTTATATTATAACCTCCAAGCAGGTTTAGTTGAAAAATATTACTGAGTGCGAGAGAGAGAGAGAGAGATAAACTATACAAATACCGTGTTTCCTAAAATACCTAATTAATCCGGGCTTCAGGTCAAGTGTCTGTGATCTTGGAATACTTGTATCTCGGGCAAAATTTTTCATGTAAAATTTAACTGGCAACAGCCTCAGAAACAACAGTATAAGTTGATAAAAAATTGAAAACCAGAGAAAATTCGCTAACGCTTCTTCAATCCTTAAATCCCATTAATATTACTGTTAATTTAATAAATGATAATAAAACATATAAAAAAATGAAAGTTACGATGAAAATGAAAGTTACGTGAAACAGCACTACTGTGATGAAAGTTAACTTTCAAAGTATTTACATGATCAGCCCTAAAGCACTTCTGCAATGGATTGGGTTGATAATCGCGATTTTACAGTTCCCCTTGATTTCTTTTGTGTTTATAATGTCGGTTAGATATGTCACCTCTGATCAAAGTAGCCGGCCTGTCAGCCGTTGCTGCCGGACTCTTTCTCTCTCTCTCTCTCTCTCTCTCAAAAGAGAAGCATTATGCCCGGACGCATATGCACAGAGCACACAGAGCGAAAGTTATATGATTAGAGCACAGTTTAATTATTGCTATTAATTGTTTTTATCAAGCCTTTCCGAGTCAAAGTAGTGAAGTCAGAGTCAAGTCGCGAGTCATTGGGGTTCAAGTCAAAGTCGAGTCTCGAGTCATTGGGGTTCAAGTCCAAGTCAAGTCGTGAATCATTGGGGTTCCAGTCCAAGTCGAGTGGTGAGTCATTGGGTTCAAGTCCAAGTCGAGTCTCGAGTCATTGGGGTTCAAGTCCAAGTCGAGTCGTGAATCATTGGGGTTCCAGTCCAAGTCGAGTGGTGAGTCATTGGGGTTCAAGTCCAAGTCGAGTCTCGAATCATTGGGGTTCAAGTCCAAGTCGAGTCGTGAATCATTGGGGTTCAAGTCCAAGTCGAGTGGTGAGTCATTGGGGTTCAAGTCCAAGTCGAGTCTCGAGTCATTGGGGTTCAAGTCCAAGTCGATCGTGAATCATTGGGGTTCCAGTCCAAGTCGAGTGGTGAGTCATTGGGGTTCAAGTCCAAGTTGATTCGCAAGTCTTTTCTGAAATTGTCAAGTAGACCCTCAAGTCATCAAATTAATGATTTGAGTCAGACTCGAGTCTAATTTGTTTTACTGGAAATCTGGCTGATAAGCAAGTCATTAAATACTTATTTGATACAGTAATTTACAAACAAATTGTTAAAAAATAGATTCTGTCTCTCAGAGATTTAGATTCTGTCTCTCAGAGTGGAAACACTCCTATGCTGGAAATTTCTTGACCCCTCCATGATCACAGAGTGATCAAATGCTGCATTGACCTTGCTGTATATTTAAGAAGGGAATCCATGAACCCTGGGTCATGAAGGGAGATGTCATCTCTGGAAACTGATGCCATGTCTCCAGATGATGTCTCCGGAGTGGTAGCACGTAGATATTAAAAGGGGTTGGCGTTGAATTTAACCCCTTTGAATGTTCGTGTCTATATAAATTTGATTTCGATATTGTGCTTCATACATTTTCTCTTCACCACACAGGTGTATCCTTTCACTGGTTCATCATAAAAAAGCTAAAATCCAGTAATTGCTCTATTTGGATGAGGATATAAGAATCTCCATTATTACAGTCTGACAGCATAATTATCGCATCCGTCAAAACCCAAGCTCTGCAATTAATTACTCATATTTTCTCAACTCTCAGTCAAAGACCCACTTTGCCCCCCCCCCCAATATCTGTAGCCTAAATGTATCAAAACAGCCCTTCAAATCGAACCACCTGTGAGCAGTTTACTGAGCAGGCTCTACAGCTCATTTTACTTGCAAATCCAAAGCAATTGAGGGGAAAAGAGGAATGGAGAAAAAGCACCGCGACTGAGGGTCAGTGATATTCCAGCCAGCCTGAGCATGATGGCTCATCATCCAGCTATGTGACACTTGCAAAACATTGGATACTTTCCACCTTGTTTGCACTGTGGAAACGGAGAGCGAGAAACCCTAATGAGGACATATGGGCGAAAAGCAGCCTGTTTTGAGAAGTGCTGTGCCATTATCTGCCATGTTCCCATGTTTATAAAATAAACCTTGGCATGTTTGCAAGCAGGCCGCTGAGAGGGGATTGTGAGAGCCTGGGGTTGTTGGCCATGACTGGGAACTGAGCGATCATTCTTCATGTCAACAGCACAATCATTTACAAAGTTTGCCACAAAGGCCCAAAAGTAAATGAAACTTTGCGAGACTCTCCAGGATAATTGCAGCGGCATTAGAGGACGGTGAAACATCTGTGCTGACTCATAATCTGCTTCCTTTATACAGCTAAAAATCATGATTTAGAATTGCTGTTTATTGTTGTAGCTAGGTGACCCTCTAAATTACAAGGCTAAAGATTAAAATGACACTTTACTTAACAATATGTGAATGGTATGAAGAAATTTTTTTTTAATTGAACAAAATATGTTTGTTTCTATCATGATTTGAAAGGTTCAAGTTGCAGTCATTGAGTTTATGTTTCACAGGTTTGTATTTTTTCTCAATGTATTTAAGACTCAAATACAGTGGTACCCGAGATACAAAACTAATCCGTTCCAGGATGACATTCGTATCTTGAACAATTCTTGAACAATCAAACAACAGTAGAAGTAGATGGAAAACCAGAGAAAAATCAAGTAATGTTTCTTCAATCCTTAAATCTACGCATTGTTAATGCAATAAATGACAAAAAATACGCAATATTTACACAAATGTGAAACCTTACCTTTAGACTGAGGCGATGTGTTGGAGGAGGTGGAACAGGTGGCGAAAGACATTACGGCACTACGTATGAAAGTTAACTTTCTCGAGATATTTCACGAATTACTGACACCAACACGGTTTCAAGCACAAGCGGAGAGAATACCGAGCGTTTGAAAAGAACGGAGAGATGCTTCTGAGAACGCGTCACAGAGTTTCTCTAAGTTGCGCTACAGAACAGCTCTTTCCACGTTATAAACGTTATTTTTTACATAATGTTTAGCTCGATTTAGAAACTGATTTAGAGTGTTTTAAGGCGTATCAGCCCCTTAAAGCACACTTTCTTCAAAGGCAGATAGGAGCGCAAGGACGCAGAAGCGCGGCGCGATGTGAGACAAACAAGTGGAAAATAGAGCAGAAATGTTTGTTATTCTTCGTATCTCAAATTTTTCTTCGTATCTCGAAGCAAAAAATTTCCTGCGAGACGTTTCGTATCTTGAATATTTCGTAACTTTCGTAAATATATGGTCTAGGAGCTACAATACGCAAACATAAACAGCACAACAAACAGCATTAAACATTTTATTGAAAATCAAGAGCAATGTTGTTAAACTAAAGTCACTTCAGTCACAGAGCAAAGTCTGTGCCATTTCGCCAAAAAAGGAAGGGTCCTTAAAATACTTATTCTTTTTTTCGCTGAATTCGTAGGAAGCATCGCTACCATTCTTCAGGGTACATTTCCCAAAATACAAAATGACGTCTTGGTGTATTCCTGATTTTAGCCATGGAAATGGTAGTCCCAGCTCTCTTCACGCCATTGTCCAGCTCCTCGAGTGCAGTTCTGGGATGATACATTCTTAGCATCATTGAAACCCTTCAGATGGACATTGACAGGCATCATGAGCCTCTTCCATTTTCTGACAGTTGCTCATTTTTCAACAAGCTGCTTGCCGACTGCCCCATAACCCTTTGCAGCTTTGTGATGGTCTGCAATTTTGTCTCTTGTGTCTTGTGAGCTCTTTGGTTTTGCCCATGTTGATACTAAGACTTTTAACAGATTGTGGGGTGCACATATTTCTTTATGATAGCTAACAACCTCAGACAGGTGCAGGTGAAATCGTCACTATAGATATGTTGCGCAACATAATTCCATGCAACACAACATTTGGGAATTTTCAAGGGATTCTTTAAATGCTGGTAGTGATAGTAGAATTATAAAATATCATACTTTAATTTTAAAAACATGGCGTTAATAATGCTAAAACATAGCCACTGAATGTGATGTATGCTAAATGTTGGTACTATAGTTGCAACGGTACGCAAAGCTCAGGATTCGTACCGCAGTTTTTAACCACGTTTTGTCGGTTCGATTCTGATGGCTTAGCAAATTGTAATTTTGAAAAAAATCATTTTCTATATCGATTACATGAACAGTTAAATAATGGGCATTCATAGAATTCAATATTTTGAAATTGTCAAACATCAAGACACATTGACAAAAAAACTCCAGCCCCCTAGTGGCTGGATGAACATTCTAACACAAATAAAATGTTTGAACCTTTAGAAGTCCCTGCTTGTACCAGTGTGTTTTCCAATCCTAGCATCCGTTTTAGATTATGTAGGAATGACACAACCCAGCTATTGCTTAATATTGATTTATAATATAATATGTAGGTTTCATAAAAGTTATTAGTTTTGATAGTTTGTGTTTTAAAGGAACATTACAAGAGTAGCAAGGTATTTCAAATTAAAATGTGAGCAATCGTCTTTCAGTTTTATTTTACAGACCCCAAAATCGGTGCCATCTAGTGGGGAAAAGAATACAAAAAAACTCTTTGGAATACAAGACCTGTGATATGGCTTGTGTTTTTCAAAAAACCCACAAAAAAGCACAAAGGAGTAAAACGTGCTTGGAACAGTTTCTAAGGTTTTGGAGAGGTTTTCACCTGTTTTTTTATACAATTTTCAGTGTTTTGACCTTATCTTTACTTTTGGGGGATTTATGAATCAACACTTGTCTCTTTTTCTAAAACAAAAACTGTTAGTTCTCAATGTCTGCAGTAAAAGAATTATTCTCTGAATTCAATTTTTTTTTGTACAATTTCAGGATTTTTGTGGAATTATTCTGCAATGTAATTAAAATACATAGATATTTTTTTAAAAGATGCTGGGTTTGTACAAAAAAAATTACATCAGCACTGCCACAAAAAATGTTTTAAAGGAATTTATTAGAGCAAATTGTAAAATAGTAAAAGTAAAAATGGATAAATAAGTCTTAAACTTTTAAAATATAGTTTCATTTGGACAGCTTAAACAATTAAATAACGTGTAATAAAACAATTATATTTTCATTTAATTTTCATTGCTAATATTGTGACATTGAACAATGGATAAAATATCAAAGTATGTATTGTGAGCAAAGTGTATCGTTACACCCTTAATAAATACAAATAAATGCGATACAATAAATAAATGGAGGCATAAATGAATCACTCAAAAAGTAAAGCAGTCACGAAATAAACCTCATATTAGCTCTGAAAGGAGCTGGCTGACAGCATTAGAGACGTTCTAGCAGACAGAAAAACGAGAGGAAGAAAGGAGAGTCTCTTGACAGCAGCAGAATGTGAATAGCTTGAGCTAATTTGTTTCTTAAACACCACTGTAATCCTCACTGGTAGCAGTTTTACAGTCGGGTAAATGATTGTTTATCTCAGATTAATTTGATTAAAGAGCTTTTGAATCTCCTCTGTGAAGAGCCCATGGAGCTTTGCTTTGTGAGCGGCGGAAAGCAGCAGTGCATCTTTCTAGCCTGGCGTTTTCTGTAGATTAGAGGATTGTGATTAATTGAGCTATTGGTTAATTGTCCTGTTCTTAATGAGGGAGAGATGAGTGACCTTTTTCTCGCAAAGGACCCTGCCAAATTCTCTTCCACAACTTTAAAGAACAGCTAAATGTAGCATTTCCCAAAGACAACATTTGGAAAAGCTGGAGAAAAACTACATCTGGGAAATCATATCACCTGTTGTTAGCAGCTAGCCGAGCGGATTAGAGTGAAATTACACTAAGTACCTTGACACCACTAATGCAGGCAGAGAAATGAGAGTATTCACATGAGACTGACTGTTAAAGCTTTATGAAGACTTCAGACGCCGTGAGATGCAATAAAAGTAAAGTGACATTCACACTGCGAGAAGCTCGCTTGATTTTCAGCACCTGTAAAGCTGAGGCGGCAGGTGTTAGAGGCATTGGTCCCGCCATCATCATCTATCAAAACCAATCTTACCATACATCATTATTCCTGCAACATCTCAGCCAGAGAGATTATGCTGCTGTGCATCGTAACAAAGTGAATCTGACACTCAATAATAATTTACAAATTGAATTCAAAGAATAAATTCAATTCTGTCTTGGAATATTTTTGTGGGTTTCGGACGGTTAAAGGTTGTTTATTCACCCAGAACTTCCTCTGTTAAGCAAATCTTCAAAGTATTGACAAGTCATTACCCAGTCACAAACAAAATTCTCCCAATTTTTTCATTTAGTGCATTTTAGCATCTGCACAAAAGTGTCAGATGCATTTGAGCTTCAGTGGCATTGCTTTTATATTACCCTCGGAAGTCTCTGCACGCATCGGTGTGTGTTCCAATCCAATCAGTTTGAAATAAGTGAGAATGACGCAACCCATTTATTGTTTAATTTTGATTTCAAATATAATGTGTAGGTTTCAAAAAGGTTACTAACTATGCACAAATCAGTGCCATCACTGGCCTCAATTGGTGAAAAGACGGGATAACCTTTGGAAGTATACAAGACCTGTGATACGGCTTGTGTTTTTAAATAGTAAAATTCTATTTAAAAAAAAATTATAAAAGTGATTGGAGCAGTGTTTATGGTTTAGGTGACATACCAGGGTACCAGAATGTTTTCTTTGCATGTGACATCAGAACGTATAAAAAAATTCAAGAAGAAATTTTTTTTTTTTTTTTGTATTTTGGAAAATTAGGTTAGGTTAGGTTAATTGAATAATCTAAATTATCCTTAGGTGTGAATGTGTAAGTGAACGGACAGGTCCCCTGCTATGGACGTGTGACCCTGCCTCTTGCCCAATATGCACTGGAGTTAGGCACCTGCAGACCCTCGTGGGTCTGGAAAATGTATGAATAAGCGGGTTGGAAAATGAATAAATGAATGAATAATCAAACCGAACAATATTCAGGCTTCCAAGATACACTCCATGTCAACACTCACATAAAGTTCTTTTTTGTACTAAACTCGAATTGTACAGGTGTGACCATCAAATTAACTCCAGTATGGAGGTAGAATAACTCTGTTCCTCTTGTTGTTTTTCTGGTGTGGACTCAAGTGCAACAGTGAGAGTGTTTAGAGCTTGCTATCCACCAAACCGGAGCTGACCTTTGGAGGTATGCAGTGATACGAAAGCTGAAGGTCTCGCCAATGCTGTGCTGGATTCCATATTCTGCTCTGACTGAAAGTTCAGCTGGGACATTGCTGGGACGTTAGTATTGCTATAAAGTATATTAGAGAGATTCCTGTAGATGAGTTTTACAGTGAAATATTTATTTTTTTAATTTACACCGTTGTGTGTTGCCAGGATCTTACGCAGTGAAATTCCACATTGTTCAGGAGTAGAGTGACTGCCCCATTAAAGTGACGTTGGAATACCGAGTTGCAGCAGGTGTAACCAGTCAAGCTCACAAACACTCCCATAAATAGACGCATTTCCAAATTATTATGCAAATTCTGTTCATGTGCTGCAAAGATCAAATATTTGTTTTTTCACTTCTTCTGAAATTCTGTCTCAGGGATGTTTTGATCGCTGAAAAAACCTGTGATAATTAGATAATTGACAGGTGGTCACAACGTTTGCCTGTTTTTTATTCTCCTTGTTTGGGCTTTTTGGTTGGACTTGTGAAATTTCTCGGCAGTATTGTCTCAGCACTTTTGTTTTTTGATATAAAGCATAAAAATTGTCCGCTCTCAATTTTTTCCTTAAAAAATTTCCTAAAATAAAAGTTTAGTACTCTGAATTCCTTTTTTTTTTTTTGGACAATTTCAGGTTTGTTGTGGAATTATTGTGTAACGACATGAATAATATCTGTAACAAAAAAAAAGACTGAGGTTCTGCGATGGACTGCCGATTTGTCCTAGGTGCACCCCAGCATCTCGCCCAATGTGCGCTAGAGATCCCCGTGACCCCAAAAAGGGAATAAGTGTGTTAGAAAATTAATGAATGAATAAAAACTGGGGTTGTACTGAAAAAAAAAACCATATCAATCCTTGCTACAAAAACTGTTTTAAAGGTAATTTATCACAGCAAATTTTAAAGCCCTGGACTTTTAAGGGTTAAAACAGCGAACACCAAAACTGATTTTAAAAATAAACAATGAAAAACAACACCCTGAAAAATTCAGAGATGGAAAGAGAACCATTCAGTCAGAAAAGGCAAGCTGTTTCTTGCCCCACATTTACAAAGTGGATTATCATGGTTTAGGCTGCTGATTTGAGCCTCTGAACATCAACATATCACAGATGCTGCTTTGGATGAGGACTGTTAAGGCATGGTGGGAAATCACTCCTTCGCCAACATCTATCTGCTCCCACTGCCATTTTACAGGTTGTGTTCCCCATTACATTATGTTTCCGTGTGTGACACATCTTCCATGGTAAACAGTAAAAAGCCACTGAAACATTAAACGCTATGAGCTGGAATCATTTGGCTGGTCCAGCATTAATCTCTATATTAGAAGGAAACAGACTGGTAATATTACAAATTTAGAGTAAATTGCTCAGGAGCGAGAGGAGCTTGTTTGACTCCAGGCCACAACATGAGGCTTCTCTACTTACACCTGAAAATCTAGTTCTGTCAGCCGGGGAGACGAAGATGAATGTAAATACTGACTAATGAAACATTTTCAGATTAGAATATACACAATGACTCAATGTGCAATTTCAGGACACAAAAGGCTAATTATTAATATAAAAAACAAAGATTTGGAAACACACACACACAATTCCACATTCACTTTCTTCCACATTCACATCTGTGGGCAATTGTGTAACACCAAACAATGGGTTTTATGGTGATTCGCACCTGTGGTTTGGATCATTTGGTTCAGACCAAGGGCAACAACTGATAGTGCGTTGCATTTCTCTGCTGGCCTGGGTTCACACCACACTGATTAAAAACACTGAGTAAAAACAACAAAATACAGTCATTTGTTACCATACAAATAACGAATTGTCCAGATTTGAACTGGACATGTTTTCTAAACTATTTTAAAATTGTTCAGAGAAAACGTGGGAAAATACCAAAAAAACTTGGACGTAAACAATAAGAGGAAAAAATTGGTAGAAAAGTATTTTTTCAGAATGCAAAGATGAACAGAATTAAAATGGAAGTCAAAGGGCATCTGCTCACTTCTGACACCATCCCACAGTGGACATTCGATGAACTGCCGTTTCAGTCACTCAAATCAGAAATCTTCATTCTGAGCGACAGCGGTGTTAACTAATATTAAATTATGCAACTAGAGCATCCATGGAAATCTGCTCCCTTCTGACGCAATCCCCAAGTGGCCAGTCGATGAATTGCAGCTGGCGTCAAATGCAAATCAAAAACTTTCCTGCTGAGGGCAGTAGTAACTAACATGGAACCGTGCAACAAGAGTGTAGCCGTTTTTAAAATTGGAGTCAATTTGAATTTGCTCACTTCGGACATCATCCCCAAGTGGACGAAATGTAGCTGCTGTCAAACGCAAATCTTAAACCTTCATGCTGAGAGACGGCAGTAGTAACTAATATGGAACGGTGCAACTAGAGTGTTTGTGTATTTAAAAGGGGGAATCTGCTCCCTACTGAAATCATCCCAAGTGGCCAGTCAATGAATTGCAGTTTCCGTCAGACTCATATCAGAAAACTTCCTGCTAAAAGCAGCACAGAATATGACTATGGAACAGTGTAACTAGAGTGTAGCTGTATTTAAAACAGGAGTCAATGTGAATCTGCTCACTTCTGACACAATCCCCAAGAGGTCAATCGATGAATTGCAGTTTCCGTCGGATTCAAATCAGAAACTTTCATGCATCGTGACTAATATGGAAACATGCATCAAAAGGTTTTAAAAGTATTTAACACTTACAAAACACATTAAAATGCATGAGAAAATGCTGAAGAGTGGTAAAGTTAAATGAACATTCTGTTCATTTTGTTTTTCCTGCAATCCTTCCTCCCCATGAGTGTCCTTGAAAAACATCTCTTATTTCCCCATCCGGAGCTGATATTCTAATCTCTTTTGTAAATATTTCCCTGATTAGCTTTGAATCTCCCCTTTTGCTTTCTCTTAGCTTTGTCTTGGCTCCTTTCACCTGCTCTTCACCTAATCGTCCTGTAGATGCGTGTGATTTTACACGGTTCTGCAGAGCAGGGTGTCATCTGGCCATTGTCCACCTGATCCAGGACGCGTGGCACCAATCAAGCTCACAATGGAACAAACAACAGTTTCTGATGAGGCCTGCTCATTTGACACCTCAGCTTCACCTATAAACCAAGTGCTTCTCCAGATTACCTTACTGTCGTCTGCCAAAGCCTCAAACTTTGACATCTGGCTAATGCTAGCTCAGCTTCAGAAGCCCACAGCGACCAAGCAAAATGAACAGCTCATTCATGTGTTGAATTTCACTTGTCGGACATGTTTTGGCAGAAATTGCTTGGGGTGCTTCTCTATAAATGGACGTGTGCCGGGTGTCACCGATCCCTGCGCCATGACGCCCATCCATATTTAACACTGCACAGATGAGCTGTGGGTGGCCGTCACTCCTACGCGTGTCTCTGAAAACACACGTGCCACGGCTGTCCGGCTTTGAATTTATGAACAGGTCATGTTTCATATAAAACCTGGGGATTGGGGAGGATGTGACGCATGCCATGCCCTCTGGTCATTAGAGGGAACGTAACCGTATCTGGCAGACCTGTTAAATTGATCGTTCCAATTGAAGCAGAAGAAAAGGAGATGTAAACATATGCCAGGAGATTTACAACTTTGACTTTGGATAATTCATGAGAATTTAGCAAAAAAGGCACCCCTCATTTATTTTTTAAGATTGTGGGCTGATATAAAGGTATAAAAAGGCTCCGGACTTGACCAAATACAGATCGAATTTCTTCGTTCAGAAGAGAAAACATTACACTTTAATGAATGCGACTAGTGGCTTTTAGATGTCCTTTAGAAAGGGTAATTAATGTATTACCAGTTTAAAATGATCCACAGAGCACCTCATTAAACATTACACCTTTCTCCCTTTGTCTAATGCTGCACAATCATTAACATCAGCAAGACCGAATGGAACATTTAGAGTGACCTCAGAAAGTATAAGGACTTTTACCGCTTGCTAAAACATGCCACAATGTTCCCGAATCATGGAATCCTTTGTACTTTGATCTATTTAGTATTCCATTTATAGGCCATTCCACCAAATGAGTGCCATTTCTGTTCCTGAGACTTTATATGTATAAATAGAGAATAAAATTGCTTCATAACTATCTTTTATTAATAAGCAAGGATTTTTTTTGCAGGAAATCGCATCACTTGGATCTTTAGAAGGCCATGGTAAAAGCAAATGTCAGTTCTCTCAATTTCTTATTTACATATTTGATATCTTGGAGCATCATTTAAAAAATATGATCATTCTTAGAAACATTTCAGATAAACGCAAATGTTTGTGGTTGGGTGAAGCAATTTATTGTCAAATAACTGAGTTTACTGTTTTTAAATCAGAATGAAAACAGAAACTTTCCCCGAAGGATGCAGGGAGAACAAAATTGGTAAAACTGTAAGTTCAGGTATGTTATATTATTGTTAATAGTGTGTTACAGGACACTGTATGTTTGCGAATATACAGTGCTCAGCATAAATGAGTACATTCCCACATTTGTCAGTTTCCTTTCAGAATCAATATTTTTTCAATATCAAGAATCAATACTATAAAATATTCCCACAAATATGGTTGATTGCAAAAGATAATTTGCACACAGAAAAAGTGATTTCACTAACAAATTTCATTCAAGCGAATTTTGCAAAAAAACTAGTTCACCCCAATTATAGTCTTATAGAAGAAAGACTACAGCATTGTAATTAAGATGCTTTCAACCACGAGTCTAACGATTCATTTAGGTGTCCAGACAGGGGGCAATAAAAAGGGCACAATATAAAGTGAAAGTGAAAGTGACGTTACGACCAAGTATGGAGAGACCCATACAAGGAATTTGTGCTCTGCATTTAACCCATCCAAGTGCACACACACAGCAGTGAATAAACACACCGTGAACACACACCGGGAGCAGTGGGCAGCCATGGCTGCGGCGCCCGGGGAGCTGTGGGTAACTGGTGACTTGCTCAAGGTCACCACAGTCATGGTTGTCTCAGAACCAGCGACCTTTTGATCTCCAGTCAACCACCCTATCCACTAGGCCACGACTGCCACAAAAAAAAAAGCAGTAGCCCCTCCCACTTCATGCTGTCAGCAATGCCTCCCCATGGACGAAAAATATCACAAAATCAGAAATAATTGTCACAAAAAAGATGATGGTTACAGGATCAGCAACGTTTTACATATCAGTGAAAATACTGTAGCAAAAGTGATCCAAAAATGTAAGAAAGATGGAATCCTACAGAGACATCCGGGTCGTCCAGGGTAGTTAACATTATCACAGGAGCTTCTTCTGATGGGAAAGGTTGGAGAAACTTGCCTTTAGCTTAACCAGTAGAAAGCCAAACTGGAGTTAGCGTTTTCCATGACACCATACGGCGCACACTGCAGAGCATTGGCATTGCACGCATTTCGTCAACGACGAAAGAGATGAAGATGCTGAAAGAGATGAAGACAACTGGGACTCTATACTCTGGGACAAGGAAAAATGCCTGGTGCCTACACGTGAAACATGGTGGTTGCGGTGTCATAATATGGGGCTGCATGAGTGTTGCTGGTGTCAAGGAGCTGATGGTATGTACATAAAAATACAACACAGACGTTGAAGAACATGAGATTTATTGAACAGGATGGTACCATCATGTTCAACCTTGTATCTTCTAGTGACAAACACAATACACTTGATACAGCTTTGTCTTGCCTCATTCATGCTGCATGCCAAACTAAAAATGCCTCTGGACTAACCATTGTTGATTATATCTACGCCTAAAGTGTTACCAGTGTCCAACTGAGAAGTCAATTAAAGAATGATCTCCAGGAAAATTGTTAAACACTATACTCTAATAAGTGTTTACACTATAGGACGTTCAAGTTTTTGGAGGAAAAACAGGTGTAAATAGGAGTGTATGATACAGAATACTGAAAAAACATGGTACAAATATATGACAGCAGCACCAGAGATTAATGTATGAATACACCAGCTGTTGATATTGTGGGTACATTTTTTTAAATCTCACCATTATAATCCATTGTTAAAGTAAAAATAATAATATTAATCATGAAAAAGAACACAAAATCACATAAAACATTTTAAAATCAAGTTAAAGAGCAGCGATTAAAAATATGTTAAATGCAAAATTCGCATTTCAAAACTATATTATGTTAATTTAATTACTAAATAGCAATAACTACAAAACGTGAGATTTAAAATCAAGGAAAAAAATATTAGTAAAGTTAAAGAGATATGAAACCGAAAACTAAATTTTACTGAATAAAAAATTGATTTTGCGATGTTGATTTATGATTGTGAACCAAACGTTAATCATTCATAAGTTATGATGAGTACAAACACTGTGTAAGATATAACGTGTAAAAAGAAGCTCTACAAAGAGAACTCGACACTTTGTAGATTAGTCAAAATACATTCAATGTACTGCACAGAATTGCTCTCTTGAGAGATGCCCAGCAGTTCCCACTCAATTTAAAGAGAAAAAGAAGAGAAAAAGTGCTTGGCTGATTTTAATAAAATCAAAATACACATCAGCAAAGATTTTTTAGTAATTTGGATAAATATTTAATTTAACGAATTATGGTGAAATAAAGGAATGTGTAGCGAAGATGGTGAACTTGTGTTATTTAACTTTAAGAATAACTAAGTTATTTAATGAGAATATTTTGGTTAGTGACTGAGATATTGTTGAAAAAAACAGATCAAACTTTTTTCAGCTTAAACACATTGGTGAAATGTATACAAAAAAAAGCAATAAACAAACATTTAACAGAACCTTAGTGTAAGCACTGGACAACCAATCAGTGCCTTGTTCAATGACTGATGCTGCAAACCCAAACCATTTCCATACCACTGGAGAACCTTTCCATTTTAAACACAAAAAAACCCTTTTTTTAGAAGGGGTTAAACATAAACACCGGAAAAGTACCAAAGTAAAATAGTAAATTTCACAAATTTTTCTAAATCTTTCAATTTTCCATTTTAACATCAAAATCAATCAAAAGTTTTACTTTTTATTTTTATTTTTTTTCAAATTCAATGATAAATGACCCAAATCCACCACATTTTAACAACATTTTTAAGTTATTTCATAAGGGCTTTAACTTGTAAAAATGTTACAAGAACGCATCAAAGGAAAATTGTACATTTTCCATTTTTTCCAAAATCTTTAAACTTTTCATCGATTTTCTAAAAAAAAAAAATCACTTTTTTGGAAATAAACTACTACCACTGAGCTCTACCATGTTTTTACATAATGTTTAAGTTATTTCAGAAGGGCTTTAATTTGAAAATAATTTATACATACATTTTTACAAGAACCTACCAAAGTAAAATTGTCAATTTTCCAATTTTTTAAAAATGTTTAAATTTTCCATCAATTTTTCCATTTTTAACATTGATTTAAAAAAAATGTAACTTTTATTCAAAATCACAGAGCTCTACCATGTTTTTTACAATAAGTTTAAATTATTTCAGAAGGGCTTTGACTTTAGATTACATTAGTTTAGTTTATTCGTTTACTTTAGTTTACACAAAATTAAATCTCGACAATCATTACATTGTCCGGTGCAAACATGTCCCACCAATGCCTTGTATCGTAAAAGCCCTAGGTCTAACTGTAGATGCCTGAACAAAAAAGTGTAATGATATGCATGCTCGTAAGTTTATAAGGCAAGCTGTTGTAGAGCGCCCAGACAGGGTACGAACTGGGGACAACACCCTCCCCCCAAATAGGGTGGGCCAAGGAATGTTTTTTGTATGGAGAAATGGTTTGAGACTAAGAAATAAAGGTTGATAAACCCAGCAGGGGCATTTCATTGCCTTTTTCATGTCTCTGGGTCCTAATAAATTAAGTTAAAAGTATATAAATATATGAATCATTTAAATGCATCCTCTTTTGCAGTTTTTTAAAATGAATTACACACTATATTGCCAAACGTATTCACTTGGCATTACATTCTTAATCTGCAGGATTTATGGTGATGTTTGTTCACCCTTTGCAGGTAGGACAATCTCAGACCTTCTAGGAAGGTTTTCCCCAAGGTTTAAGGGGGTGTTTATTGGATTTGGACATTTGTGAAGTAAGACACAGTTAAGAAATTAAAGGTTTGCTTTGCTTTTAGTCTAAATTCGTCCAAACCCATTCATATTTTTGTAGAGCTCGCTTTGTGAACTGTGAAAATTTTGGTTTGCTGACAAATGTATGAACCAAGCTCCAAAAATCCCATCTCCACCATGGTTGACTTTGGACTTGCTTTACTGGATCTGATGCTTTGCATTGCACTTGGTGATGTATGGCCTGACTTAAATTTACATGCCCCATCACTTTAGCACTGGGTTGCTGTTCCTCATGCCTTCCACTTTTTTACTAATAAGGAAACATCAGGATTGGTCTCCCATCACGTACTCTAGGAAGTGGCCCATTCTTTCACAAATGGCTAAGTGTTAAATTTCCAGTCAAGGGTGCATAAATTGATTGGAAGATCTACATTCAATAATTTGAACGAGTGAGTAATATTTCTGGTAACGTAGTGTGATTACTTCTTGAAAAGAGAAAAATAAAAAAGTTCTTGCACATGGTAATGGTTAAAAGGGTATTCTGTGGTAATAATAAAATAAAGGAGTGGTCTGCTTATTTTATAATGGAAATAAACGAATGCCTACTTAGAAATAATGTATACATCTTTTGCTGCAGCTTTTAACACTTCAGCGGTCAACTGTAACATTCCCATACTGTCACTTCACTCAGCACAATTAAGCTCAATACGGAAATTTATGCAGCTTTTCCACCAGATTTTAGTAACAGTATGACTTGGCTTGATATGGCTCAGCTCTACTCCGTTGTATCATTAACAACGTCCAGTATTGGCACAACGTGGGTTATATCATTCTACTTCTGCTTGAGGACAATCTTCTGCCCATGGTTAAGTCATAATTCTCTTAACCCTCCTATTGTCCTTGGGATTAAAATGACCCCATTCAGTGTTTAACGTATGTACAGATGGTTTTTTATTTTGCTTTAAATTAAACTTGCTAAACATACCAAGATGGTATTTATTTATTTTTTATTTCCCCCTTATACATTTTGTCACATAGGCTTTCCTTGAAGTTAGTTTAACCCCAAGGTCTTTTAGCTGTATAAAATACACATATTTGTTTTGGATGATATTGCACACACTATGTTTATGATTGAATATGATTGAATAATATGCACAATATTTTTTATTATGTTAAGTATAATACACATAAAAATAAAACTACTTGTAGAATTACGAAAACCACTGACAGTTGTCAACATGGATTGGGGGGGGGGGGTGTTTGGTTTCCAAATTTTATTCCCCCAACAGATATTTCCTGTGTTCTTTGTAGAAGGGCTTTTAAAATTACGTCACTTTGTGCTCTGTGGCTCTCTCTCACTTGAAAATGGCCCCTAAGCAAAGTTTTTCTGTCAGTGAGATTTTTTCACGAGTTTTTGACAGTGAAAGTGACAGAGGAGAATGTGTGAGGCAGAGGATAATCCTCAAGAAAACCCTGATTATGAGGCATCATCAGATGCGAATGAGGATTCTAGTCTTATCCTTAAACAGCCAGGTGATGCACTACCGTCTAAAAATAGAAAATTACTATGGTCACAGTGAAGCGATGTGGTGGAGGAGGTGGAACGGATGACAGAAAACATTACAGCACTACGCATGAAAGTTAATTTTCTCAAGGTTTTTCACGAATTACGAACACCAACATGGTTTCGAGCACAAGCGGAGACAGTACCAAGCATGTGAGAAGGGATGGGGAGCGCACTTCTGAGAACGCTTCACAGGGTTTCTCTAAACTTGCGCTACAGAACAGCGCTTTCCACTTTATAAACGTTATTTCTTTAACGACACCTTGAACATTTGTTATAGCACATTATTGGTCATCTATACATAATGTTTTGCTTGATTTAAAGCTGATTTAAAATGTTTTAAAGCGTATCAGCCCCCCTTTAGCACTTTCAGCAATGGGAGAATGAAGGGCCAGAACCCGGAAGTGCAGCGTTAGACTTAACCAGCGGATAATAGAGAAGAACTGTTGGTGTTTTTCATATCTTGGAATTTTTTTTCGTATCTCGAAGCAAAATATTTCCCTGAAGATCTTTCGTATCTCAAACATTTCGTAATTGGAAGCATTTTTATCTCAAGGTACTACTGTATATATACTTTTCTAAAATTAGCTGAAATAGTGAGCTTTTCATGTCTACAGTCTGTATGAAATACACACCAACTCCCCACCCTTTATACAGAGTCGCCAAGACATTAATTAACTGACACTAACATTTTGGCAAAAAATCATATCAATTGCTGGGATAAAACAGACCTCAGTGGAAAAAAAAGGTGTTTAGTGTTAACAGGAGGGTTAAAAAGTAGTACAAACCAATGGCAGATTAATGGCTATTAATAAGCGATGTGGTTGTATTGTACGTTTATGCTGCACACTGTAGTGACCAATAGTGCACTCAGCTAGTTGTTGAGTCACGCTTTCCTTTCCAGTTCGAGAAAAGAATAGAATGATCCAAATAGGTACAAAAACGCACCTCTAAAGGGGTCAAAATGTGGTGGAAAAGCACCTAAAAGCACGGCGAGTCAAACCAGCAGGTCTGTGGAAAAGAGGCATTTATATTGTATTCCTTGATTTAGTAAACATAAAAACTAAAAAAATAAAAAATAGGATTCGGTACCTATGATCAGTAACCAAAAATGTTATATGGCACCAAATTCATGGTGATGTCATGTTTCCATCGTAAACACTCGTAAAAAATACATTAATCACCCTAAAAATCAAAAAGTGGTTTTCCAGTGAATCAATAGCCACAGTGTAAAAATATCCAGTAAACATTCACATCTATAGTGGTGAAACCCATCCATATGCTTCCTTGCTTCACCTAGCCACATCATCACGAATCATAGCTGATCATTGTAAACTAATAGCAATAAATGTTAAACAGTAGTACCAACACTTTTAAGTGCTTAATTCTGCTATAACGGCTGAACGCAAGAGTAACACCAACTTAAACACAGTATTTTCGGTAGATACGCGCCAGTATTCTTCCCTTACAACAAGGGGATAACTATGAATGACTGGTGTGAGTGCTCAAAATGACTCACTCCAGATATAAAAACCATAATAAAATGATGACAGGTTTGGCATCACCACATATTGATCCTCCGGTAATCTTAAGACCTAAAAATTTGCCCACGTTTGGTAGAATACAGTAGAGTTCCATCAAAGTAGGCATTCCAGTGCACATCCACAAGCGCAAACTGGTTTGGCAGAAGATTCTCCAGCTATCCTTCACTTCTTCAAGACCTTCCCAGCTTTTCTCTTTGGCTCATACGGCGTTCTCAGGATGCTAGGTGTCTCCTCCATGACCCTGACCAGCAGGTTATCAATGTAGTCCTCCAGCTCCCGAATATGAGCGTCTTTCTTTCTCACCACCTCTTTCTGTTTGATCAGTTCCTGCACCACTTCCTCAAAGGAGAGACTGCTGTAGGCCTCCAAGCTCATCTGCAGATGTTCAGCCCCCTATACGACCATGTGAAGAAAAATACATGAAAGTTGAGTTGTTTTATATCTCAATAAAATATAGAACAATGTAAGCCATTAACTATTACTCAACACAAGCAAGGTACAGCTTGAAGCATTCTGGGAATTCAAACCATTCTCTAATACTATCCGATAATCTGGTTACTGCACGGAGAACATACTTGTGTTTACAACAGGTTTTCTGCAGGTTTCACAATGCCACATTTACCACTTTGTAAGACCATTAAGACGTTCATCATACTTATGTTTATCTAACAAACTGCCATGGATTAACTATCAATTCTTTACAATATAAATCACCGTAAAACAAAATGCAAAAAGAGCCACAGCCACAGCTGTCCAAAAAATTGTGGACAGATGAGAAATTTTCTCCAACACCTTAAAGATAAAAAAAAGTCATTGTAAACATATAAAACGTGCCATACATGAGGCTATACATTGAATCGTTATTGTAACTAAATGTTTCCTTTAAAACAAGCATTTTTGTGATTTACAGTAAAATTCAGATGTATACTTATGACACAAAGTCCAACACAGATAGATTTCTTCATTTTGCAACTTAAAAAAAAGGTTGTGTTTAAAAAAGAAACATTTTTCATGTAAAACTAGCATCAATTACTTTTTTGGACATATTTGTATTTGTTCAAGGATTCAAAAGAATATATTTTCATATACGCAGTAAGGAAAACAGGTTAAATTAAATTCTTAGCCATAAACTTTTTAAAGATAAAATATAAATACGCAATACGCAAAGTAGAGTAGAATGAAGAGAAAGTAAAGTAACATTTGTTACATGAAAAAGAACATAAAACGATTGTTTTCATAAAAACCATTCTAAATGACAAAAATTACTTTATCTGTGGTTTTAATGGCAGCCATCTTTGAAAACAACCGAATGTGTCCACTCGCACAATGCATTCTGGGAAATCTGTCTCAAACACACTCGATGTAAAGTGCAAATTTAAATTTAAGATTTTAGATTTTTTAAGACCCAGCGGAAACACACCAGGATGCTCACAAAGCATTTTTGAGTTATTTAAGCAATTGATTTAAGCAAAACCCCACCAAACTTTGAGAGCTCTTAAGAGCTGTGTAGAAATACAGGCTTCTCTGTAATAAAATTCACTGGGAAACTAAGTTTACAGATAGAACCAAAAAAAAAATTCCCAAGACTAACACCGTATACTAGGGGTGTGTTTTTGGAAGAATCTGGCAAAACAATTACCATCACGATTCACAAACCAAGATTTCTTATCCGATACTGTAACAGAGACGAAATATATTTTATTTACTAGTCAGAACATGAGCACTGCATCTCACATACAGTGTGTTCTTTCACAGATGCAAATTCCAAGTGTTTTTTTATTAAATAGAAATATTACATAAGAAAGCATATTTTAAACACTTTGGTTTCCACAAAATTTTTTATATTTTAAGCATAACGTACATTTTTTGTTTGCACATGTTGAGCTTGGTGGAAATGTAGTGACCAGGAGCAAGCTAGCTGCTTCTCATTAGCATCATTGCTAATCCTTGCGTGTGTATGAGATTACATTGTTCTTTTGCACAGTACTGCATTTTTAAACCATTTCTAAGAAAGCCAAATACAAATGTGGAAAAACAACATAAGAGTGATTTTTTTCATGCATTGGATGCTACAATTAAATGAAACTAATTTTCCCAGTGAGCTTTTATCACTGTTGTCGCTCTAGTCAAAACAATCAAGCCTCTTTTCTCTCAAGCAGAGTGATAATGTGTTGACAAAAGACGCACAGTGATTTCGGGGGAACAGTAATGCAGAAACATTCATCTACAGCCCGATATATTCACACTTTGAACAGTCAAGGTGAAAACAAGCACTGAATGTGGTCAGTTGATAAAACCTCTTGGAGAGCTTTTTTAACACAAGTTGACGGGTCTCAGACACACCAAATTACAGATGCTTAGCAAAATAGAATAAATCTGCCACCCAAAATCAACAAAAGCCCTCTAATTACGAAACCACTCAACAGCTCCAGAAATCAAGACATTTAATTTTGTGCTCGAATGAAAAATATGGAAATGTTCACACTTTACAAGTAGGCCAATTAGGTCACAAACCTTCCCAATGACACCACTGGTCAAAACTTTTAATCACTGTAAGGGGCTCATTGTCCTAATCCTATACTTAAAATGTTAAAAGGAAGCTGAGCACTTCATGCTCAGCTATAGCAACATTATATTGTGAATGTACTTGAGAACCTCCACACTTACGGAGAATGATTACATATATAAAAATATGTAATTAATATAACAACACAAATGCTAAACACATAGTATTGGCATCTTTGAAACACCAACATCTTTATTTATACCATCTTCAGGGTTTCTGCAGGGTCTCCATGTCAAATTTAAGACTTTTAAAGACCCATTTTAAGACCATTAAGAATTAAAGTTAAGACCTATATCACACGTATGTTTATCCAAACAACTGCCATGAAATAATAATAATAATAATAATAAGCACTGTTAAATAAAAAACAAAGTAAATATGACTATATCACTAGTTATTAACATCTGAAAAGAACTTCATATTAAAAACCCAATGGTTCTATAGGATCAAAAATGCATAACATTTAATAGTTTGTACATTTTTAAACATGTGTCATACACGAGGCAATATGGTAAAATGTAATGATATTAGTCAAAATTTTCCAATAAAACTAGCATTTTTGGGATTTACACTAATGTATTCAGACCTGATATGCACTTTTGAAATTAAATAGAACACAACACAATGGATTTCTGAATTTTGCAACTCTTAAAAAAACTGTGCAAATCCATTGCGAAATGTTAGTTTCAATGTAAAAAGTGATTTCAATCACGTTTTCAAACATATACCATATAAAAAACCATATAAAACAATTGTTTTGATAATTTTAAAACTTTTATAAATTAAAAAAAATTTTGGCTGCCATAGCAACCACAAGAAAAGTTGGCTTCCATAGCAACCACAAATAAACAACCAAATGTGGCGGAAATGTTAGGAAATCTGTCTCAAACACACTTGATCTGAAGTGTCAGAAAATTAAGACCTACAGAAATTTATTTAAGAACTAGAACAGCAAATTTAATTAAATTTGGGACCTTTTAAGGCCTAAAATGATTTTTTATTTTTAATTTTAGACTTTGTAAGACCCCACAGAAACCCTCTATCATAGTGTTGAGTACCTCAGCATATCTAGTCAAAGAAGACCCCCAAAAAAAGCAATGATGCATGAAGATCACAAAGTCTTCCAAATGAGACACGCGGCATGCGTTTGTGTATATCGCCAAGCAGTGCTGCAGGGAAATATTCAAAATCCTGCAGCACCTAAGCGGATCACAGTTGTACAGTTGTAGTTAATGTTGGCTTGATGGGGCACATCTGGATAAAAGGGATGGCACGCAGAGAATAATATCTGTGTACAATGTGGGAGTGAAAAGATCCAATTAAAAAGTCCACAGGTAAGCGTGCATGAGTGAAACTATGAAGATCACATGCAAGCGTTGTCGACACTGATTTAAATGAAACAGCTGCATTACTCTATGTTCATTCAGTGCAAATAACTTTGTTTTGATGCTCTAAAAATGGCAAAATTAAAGCATGTCTTTCTGAAATAATAAATCAGAGCCAACCAAATAACCTTGATTATTTCTGTTGATTTTTTTAACGCCCTAAAATGTGAGGTAAGAGAGGGGAATGGACTTCAGCCTAATTAGATTCGTCCTTATTATCCTAGAAATTAAAATAGATAATAATTGTGAATTGCAGCAAAACAATGACCCAAAACACACAACTAAGTGAAGTACATAAAGATTCCGGAGGGGTCTATCCAATTTCTCAACAGTCTGTCCACTAGGATAGCAAACAAGGGTTATGCCAAGTAATAAAGCTCATTCGTGAAAATGCTGATAAATTCATAAGCATTTTCCAAGATATTTGACATTTATATCATCTCTCACTCTTAAAATAAACCATTGACTTGATATTTTCTTAGTTTAAAGGATGCCGAATCAGCAGGGTCTGAAATATACCTTTCCCTTGCCGTATATCTATATCAAATAAATAATAAAATGATTATTAATAATCTGCATTTGCATGTTGGCCTTGTTAGGATAAAGAAACCGACAGAAACAAGCTTCAACACTTGTAACCTGACGGTTCTGCATCTGAAGAGCTTGCAGAGCTCCTGGGTTTGAACTTGATCCACCATATCGGACAGCTGTTTATACATCTGACACTTTCATTATGATTATCCTCCTTAGATTACAATAATGAAAACAAAACATTCCTTCTGTTTTTCCCTGAGGAAACTGCAGAGCAAATTCGACTCCATAAAACTGTCATTCTAGGAAGTAAAACAAAAATATGGTTGCCCTAAGAACTGTTTAGTGACATAAATCACATTTGGCACTGGACCAGACAACATGACAAAAATGTGCCCTTATTTTAGAGGAAATCCACATTTTTTTGGGTTTGTAACCAAGAGCAGGATAATTAACAATATTTATTTAAATAATAATATTTAAATAAATAATATAGCTTCCTTTTGAACCTTTCTCTTGTGTTAGCTTCCTGTAATCATCTCTTATATTGAGCGGTATTATTTTGATCCATCAGCTACAAAATATACAAAAAAAAGGCAATCATCGATTGTTTTTTTTTTCTTTATCTCAAGGTTACCTTATTAAGGATTCATTATCCATGTAAATGTTGATTTTAATATTTTTGGAATGGGCATCTGGACCTTTTTTTTCTGTATACCCCTCGATTTCAATTTAAGAATGAAAGCTACAAGCAGTGATCAAAGGGACTGAGCACCTCCGGAGCCATTGACACTTGGTGACAAGTTTGTTGCCAATACTTATTTAGAAAATGTATTTAAGTTAAAATTGAATATAAAAATTTTACTGATCAATACAGGTTATTTAATGACTAAAAATCTCATTATAAAGTGAGATGAGTACTAGATGGCGCTGTACATTTTTTATGGCATTGCTCTGGCCAATATTTTTGTGAAATATGCTAAAAATGGTAAAACTTATATTTGAGTCTTGGCACCCTAAATATGTGTGCCGGATTTTGTTCCCATACATGACAAACCGAGTGCAACATAAGATTTAACACGTTAGGTGGTGCTATAGAGCCATTTTGGCACACCAACGAACAACAAAAAACTTTTCTTTACCCTTTTACAGTCACCTGTCTGATGGACACCTCTTAAACCAGTGGTTGAATGTAGGAACCAATTATTTGTACTTTGTTACTTGACAACTCTGATTAAAATTGCCCAAACAACAAAAAGATTTCAGCATTTTACAAATTATTTTTTAAATCTAACTTTGTTTTATTTTGAAAAACGTTATCGTTTCAAAACTGGTCAGCGTGAACCCCAACACGGAAAGATTGCTTATAATTTCTTACAAAATAAGCAGTAAAATGTTGAAAGATGATGCAATCCTGGCAAACGGAGAGCAGTGAACACTGAATCAAAGGACGCTTTAGAGAAGAGATGCCGCATGAATGGCACCCGGGCACAAGCTGGCGGGGGCAGGAAGAGAGCCCAGGAAATGACCATGAACTGGCAAGCAGCTGATGAGCAGATTTAGGCAATCAGGAGTGTGTGAGAGATAAGACTTCCACTTGGCATTCTTCACTTGTCTCATTATGGGCACTAATGAGGGCCTTTGCGTTGAAAATCTAAAACTCAAAGTCCTTTGAAATACCACGACTAACTCTCCCCCAACTCCCCCATTCTTTAATTAAGCCCACGGAGCGCCAGAAACACCATTTCACAGATGCAGCGTTAACACAAGCTCAAAAAGATTGGTGAGGAAAGCCATTTTCAGCATCACGTCTCCAGTTTCAACATCACTCAGAGGATATTCTCACACAGCACCCCAGCAAATGTTGCGGTACTCCACACGGGACACAATGGTGATTGCCATCAGTCGCTTATAATTATGACAAAGTGAGCGAGGGCCCCTTTCCACGTTTAACACTAACCGCAGTCTGACCTTTAGAGTAAAATTAGACCAGTGACAAATTGCGCATTATTAATGATTAGATTTCAAATTATTGAGCGAGAGAACATGCCGTCCGAGATGGTTCTCTAACGGAATGGAAGCGCGCTAATCACATCACACGACTTCAAATTACATGCGGATCAAAGATGATGACCACCCATTTCAGCTGTTAATTAGATAAACGGCCCACCGAGCGGAGTGCCACGAGTGATCCTCAGTCAGAGATCAGCACCATCCATAAGTGATAGGGCTGTAATAAATGACCAATTAAAACTTCAGCCGAGTTTTGAAAACTTATTAAAAAAATGTGGTAAAACTGAGCCTGGACAGATTGGACACTGACATAATGAGTGAACTCGGTTAAAATGCTGTGCATGTGGTGTTTCAGCAAAGGAAATATAAAGTTTTATAACCATTTGGATTTTAAATAGGCATGTTTTTTTCTAAATTAGAATTTTCTTTTCACTACTGAACTACTAAATGAAATTCTAGGAATTTGCTGAGAATGCTTTTCCATTGACTTTACATGGGGTTAACTGACAAGGAAACTTCAAACTGACACTACTTCAGATGATCATTAGTCTGTGAAAGAACATACAAACCACCGAGCAAAAGTATTTGAACCCTATGTCAACCACCTAGTTAGTGGTTGATCTTTCATAAGACTGCGTTGTTCATTTTTTCATGCAACCATTTGATATTCTTTGCTTTTTGAAGCATGTTATATATGCCCTTTTATAAAACCTATAAATATTTGACGTAATGGCCTCAATGGTCAAATGATACCAACTGCAAATCAATTGTAAAATGTCTGTAAAATGTCAACCACATGCAATGGAGCAATGATTCTCCAGGCATGTGAAACCAGAAGAGATAAATCAGTATTCTGGCGGTTGAAGTGTAGGAAAAAAAAGAATATTATTTACCACATCTCATATCTAATACAAGCAAGTGCAAGGGTTGCGAAAGAATGAAGTTGATACATAGATTCAAGATAGAGTTGTGCTCATAAGTTTGCAAAATTTTCAGATTTCTGTATTCCCACTCATGGTTAGTGGTTGGGTGAACCCATTTAGTTCCAAATGATCCTGAGCAAAAGTGATTTTGGCCTGAAAACATGCATAAAAACTGAAAAATGCAGAAAACTGGCCTGAAAAATGCAGAAAAGATTTCAGAGCTACTGGCTCCTGATAGAGAATTGCCATTGCTGACATTTGTGAATTCTGAGTGATGGGGGGGAAAAACAGGAAAGGCAAATTACAAGAAATCCAAGGAACTATAAATACAGATCAGCAGTGTTCAAACTCTGATTAAGAAGTGGAAAGTGAGGGATTCTGTTGAGACCAACAAACATTTCTGCTACAACAGCCAGAAAAATTGTAAAGGATGCAAAATAAATCTCACACATTAACAAATAACTGAAATACATGGCTCTCTGAAAAAAGAACAATAAGGTAAAATGGGTTGCATTGTCGACTTGCCAGAAGAAAGCCATTTCTCCAGAAATGCAACAAAGTAGCCCGCTTTCAATACACCAAACAGCTCAGAAACGTCTGGGACCAAATTATTTGCAGCAATAAGGCTGAAACGATTAGTCGACATTGTCGACAAATATTTTTGTTGTCGAGTAGTCGTTTGATGTCATGTGACCTAATGTAAGGGTCACATGTCTCGATTTGAGCGCTAGAGTGTGATGCAGGCCTCCCGAATGCTACTGCGGTAGAAGAAAAGTCAGCGCGAATTATGATGGAGAGTAAGGTTTGGGAAAGTTTTACTAAACTTAACCAAAAATGCTGTCGTGTGCAATACATGCAAGGTGGAACTTGCTTTTCATGGGAGCATGTTGGAGCACTCAAAGAGGAAGCATCCCGGCGTTGTGCCATTTTTCGACTCCCCGGCAGATTTCGATTCCCCTCTGCATGAACGTGCATTCAATCATGTGATTGCACAGACTAAACAAATGAGAGTTCAAATAAAATGTTTACTCGTGAAGACGTTTTGATTTTTATTTTGCTTATATGCCGCGTACATGTCAAATTTACTTGTAACACATTGTTTAACTATAAATATACGTTTAAAAGAATGCAATCGCTTAAAGCAAGTTGCTTACAGCAGTGAATATTGTAATAATTTATGAATGTAGAGCATTATACAAACTTTAGATGTTTATATTTTATTTGCGTATTCATTAGAATAATTAACATTTAACGTAAAAAGAAGGATAAACAAAGTGAAAAATCATTGATATAAAATAAAAGCTATATAGAGCCATTCACATTATGGGAAAAAAAACTTGTCCCATAATGGGGAAAGTTCATTTTAATAGCTTTAAGGGTCACACACACCAAAGCATTTCTTTCTCACACCATTCATTTTCTTATGCCGATTCTAAAATGATCTTTATTTGTTTCTTAAATTTTGAAATGTTTTGAAAATTTTCTAAGAATTATTAGATTATCCCCCTCCAAATATCTAGTTTCATAACTGTGTATTTCCCTGGGATATTACTTTTGATGAACTAAAACGAGTGGTAAACCAACAATTATTAATGCTGCTTTAAGATATGTTCACATTCAACTTTCTTTTTGTCTGTAATGCAGCTGATTATTTATTTTTTTCTATTGAATTAGAACAAAACATGTAAACAGTGCTTAGAGAGCATTTGTGTGTAATTTGAGTGTATCAAAATCAGAAAACTTGAAGATAATGACCTGTTTAGTTGGCTCAAAGTTCATTAAAACAACTATTTCAAAAGCTGAAGTGATTTTCTTATTTTATTTATTAGTTAGAATATTTGTAACTCATTATTTTAACCAGCTGAAAAAGCAGAAAAATCGTTTAAAGGCTACTGATTAATGATTGAAATAATCAATGACTAATTGATTAATCAGTCTAATAATCAATAGATTAATCGATTACCAAAATAATCGTTTGTTGCAGCCCTATGCAGCAATTAGACTAAAATCTAAGTTTTTGTCCACAACCATTAACACTGAATGGAAACTCCGTGAAACACAGAGGTCACTGATGATTTGGGGATGTGTGAGCTCCGAAGGCAAATGAATCTTCAAAATTGATGGGAAGATGCGTGAACCGAGAAGATAAAGAACCTCATCAATAACTACCTCAAGAGACATGAGGCTCAAGTGGCTGTCTCTGATGTTAAAGGGGGAATATAACATACTGAGATCTAACTTTTGATCAGGGTCATTTGGAAAGTTTCTGTTGCCGTTATGATTTAAAAAGAGTAAACACATGCGTTTGACAATAAATCACTTCACCCAGCCACTAATTATGAGTAGAAAAACTGTACATTGATAATGAAAACCCCATAATCCAAAGGAATAAGCAGGTATGCATGGTTCCCCAGAGCTAATTCTGAAGATGTTATGAAATGTGTTTACGCATAAAATTATTTTAAACAGTTTTATAAAGATATCATGTTGCCTGTTATATATTATATATAGGTAGGGAATCAAGCTTCTAGAGAATAAAAAAGTGGCCTCTTTCCTCTCTTTTAGCCTTGCTCCATGTGGTACAGTGTACATTAGCTCTACACTTCACTGCATTTGGGCCCAGGTGAGCCAGGAAGCCGAAGAGGATCTATAGCGTACTGTACAAGGTCTGAATGAACTTACATGTTCTCTTGCATTCTGCATTGCCAGCTTCTTCTCTGGAGAAGCTTTGAATCTCTGATTAAGGTCTTCAGTACTGGCGGGGAGAGAAAACACCCAATAAAACCACAATTTACTAAAATATTTGTTATTACAGATTAAATTGACTGATTTTCACACAGAAAATAATTTGATTTCATGAAATCTTAGTATAGATCCTTTAAATTAAGCACTGTTGAATCACATTGAACACTTGCATGCGAAGGTTCACCATCACTGAAAGCCACCTACTGTATAGTGTGAAAATTACGTTTTTAAATACCGTATTTTTCGGCTCATAAGACGCACCGGCACATAAGACGCACCCAATTTTTAAAGAGGAAAATCCAGAAAAAAAAGATTCTGAACCAAATACTGTTGTAAAATATTTTATATCAACTGTGTAAAAGTTAACAGCCAAACATGTAACATGAACAGACAGTAAACAGTAAAAGTAACAAAAAAAAAGGCTGTAATGTTTTTTCTTTGCCCCAACTCATCATTCTAAAGTCCACCATTCGTTATCACCATCACTGTTCCAGTGCAACATTGCCCCCACATTAGTAATACCGTAATAGCCAGTAACATTGTCACTACATTACTAATAATAGCTAGTAACATTGTCACTACATTGTCACCACATTACTAATAATAGCTAGTAACATTGTCACCACATTACTAATAATAGCTAGTAACATTGTCACCACATTACTAATAATAGCTAGTAACATTGTCACTACATTACTAATAATAGCCAGTAACATTGTCACTACATTACTAGTAACAGCTAGTAACATTGTCACTACATTACTAATAATAGCCAGTAACATTGTCACTACATTACTAATAATAGCCAGTAACATTGTCACTACATTACTAATAATAGCCAGCAACATTGTCACTACATTACTAATAATAGCTAGTAACATTGTCACCACATTACTAATAATAGCCAGTAACATTGTCACTACATTACTAATAATAGCCAGTAACATTGTCACTACATTACTAATAATATCTAGTAAGATTGCCCCCACATTAGTAATAATACAGTGGTTCTCAAACTTTTTTAGTCGAGCCCCCCTTTAATCAAACACTCCCTAATTGCAGAACATGTTACTTACGTTTGTTATCTCGTATGTACATGTGTGAGATGTACCGTTGAGAGATGATTTGAGTTTGAGTTTATTAAAGAAGAGTTTCAGTCATTGAGAGCGTTTTGTTTACCTCGCGCGAGCGCGGGCGCGCGCGCACGCGAGAGAGAGAGAGAGCGCTGGAAACAAGCGTATGCTTTTTGTTCTAATATAAATCCTTTTCATTTTTGTCAGCTTATGAAAACCCAAATACCTCCATTAATAAAGGATCAAACTGTCCAAGATTGTGAAACTGTCCAAGTGAATGCTTAGTGGAAATAAAACCCTCACAGACTGAAGACGATGCTTATCGATCATCATCTTATCGTCAGGCTCAAAAAACATAGCAGACAAACTATGAGCTGTGCCCATTTCACATCTTGAAATGTATTTTAGCGTGAGAAAATGGGTTTGTAGCGTGAGAGATCACTCAAGTGCAAGAGACTTACGTTGTGAGACACAGGAGCTGATCTCTGTAGTTTCGCTCGTGACGTAAGTATGGATGCGGATGCCAAAGGCATTGTGGGAAATGTAGTTTTTCCCCCCATTTTCGTTACGTCCGCGCAATGGCAGAGATGGGCGATGACGTCAGCGCGCAGCGCTTGGTAAACAAATATGGCCGCGGCTTCGGCCTAGCTCCGGAGCTCTTACACCTCTCATACGGCCGTTACCGGACTTCGCGGCGGTTTGTATTTGCTTCATAAGACGCACCAACTTTTCCCCCTCAGTTTTGGGGAAGAAAAAGTGTGTCTTATGAGCCGAAAAATACGGTAATATTTGTATCAAATACTGTATTTCTAAAAAAAAAAATTCTGTTATGTACCAATTTGAACTAACGTTTTTGTAGTTAAGTCTAAAGAGAGTGTAAAAGTGCAAGATCAACTTAGTATTAGCCACGTTTACATCCCAAAATGTGAAATAAATTTATGCGCAAATTTGGAATATTGCATAAATGGTTTTCCTGATAAACTGGTCCCAACTTTCAAAGGAACAATGGTAGCTGCAGCATTACAAGGCCTTTTTTTCACCAACAATAACTTACTTGCATCTTAGAATACGTACATGAAGAGTAATATGCGCAGTCATTAAAATCATGAATGGAAAGATAGCTTTTGATTCCAGACCAAATTCGAGCGAGCAACTCTAGAGAACAGTAGTTATAAGAAAGAACATTGGGATTAAAGATGTGTACAAACTTTTGGTTGTGTGTATTTGAACTGTTATGATTGATTCGAATTGACTGCCTTCATTAGGATAGTGCTTGTCAAAACTCAGCGATGAAAGGCGCAAAAAAATATTTTTTTTTCTAACCTGTGACCCTGGGAAGACCTGTGATCTAAGCTGTGAGAGTAATTGGAGAGGATGAGCAGCCTAGAAGGCCACAGGCAGATAAATTGTTAATTGAATGCTCAATCTCTCATTGGGATCTCATTACTGTGGCTTGGTCAGGCCCCTATAGTCTGGATTGGGCCTAATGACATCGATAAGGTCTCGCTAATGACAGACTTTCACTGATAAACATTAAGTGCCTGGCTGTCCTCAACTAACTCGACTGAGAAGAGAGCTTGGCCTGGGAATGAGGTTCATACCCAACAAAAAGCACCTATTATTACATCAAATAACATTTTAGACTTAAAAAACTAGTTTACAACAAGCCAACAATTCATACCTGGATCTATAGTGCGAGAGGAAAGGGTTGGTTTCACTGGAGCTCTCACTGGTGAATGGGTTTGGAGATCTCAGGTCTCCAGAGCTTCCTATTCGTCCCGTTTGCTTCTTTCCTTCCTTTTTCCCAGTCACTCTGCCCAGAAGACCCACCTTCTCCTTCTTATCTCGCTTGTCTGGGCCCCAGAGGGCTCCCTGTTCTCCCTCAAAGGGGTTGCGGTTGCGTGGAAGAGTGGCAAACTTCTGGGGCATGTTGTCTCCAATGTCTGAGAAGGGATCACTCTGAATGTCACTGGCAGGGCAGCCATATTCATCGCTCTGAGAGTGTCTGTGAGCAGAGGCGCCCACTATGGATGAGGAGGAGATAAGACATTGTATTGAATGGTTCCCAAACACACCATTACTGGGTTACATAAAATCCAAAGTGTATTTGCATTAGTTATTATTTGCATGCAATTATCACGTTGACTGTTAACTCTACAACTTTAAACATATTGGTCTTTTTAAACTTTAACATGGAAAAGAGACAAAATAAAGGTAAAAATGTATTACTTGAATGTTGAGGCCAAACTAAATGTAAATCGTAATTATATGAGTTGCCCCTATTCAACAGGAATTATATGGTATGTGAGGTACACTTTATTTTGAAATAACTTGTATACAACACATTTTATATAACGCAGGGTGATTTTAGATGTTAAAAGCTAAAACAATTATTTGACTTATTTCTTCTCTGCAATAGCCTGTTTACACATGATAACCTTGTAAAGGTCTTCGCACACTGAAGCAAAATTTTTTCAGAAAAATTTGAGGTCCACAAGCCCTGTACACTGGATATTTTAACTCGTTGGGTAACATTCACAAAAACACACAAACAAAGAGTTTCTGATTCTCCCTTTTGCACACAAAAAAAAAATCCTAAGAATGCGCAGAGAGGAAGGATCCTACATCAAAGAGCTATTGAAATATCCTAACAATTTGACAATTATTTCAGGATGTCTGTTAGTTTGATATCTTGCTGGCAGTTTTGGAAATGCATGGTAATAATCTGCACTCTGTTTAGCATAAAAAGCTTTGTTTTCAGACACATAGCCAATGACGTTGAATCACAGAAGGACCAAACCCATTTGAAATCGCTTCCAGCAAACCCTTTCCAATTTTTTTTATCTTTAATTGGACTAATTATTTGGAGGCAGTGTAATAAACACAACGTGAGCCCAATTTTATTTTTGATTGTACAAAAACTTTCGGACTTCAATGTGCAAAGACTTTTACAGCTTGAAATTCAGCTGGAGGGCAACTTTTCAATAGAACAATCACTAGGAAAAACTGAATGTTGCTATGTTTCCATTCACCTTTTATGCACATTTTGGAATATTGCATTAAAAAAACTTTGTTGGAGAAAAAAAAGAAGGATAAACTTTTTATCTGATGAGAAACAAATGTGCATAAATTATGATGGAAATGCATTTACTGAATAAATCCAAATTTTACTGAATAAAACCCCTTTTCTGTCAAAACCGGGGTTAGACTAATGGACTAGCCAAACAACTTTATTGCTCGACATCTAAAATGTTGTTGTGGTCATTCTAAAATTCCTTAGTGTGTCATCGAAGTGGTTCGGGATTATCTCCTCCCAGAACAGTCATGACCGACCATGGCTGCCAATGAGACATCATACATCTGATGAACGTGTGGTGCCAAAAAAAAAAAGAGTTTCGCACCGTTAAAAAGATTAATAGTAAACCCCCTTAACCAAAGAAGGGTGCATACCCTCACCTTTTTCCTCAACGGAGCTTCTGGAGTCGAGCTTAGGCCTGAAGTGAGTACCTATTAGATCAGACATTGAGTGGGCTGCTGAGAGTTTCTGTGGTCCAGTGAGGAGCGAGCGCTTGGGCTTGGCTTCAGCCGGGGTTGGTGGGTGAGGGCGGAGCTGCTGGTCTGAGGCAGAATCTTTCTCTCCCTCCCCCGAGCGTGGCACGATGGCAGAAGAGGTATCTGAGAAGGCAGCGTCATGTTTGCGGCCCTTCATTTTCTCCTTGAGCTTGGAAAAAGGTGATCTGGGTTTGTCTCTCATAGACAGATCAAACATGCTCGCGGTCATGTTGTTGCGCATGAACTGGATGCTGACCTGGATCCTCCCTCGGTCCTTCCTTTTCTTGCCAGCTCGAGAGTCTAGAGCATACCAGCTGAAGAGAAAAGAGACCAGAAGAAAAAGTCAAATGGTCTGTATAATAAAACCCACAAAAATAACCCAAAGATTTAACATTCTTTCTGTAAAACTATAGATACAAAAATTAATATTAAAATATGTTTATACAAATTGATTAAAATCACAAAAACAAATTTTTATTCATTTATAGACGTACAATATTTTTATTTCAGATAACAAGTATATATTTTCAAACAGTAAAAATTAACCAGAAATCTTTGAAGGGTAAAAATGAAAAAAAAAAAACAAAAAAAAAAAATCAGCAGTTTTGAGAGCATCACATGCAAATAAATATTACGGCTTTTTCAAACTTTTCAAATTATTTTTAGGAGTTAATTTCTTAATGCAAACCGAAAACAAAAATGAACTGAAGATATCTTAAAATCCCAGATTTTAATCTGAAGTTACCATTCATGCTATTTGCTTTTGCCATTTCCATTACTGTTATTAATATTTAATATATTTTTATTTTGCAGAGTAGTTTTTGTTTAACTACAACACAAAACATGTGCAATACTTTTGACGTTTAGCATAGAATAAAGTACGGTATATGTAGGAAAATGAGTGTCTGCACATTGCATGGTCTTTATGAAAATTAGACAATGACCTAATTTCCCTTTAATTATTATATTAAACTACAATAATATTAAATGCTAGACAATTAACAAGGGCAATGACTGCACCACAAAGCTAGGCTCCAATTTTTTCCATTGGTTGTCTTGTTATTCTTCCGCTTGTTCTTCCATTTTCACCATTGAAGTCAAATCCAACCTTAAGAACCGCTTTCGGGAAAGTTATTTCCCTTACGTTTGTGTCTATAACTTTTAAATCGTAAGTTGTATAAAGGAAATCCCACTTTCCACCGATCTCTTGACTCAATACATAATTTTTTACCATGGAAATTTTTACGCCATTTTGAAGTTTATGAAAAACCTTATTTTGTGAACTCCTGCTAGGCTGTTTGTCCAGTGCACACAGAATTGGCACTGGACCATTTACTAACCATGCCAACTAAAAGTTGTTCACAGAAATTTGACGTATCAAACCATTTAAAAAAATTTGCAAATGATTGTTAGGCAAAACTCACCAAAAATCATCACAAGTCTCTTTACACCAAACATTGGTGTATGGAGCAACAACCAAAATCTGAGGTTGCATGCGGTATTTTGTTGGAAAAATTAAAAGTTGGCATTTGCATCTTATATGTCCAACGATGTTTGTCCCAAAAAAAAAGGATAGTTGCACCATGCACATTTTACCATGATGGTCATTTAGCGTGTCAGCCTTTTTGAATTAAAGTTTATTTAATTCATCACACGCCTACAAATGTTATTAAATTAAAATAATAACTACCTTGTGTATTTGGTTTTTCGTTTCAGGTCAACGCTATTTTCCAACAAAGATCTTTTGGATTTTTTCATTGGCAATAAACAATACCAACTCCGGAACTCATATTAACCCATCGTCATTGTCAAATCCAAAGACAATTAAAATGCATGCCCAGAACAGTTCATCACAGGGGTACGACAAGTAGCTCGACCTCTGTGGTATTTATACGAGCAGCCAGGCAAGCACCAGTCACTTGCAGAGGTTCCAGTGTACCTTCACAGCTTGATAAGAACAAACAGAACAAAAAACACACACTTTCAATTCTTTTTTTTTTTCTTATGAAACCCCTTAGTGGGAAGACTCTTTCAGGCCCTGATCTGTATGTATAATTCATATAAAACGACATCGAGGCAAAGTGTTTGTCTGGCCAGAAACCCAATTTCACTTCACACAAATCCACAGCATAGTCCATTTAGCCCATTTGAAAGCCGTCCCCCTTCCTGAGAACGCATATTATAGCAGGGATAAACATAATTCCCTGGTAACGGCAAAGGTTTGGGCCACATAAAGAATGTGAAGTAATATGCCCCCATCTAGGCTGTTCCCACTCTGCTGTTTACTTAACCTCTTGCTCTTTTTTTCTGCTGGAAGTAATGTGATTGATGCTGTAACTATGTGAAAAGAAGGTGGCATTTGCACAAATCTACCCTTTGTTCATTGATGCTCACGCCGGTATTTGGAGATTATGAAATGGACAATATTTCAACAGAGTCACATGAATCTCAAGAGTGGCTGAATACTGATGCTTCGTTCAGAATAGATGGCCAGGCACAACACCAGATGGAGACTTTCATTTAATACCGAGCCAGATCTTTACTATTCATCTTCACTATTTTACAACAGCAAGATCTTCCAGAAACGGATGTCATAATTTAAACTGCTTGCCCATCAACACGTCTGTACATGAAAATAACAACTTAATCCTGTACAAAAACACACTGTTAACTCATGGATTTAAAACAAGCTAGTCGGATAAAGATATCTGCAGTTTTATCTTTACAAAGAGCACCCTACACTAATCTAGGAAAGAATATTTTAAAAGATCACTTTACCTCAAAAGTGGTTTGACGAAAATCTACATTTTCTGTTCTAAACTTTCATAAAGTACCTCAAAGTTAGACAAAGATAAAAATGTCAAATCCAGATTTTAATATTTAAAGATTTATTTAAAAGTCATTTTTTTCCCAAAATGTGAAAACTTCATTGTGCTTTTTACACAAAATGCTATAAATCCAAGAATCTATCTATTTTCATTTATTTATTTTTTTTAAATAAAAACATTCAAATCACAATAACAAGTAAAATTCCTATTGCATCAGTTAAACCAGTGGTTCTCAAACTTTTTTGGTCGAGCCCCCCTTTAAACCTTGAAAAGAATCTGGGCCCCCCAGATGTAAAATAATAATTATTTAATAATTAATTATTTTAATGTAAAATAAATGTAACCACTCCTTAATGTTAAATAACTCATTATTTATAACTTATTCAAGTGACAATTCAGTTGCATAGTAACAATTGTATGCTTGTTGTTCTAATATAAATCCTTTTGATTTTTGTCAGCTTATGAAAACCCACATAACTCCATTAATGAAGCATCAAACTGTATCAAGAAAAATAGCATTTTTGTCATTTGTTTAGCGAAAAAAAAACCCTCACAGACTGAAGACGATGCATATCGATCAGCATCTTTTATCATCAGGCTCCAGAAACAGATCACAGATATACTATTAGCTCCGTCCACTTCACATCTTGAAATTTATTTTAGCGTGAGAAATCGGAGGTGTGGCGTGAGAAATCACTTAAATGCGAGAGTCTTACGTTCAATGTGTGAGAAACAGCAGCTCTGCAGTTTTACTCGTGAGTATGGATGCGGAAACATCGTTGCAGCTACCGTAGCAAAAGGCATTGTGGGAAATGTAGCTTTTTTTTTCGTTTGCGTTTTTGTTGTTTTTTTAGATACTCAAAAGTTTTAGGCTCTCATTAGATTACATGGCGGGCCACATCTGGCCCGTGGGCCTTGAGTTTGACACATGTGCTCTATGTCTTTTGGCTGTTTATTTTTTTATTCTTTTCTTATCATCGGCTGATGATCTGCGCCCCCCCCCCCTGTAGCGCCTGTGCGCCCCCCACTTTGAGAACCACTGAGTTAAACTGTGTCAGCACAAAAACACAGAGATATTGAACTATTGAGTTCATATATTCGCTGCTCGTTTACCACAGTCTCTCCCTTCACCTCCTGGTAACTTTTAAACGTCTCCATTGAACTTTATTGACTGCAATCAGCTGGAAAATGGCCTGGTTCTGTTCCATTACAGATGATTATAAAACAATTAAAACCTTTTGCAGCAGATGACACTCAGCATTTTTCCACCTCCTCTTCTTTGTAGTCTGTTTGGTTATGTGGGTGTTTTGGGGGATAAAAAAAACTTGACTGGCTTTTGTCGCCGTTTGGAAAAATAAAACTGACAAATCTGCATTACATGGCATGTATTGGTTTTTTTTTTTAAACTGAATAACACAATAAACTTCAGAAACAAACGCTATTTTTTTTTTCTAATGCCGTTCATCATGTTTTGGAACCAAATTACTCATTTCACCCTGTTGACAAAGAAATGAGCAATCCTTAATTAAAAAATTTACTAAATAAAACAAAAATAGTTGTAAACTGGGACACACTTTTCTAAGGTAAACAAGTACGATTTCTGGATTCCATGTGTCTTTTACACAGGTAACAGGCAGTGATTAGCTTTAGGATTTAGGTCCTGTCCACACAAACTTGGATATTTCGAAAACAGAATTTTTTATGTGATGTTACGGCGTTTGGCCACATGCCGCATCATTTTATGAAGCAGTGCATTTTTGAAAAAGGCGACCAAGTTTTGAAAATAGCCAAAAATTGCCAAAATGGAAGAAACATAGAATAACTTTTAACCTACTTCTGTCAGAAGTCTAAATGATCATAAAAATGACAAGAAACCAGCCCAGAGATACATGAGCGATCTCAACCGTAATAAGGCAGCCGGGACCGCAGTCAACAATTTTCAACACAATATGTTGTGAAGTACTGAAATCTGACCCCAAAGACATCTGAATGATTCAGAAGAAATCTGTTATTGTAGCAGTATTTTTGTTCAAGCTAGTATTTCATGTTTTGTAAAGTCAAATACTTATTTTGATTACTTAAGAAAGTAAAACAAATCCAGTTTATTCACTGAAATATATGAATGGTTGACATATACGCTGGAAAAGTTGTTGTGTTTTAACAAGTTTTGTTTAGGTCTGACATTACATTTCCAAATATATGTATGTTCTATTAAATGTGTTGAAAACATGCATTTTTCAATCCATTTACTGTGCCAATATCTTAAATGTGACGTGAAAGCGTCATTTTATATTTTCATATACAGAGCAAAAATGGAGTACGTATTTTCTTCAACTCACTTAATGATTTCTTTTTTATTTAAGAATTCTGTGCAAAATGTTGGTGATTTATTTTCTGGTGATTATTTTTTCAAATCATCATGCAAAGGAGGGCATTGCTCCTCAATCATTCAATATATTTTCAATAAATTCTCTTAAACCTTATGACAAAAGTACAAAATGACTTGAAAACTTAATACTTTCTCACTTGGTAGAAATCTTAATATACATACAACACCTTTGGTAGTATTTTACTATATCTTGTCTGAGGAACAAGAAGTGTGTTATTTGTTATTTCTCGAAAGACCCTTCGTGTCTTGGATTTTTGTAACGTGAAGCATGTATATAAAAACCAGTAAACCATTATCAGAATCACTACACGGTTCCCTTTAGGGTGCATCTTACTGAGTGCTCTTCTTCTATCGTGGCACAGCTAGAGAATGATGATTAGGTTTCTTTCCAAGCCCAACCACACACTGGGGAGCCTGTATATTTGACGAAAGGGGGTTTACCTGGTCTCAGGCCCAGTGAGGGTACTCTGATCTGGGCAAGTGAAGAGCAAGCCAACCCATACTCTTCACATGGGAGTCAAGGCCAAGATAAACCGTTCTCTGCCTGGAACCACAATACTCCCACTCTGCAAGGGCTGCTGGGAACCACCGTACAATCAACAAACACAGGTGTGCGATAATTAGGGCCTGTCGACTGCAAACCGAAATGGAGTCTTATACGAAGCTTGTTTCTGTTAGAGGAAACCCTTGAATGAACAAAGTCACTGATGATCGCTAAACCTGGGAATGTTTACAGAGAAGCAAGGTCAGAAAAGTAATTTGTGGACTGGTGGTCCCATGGACTAAACTGAATGGAGAGGGCTTTGCTGTTACTCTGGAACAATAAGCCCTTGATAGCACTTGCAGTCTGTTGCAGCGTGCACTTCGTGTCGGAAATACAATGCAAATCACCATTAACAGGACAGGAATGGGGCTATACTGGTGGTGTATTCTTAAAATAAAAATGCAAAACCAAGATGCGACTAGAATCCTGAATCCAGCAAGGCATGTTTCCGGATCTAATGTGGGAAGGGGAAAAGTTAATTACCTACGTCAACAAGTAGCAATAAACAATTGATTAAAAATGATCCATTAAAAAACTAATAATAAACTCGTATTTTACAATTAAAGCCAACACTGGATGATTTTATGAACATCTATATTTTATACACCCCATGAAAGATTTTCTATAATCCATAATAAGAGCTCCTTAATCTTCTGATTTGTACATTTCTTTCATTTTTTAGTTGAAAAGGAATTATTAATTCATAAATATAGCTAAATGTATTTAATTAAGAATTAATTGAGTTTCCAATTCGTCTTCTTGTTTTATTCTGTCTATTGAAGCCTCAAGAGCCACAATTGGGTGAAGTTAAATGTGGAAGATCTAACTTCACCCAACTAGAGCCAAAATGTCAAAACCTTTGCATTTATGCTAAAAACTAAATATTTTTCTTTAATCCATTTCCTTGAATCATGTGAATTCAATATAAAATTTCTGATCAAAAGTCAATTTTCAAATTTGAAAATAATTATATAAAAACAGTAGTTTTTCAAACTCCTCATAGGCCTGTTAGTCCGCCTTTCACAAAACATGGCTGAAATTCTTCAGAACATGTTGGCAAAACATTTAAAGATGCCCTATGTTTATAGCATTGAGGAACTATAAACATGTACACTAAAGTTTGAACTCAGCCAAACTTGTATTCTGCACCAAACTGCTTCTAAAAACGAACACTCAACACATCAATTTCACAACTATTCCCGGCAAAATATTTGTGAAAAACTGGTTTGGTCTTGATGCACGAAAACATGAAGATTTTAGTGAGTGTTGTGTTATAACTATTCGCAAGCTATTTGGAAGGATTTTGACAAATAATCTTGAATTTTAGCCGCCATCGTCTATTTCTTTTTTAGGTTTTAAGTTAATTCAAAATTGTGGCAAATAAGCATTTAGTAAAATTACATCATTTAATGCAATAGAATTTTATCAAGCTAATGATTAAGGAAAAAAAGCAGTGTTTCTGAGCTATGCAGTTCTGAAGTAGTTAGCAGCCTGAATGCAACTTTGAACCAAAGGTGGCGCTAGAGAGTTTGAGTCCGAGGGCCTAAATTGGTTCAAATTACACATAAGCGTTGACTGAATCAGAGTGCCAAATTTTTGGGTTAAGTTACAACTTAAAAATGAGAATCAGAAAAATAATGATATGAAACTAAATATCAGATCAGTGAAAATAAAGGATGTAAAAAGTAGAAAAGAATTTTGGTCCATTCGAGATTTTTTGGTCATATGTGACTCATTAAGATTTGATCTATGATGGCGGGAAAAAAACACATGCTTTCTGATATTTTCCGATTGGAATTGGACCTCATTACTATGTGGAAACAAAGTGAATCGGTACCAAAGTGACATGTACACAGGCAAACTGGATTTTCTGATGCATCGTAAACTTAATGTCATTAAAGGCCCACAGAGACTCAGAGATTTTGATCCGTTGGACATTATTTAGTAAAATTGTACTGTCTGTAATATTTAATTGTGGATAATTTCTATATTTTAAATACACGATTTCTGTTTAAAATTTCTCAGGAAGTGACGTATTTTTGTCGTATAAGGCTTCTATGACTTACCAGCGTTTTAATTAGTCATGAGCCTGGCTTCTATTATCTTATGAGAATATGGGGTTTATTAATTATTAATGACTCCTAACTATAAAGTTGCAAGACCGTGCAGTAGTTTGGAGTTCAGAATGGTTCACAAGGTGCTGAGGTGATGCAAGGCTTTCCCCGTGATGAAGTCAGAGGTAAATTCTGGCTTTGCGATCAACAACTGACGGGTCAAAACTATGTTTTTATAGCAAGCATTTTCCTAGAGAAGCTATGAGAACTAGAGAATGGTGGACCTGGCAATGCGGTTACTTTGATCATGCTTCAGTGTGTTTTATCGGCTGTTGTGAAGCACTTTTGGTTACCGCCACCACCCTACTCTGCGCGGTAGTACAAGCCCATTTTAGCATCTTTTGAAAATGATCTAAGGCAGATGAGACCTGAAAAAGGCCGGGCTCATGGACAATTCAATAAGATATCCAGTGAGAAGGCGGCGCGGTGGCGCAGTGGGCAAGTTAGAAGGTTGACAGTTCGAGGCTCGCCAGTGACCTTCCTGGAAGGAGTTTGCATGTTCTCACCGTGTACTCCTCCGGGTACTCCGGTTTCCCCCACAATCCCAAAGTGGTTAGGTTAATTGAATAATCTAAATTCCCCTTATGTGTGAATGTGTGAGTGAATGTTGCCCTGTGATGGACTGGTGACATGTCCAGGGTGTAACCCCGCCTCTCGCCCAATGTGCACCGGCAGACCCCCGTGACCCCGAAAGGGAAAAATGAATGAATGACTCACCTGAGAAGGGTAACACCTCAAAATCATGTGGTTATTTAATGTTAGTGAATTTTGTTTGCAGCAAAGAGCAATCATTACGCATATTTCACACTACTGCAACATACAATGGCAACACAACTATCGCAAATGCAAACACACAAATCGAATTCTGTCAAATTCTGGTGGCATTTGAAATAGCGTGCAAACAGAGGATGAAAAAATGGGATGTAGGCCTAAATTACAATGGACGAAAACAGAGATGAACATTAAGTAGCAAGGAACAATCATCAAACTAACAAGACCAGTTCATCGACTGTGACTCAAGCTGCAGTTAACCTGAGCCTTTATCTGAGTACGAAATGAAAAAGGGCGATAGCTAGCATTCCAGTAACATGTCCATTGATATTCAGACAAAAAGGCATCAATACATCATGCGGATGATCATTTAAGCGGCAATCCCTGAACTCCATTCAAATGGGTTTTTTTCCACCAGTGGTTTCCATTTACTTTGTGTTGGTTGTTTGTCGGAACAAGATATGCGCTCTCTTGGTATGAAGATTTTTAGTTTGATGGACCAACACGACTAAAATCTAATAGCTTATGTTTAAAATAAGGAAGCAAGGCCTGTGATTTTAAAAGAATCACTGGCACTCAAAAAATTGCATGCTCAAAATACAAGATAAAGTACATTCTTTCAAAACCATCAAAGGTCACCCACTGTACTATTAGAACTGAGTCCAAAGTTCCTCTTTTGATCCAAACTTCCGCTAAAAACGACATTTTTCTATATATTTGTCTGCAAATCATTCACAGATGTAGAACAAAAACCAGCAATTAACTCACTCAGTTTTCCGTCGTTCCTTGTTGATGAATATCTCATTTAAGTTGATGAGTTTTTGGCCAAGAAACTTGTCTAGTCCAACCAGAGACCTGTGCATGACGGTTAAGCAGAGCTCATAGACTTCTGGGTTGCTCTCCATCAGCAGGCCTGGGAGCTCAAAAGAAGCCTCTTCCCTCCACACCGGGTTAAGACTCTTTTCTGCCACCGATGTGGAGTACTTCTCTTTGCCCAGCTGGATAATGGTGTAGGCATCATTGGTTCCATTCTTACCCTTTGGCTGCAGGTCTGTGGCTTGGAGAACGGTGGCTTGGACGTGAGTTGGAAACCACTTCTGTGACTGCTCGGCCAGTGACATGATGATGGTAAACTAGACTTTATTGTGAATCGAAGAAATGTTGTACCTCAGTTTGGTTTTGGCATATTGTTCAGCTATTAATCACAATAAACCAGGGATGAGACGCTTCAGTAAGAAAGTGCTTTTCATCATCTGTGTAAAAGAGGATGTAATGACAGTGGTGCACTCTGTAAATTCTCCATGTGCACCTCTACTTCATCAGGTCACCTATAAAAGAGAAAACAGTTTTATTATTTTATTCACTTTAAATAATGTATTTGGCAATGCTTTTATAAGAGTAGCTATTTTAAACCTGATAATGTTCTGCATCAAATTTAGCATCCAATGTTTTGCCACCAAAAAAAATTATAGTCTGGTAGTTATGACAGGAAAATGTCATGAGTTAAAATGTTGTTTTATTCAAATAAATAAATAAATAAAAGTCAGCAGTCAGACAAGCTGACCTGAGTTATAGATACAGGTTGCATGCCGACATTGAGTATCCTCGGGTAGTCGACGCAGGAGTTCCAGCTTTACTCATGCTAATGCTATCAACCAAACAACCGCCAAGCCGCAGCTAGCTACATAGAAGCCATGCTATCACTTCCAGTACTTCCTGTTCCTCTTTACATTAAAGTTCTTATTTAATTTGGCTGTGTGTGTGAAGTTGTGGTCCTGCTGCTGAATACTTTTGGGAGCATTTATACACCTCTGTGATAGTACTGCTTAATAAATCTGTTGTTAAAGAGGATTACAAGATGCTCTGTTCCAGGTCTTACAGCTACAAAACAACTGTTCCACCAACCATCAGAGCCTATATTGAAAAAAACAAGTGTGCAACAAGGAGCAAGCCAATAACTATTACTTACCTCTAGGTTTTATATATACATTACATATACATATATAATTTGACAAATATATAATTTGACAGTGATTTTGCTCAAAACTTGGTTTTCCCATCAGCAAACTGCCGACTGTGTTGAAGAACGGTGTTGTTTTCAGATGCACACAGACATACACAATTCTCTTATTCCACACGGCCTCCATTTTCCATCCCGTAGAAAGAAACGTGGAAGTAGAGGTAAACATCCGTGGCACTGATAACAAACCTGTCACTATTGCTTCGATATTCAATCATTTATGTTGAAAATTGGGCAGTAAACAAACATTGAATCTCATTGGCTGCTACATTGAAGTCTCCATCACCAGAATAGAAATTCATATTGAATATATTATTTTATTGCTCAGATAATGACTCCTACTACGCATTCCCACAGCGTCAAAGTAGGAACTTACACAACAGTAATACATCCCTTTTTCCTTTAGACTATTTCTGGGTTTATTGCTGCCAGAGTCTCTGCGTGAAATAAGCAAATACTGCTAACAGACATCTTTTTAGCACATAAACTTATAATGGTTTATAATTAATAGATTAACAAGGAACAAATTACCAAAATGTTAATAAAACAAAGACCAATTTTGTCAACTAGTCGTCAAATTTCAAAAACATGTTACCAATAGATAGTGGCTAAAATTCTGAGTGATGTGATAATTTCATGGCACATCACATGACAACAATGAATACAATGAAGTATTATTAAATTCATTGGGATTTCATTATATTTATAGCTATTAACGAACGAGTAAAAAAATATCCTTATATAAAAAACAACTAAAGCGTTCGTCTGCAAGTTAGTTTGTAAGAGAATGTTTTATTGGCTTTTTCAAAAAGTTCCATCTAATAACAGAAATGTATCTGGTATTTATTACACGTTGGGTACGTGTTAATGTTTTTTTTATACAACAAAACTGCTTAAATTGATTAAACTCACCAAACATATATAAAAACTCCGCTTCTTTGTTTAGTAAATCAAGTATGATGCTCTTGCAGTAACGCGGCTTTCTGCTGCTACAGCTGCTGTCAAACATTCATTCAGCTCAGTGTTCCCATATTTACCTTCGAAACATCTTTCTCGAGACTAACGAGCGACGCCAGGACACAGAGACCAACGCTTCAACAAAACACCATAGATTCTCTACACTGTGACGTATATAAATAAATTAACGCCTTAATTCATTTTAAACAACTGTGTGCTCGTCCACATCCCAGAGCCTGCACTCCGCTTCCTTGTTGCTCATTTCCGGTGACGTTGTCAAGGGTCAAATATAAGCTCCTCCCCTGTCGCCGTAGTAACCGCCTGAATGCAGCGGTCCAGTAATTTTTCAGCAGCTTCCCGTCATTTATCAAAATAGTGACAAGTAAGAGAAATAGGAAAATAATTGTATTAATTATTTGACGCAAATTGTAATTGTATAAAAATTAGTATTTAGCACCAATATTATTCTTGTTTTATTTCTTAATATACACACAGAAACACATTTATGCAATTAGGATTATTCTGTTATCCAAAAAAAGTTTGACTTTATTTCAAGGAATGAACCCTGGGTTTTGAATACACTATCTATAATGTATATTTACAGTGCAAAGGTTTTAGGCAGGTGTGAAAAAAAATGCTGTAAACAAAGAATTTCAAAAATGTATGCAGAAGATGACCAAAAGAGAAATCTAAATCAAATCAATATTTGGTGTAAACATTTTGCCTTCAAACACCAGCAATTCTTCGAGATACACCTGCCAGTAGTTTTTGAAGGAACCTGACTGGAAACGAATCACAGATCTGTAGCTTTCTCAAATCCGTCTGTTCAGATCAGGGCATTGAGAAGAGCACCATTAATCTGGACCAAGTCTCTAACTCCATGCAGCCCTAAATGCTCAAGGAACCACCAAAATGCTTCACTGTTGCCTGCAGACAACAAGAGATAGTTGACGACTTTAGTTGCATGGTGAAATTATGCTGGATAGTGGGGTTAGCAGGGATAACCAGCATGTTGGGTTGTAGGCAATGGGTCTTCATACACGTTGAAATGACCGTCTGTCATCAGGATGGAAAGACAAGTGGAGTTGAGTGTTGTTGGAAAAACAATGGTAGGAGAAGCCATGTCTGTGGAAGATGGAACCTAGGGCGGTGACATAGGATCAAGGAATGAACCCTGTGGAGCTTGTCCCTCCAGCCGACTGTGAAGGATCTGGAACTGAGGTAAGACTCCTGCCAGTCCAGGGCAGTGCTAGAGATGTCATTTGTTGCAAGTGTGGAAAGAAGCATCTGATGGTTGATCATGTTAAAGACGGCAATCCAGGCTGTATCCAGGTTGCAAGTCCAAGCTCATAAACAAAGTCTAATTTGAAATACCTAAAGCCACAAACTAAAATAAGTTTTTAAATAATCTCTACAATTCCAATAACACTCTGCATTTCTGTTCATAGTTTAGTTTAACCTATAGCATTTGCTAGTACATAGATACTACTCAAAAACCACAAGTAACCGGTGATGAACCAAAAAGAGCTTAATGGGTTCCTTAAACCAAAAAAGTGCAATATCAGAATCAGAAAGATGTTATCATTTGTTGTGTATTTTTGATATAGCACCTCCAAAGAACCGATGAAGAACCACAAAGTGCTTGAGGTTCTGTAAAGTGAAAAAATTCTTTATAGCACCATTAAACCTGCAAAGAATCAGCGAAGAACCTTTTTTACGAGATCATAAATTATTATTTCTCCACAATCGTACATAAGTTACAACCCTACGCCTAACTTAATGACAAAAGGCGTTTATCTTTAGGTATAATGAGCTAGAGCCTAACTTGGAACCTCTGTGGGAGGTATTTTTATATTATTGTAGTATCATTTTGGCTACAAACTTACCCATTGCTCCTTTAAATAAATCATAATGTGTCATGAAATGATTCTTGATCTAAACAACCCTGAGAAAATATTTTTTAGTTTATTAAATTTTGTGGGTGTCTTCTGTAAACGCGGTAAAATGTTTGATGTGAGCAGCCCTTTATATTTTATTTCGTAATAATTTGATCAATGCTTGAAAACAGCACTTCTATCTAAAAATTCATTAAACTTCAAAATGATAAAATGATCAAGTTCAGCCCTTTTAATCCTCCTGCTGTCCCATTTGGGCTATCTGGGATTCTTATGATGTCCATTGTTGTAGACAGTTAAGTCAATAAATGTCTGCTGGGGCTCTTGACAAATCTCGACCTAGCGAGCATGTTAACATAATGCTTGCCATTGTTTCTTGAGTGGGGACGCTGAGGTACTGATAAGAGATAAATTTAAATGAGTACAGACGTGTGTCTCCCTACTTGACAGGTACATCTTAAGCAAACACATCTGCTCTTTCATTCCATTCTCTTTCCCTTTCTCTCTCTTTATCCCCATCAGCCTGCCAGAAGTGTTATGTACATACTGGAGTCAGCAGCGTGAGTCTGGCACATTCGTCACACACAGATTACCCCTCTTATCTGGAGTGTATCTCAGGATGAAAATGGGCCTGGTGTGGTGAAATATTAGGTCATATAAAATGCATTTAAGACAGCTTAAACTGGAGGGCCCTGGCTTGTGCCATTTCCAGCAAAGCCTCATTGCAAGCTCCAGGAAACAGGCAAGGATTCGAAACAGAAGACTAACTCGCGTACGAGAATATAAAGATAGAGTTTGTCACGTCTACGAACCAATAAATCTAGAGAAGATTTCTTCCTGAGATTCCTTAATCAACAAAACACTCCACCATTCAATAGATTCGATAACTTTTAGTATGAAACTATTTATAAATTATGTGAACAACAACAATAGTATATCATCTAGATGTACACAGAAAGACAATAATTGGAAATCTTCTTGTCTTTGCATACTATTTTCTGACGAGTTTAACAAGAGTTTACAAACATTACAAGAGTTAAATAGAAATGTGAATGCAAAGTAAAAGAAAATGTGAATCGTCTTTTAGTTTAATTGCACAGACCCCAAATCAGGGCCATTAGTGCCACCTAGTGTTGAAAAGAAGGGATAACTCTTGGAAGTACAAGACCTGTGATATGGCTTTTTTTGTTGTTGTTGTTTCAGAATTCTGGTACAAAACAAATCGCAACGGCACAAAAGGGCTGGTTTTGTAATACAATTTTCACATTGTTTTGCCTTTTTTGAATTTATACATTTAAATTTTGTCTCAAAATTTAGATTTTGTTTTTATTTCAGATTTTTGCAGTAAAAATTATAAAATGTAATGCTCGGAATTGTATCATTTCAGGTTTGTTGTGGAGTCATTGTGGAATGAAATGAAATGAAAATATTTGTGAAAAAGATTGACTTGTACATATCACCTGCAGCATTTACTCCCCAATTTGAAAAAAAAAAATCTAAATTCTAGATTTTGAATTGTAGACAATTGCATGTTACTGTCCAGAATTGCTGAAATAATTACTGTGATTATCTGCAGCCAATGAGAGAACCACTTCTAGGGCAACATGAATTTTTGGAGATGATACAAAGGCATATAAGTCAATATAAACCCAAAAAATGAATTAAAAACTTGACACTTGACAAACGCTGTTTATAATATGTGAAAATGTGTGAAATCCTCTGTCGCTGATCCATCATGCTGTGTGAATTCAGTTACAACCGGATGCTGCTCAAGTTCTTCAGTGTGGACCAATGGCTGTGTGGTATTTAACCCTTTATCTTACATAAGACATGACACACTTCACTTTCAAGATCAATCAAATGTAAAAATAAAAATTTGTTACTATTACAAAACATGGGAAAAATCTTCTGTTTCAAAAAAATCTGAATGTTGACACCTAGTGTGTCCCACATGGCCAGTGCACTGGAGCCAAACCGTGGAGATCGCCCCCATGGTGCTGGCTGGTGAACGATTTCCCACCAAAACAAGTCTATGGGAAAATGTTTGTTATCTGTAGAGTGAACAAACTTTAATACTCCTTTTCTTGGCTCAAGTTTATTTTTGTGTGGTTCACAATGCATCAATTTTTCCCTAAAAAAAAAAATAGGTGGGGTCATGTGACTGACAGCTATGATTGACAGCTACACTGAACACAGAGAACTTAATCACGTTGTGAGAAATTTACGCTGCCAATTCGTTCTCAAATTTTTGTTTAAAATTACAAAATTGGTATAAGTATAAAATACGCTACGTGCGCGAGTCAGACACTAGGCGGAGCTCTAAAAAAATGACGGTTCCATCCTTATCAGGAAGTAACGCATGCGCATGTACACCCTCTAGTGGCAGCGCTCAGGTCAGCTTAGTGGTAGCCTCATGAGCCCAAGGTGGTGTCTTTATTTTTATGTTCTATGGTTGACCCCAAGGAAGGCCAGATTAGGTCTAGTTTAACTGCTGGAAAACACTGCTGGGTGTCTACAAGCTTCAGCGAACACAGGCTTGCTCACCAGAGCAAACGTAGCTACTGTAAGGCGTCGGCCAGCATTTGTTGGCATTTCCCTGTGGGTTAAAATCTCGACTTACAATCCAAAGCAAATAAATTTGAATCGACGATTGAGGTTCAAAGCACTTCAAACATTTGTTGTACCAATTCTCCTGTAGCTCTTAAATATATTTGCATTGGCAGAGCAAAAGCAGACAAAGCAGAAACAGATTGGATTTCAAGTCATTTTTTCCAGTCCGTAGCATAAATTTCCTTCTCAATTTAACACTCTTCGGTTTTTGAGAAACTCCTCATGGGTTGGAGGAGGCTCATGGCTGTAAGAAGACACCTCCAGGGGTCATGACACCAATCCTTAATTTGACAATTTGTTAGACACTTTCATGTATTACCTTCTAAGACCGTAATATGCCTGTGCGCCTCTGGAGTGGGATAAAAACATGAAAGGCTCTACATTCCAACCTCACCTGCTTCCTTTTATTGTTCTCCTCTGATAGAGTATATAAAAGAAAAAAATCCATCAACTCATAAATTAGCCGCGAGTAACGTATGGCCTCAGTCCACTTTTCCAGAGGAATGATGTTGTAGCCCATAAACTGTCCAATATACAACAGGACCCTCTATTGAATATCATAAGGCCCATGTGTTGGCCTGTATTAAGCATCATCTTTATGGGCTTGAATCCTCTGTATGCTCTCTCGCCACGGTCAAACAGCTGGTTCTGCTTTAAAGTCCTTTCTTCAGCACTATATGGGTTGTTTTACATTTATTAAACACTTTTAAGCATCTCTGGCTGCAAGATTGCACATCTGTTAGCGCACGGCAATATATGCGCAGGGAGCATGAGAAGGTGAGAGGATGCCATTGTAACATCACTGCAGCTCATAATGGGCTTCAGGTTTACGGTAGGGTTGCCAGATTGATTTAAAAGGCATTGCTTTTAGTCATGAGGACATTCAGATTACAGATGAAAATTTAATAATAATGAAAAAGCTGGAGAGAGAAGCACAAATCACTGCCAGCGCTGCACTTTGTGGAATGCTGGGGTGTGTGATATACTGTGATATAAAGATCTGCAGATGTGCATTTACTTAAGTCTGTGACAACTGGAGCAGAACGAGTTGTGTGGAACAACACTTCAAGTGTGTTTATTTTAGTTTCACTGAAGGTTATCACCTTTCGCTTTCTTTGTAGATCCTCCTGACCATCACCGATATTCGGAAGTTGCACTGATGTTTGAAAAAAATAAAATTACCATTAAGATATTTTATGAGGGCACATCTTTCTTATCTTATCTGGTGTCAGCACAAATTCCCTTCATGAAGCAGTGGTCTATGCAAGCGTATGTTTTCACACTTCCAGTATGTGTCTTTATGATTAAGCAGGAAAAATGTCAAATTGTATTTTTTTAATAATCAAATGACTTAATGCAAAAACTATGCAAAGGTTACAAATGTTTACATTTTTTTGTCTGTATTAGTTTATCATAAATTATGTTCTAATTGTTTCTGAAAAATGTAAATCCCTGTTAGACTCTGGTTGGAGTTCATATTGTGATAATAAACATTCAACTAACTAAACGTAAATGACAGCCCATTATTATTTTAAAAAATAAAGGTTAGACAGTCACCGGTTAGACGGAAAATTAGATTATTTTTTTCCACAAGTTGTGGTTGATCTCACAGATCTCAACCTAAATCCCTTTAGGGCATCTTATGTGTTTAGGTTGAAAATCAATTTATTTTCCAGCAGGACAATGACCCTAAACAAACTTCTAGGTTGGTCAGATAAACTGATCTCCAGAGTATCCTGACCTATAACCAATCAAAATGGTTGGCGATAAGATGAACCACAGAGTGAAGAGAAAAAAAAACTTGCAAAGCAGTAATTAAATTGTGTTTCCCTTCTTAGGGAGAGATCAACAAACATGTTTTATTTCCATTTGTTTCTGAGATTTATTGATAATAATAGTACAAAATAAAATAATAGTTTACACACATTTACAGATAAAACAACAAAGACCTGAGCCAATTCAAGGGAGAGATCATCACACCCTTTTTTTCTTCATTGCTTAAATTTATTGATAAAAAATAGAAAACAAAATTCTAAGAAAACGGTGTCTTACTTCTCACAGAGAGATCAACAAATATGTTTTTATTTCTCTTTGTTGTTAAAATTTACGCATATTTACAAATAAAAATCCAAAGAAAACATCTGAGCCGCTTCAAGGAAAAGTGTTTCACTTCTTAGGGAGAGATCAACACATACATTTTCTTTGCTGATGAGATTTATTGATAACAACAGTACAAAAGAAATATACGAGAAAAAAAAAAACATGTTTAGACATATTTACAAATAAAAAACAAACAAAGATTTGAGTCGATTCACGAGAGAGATCAACACACCCTTTTTCCTTTGTTGCTGAGATTTATTGATAAAAAATAGAACAGAATTCTAAGAAAAAAAATATGTTTTCACATATGTAAAAATTAAAAAAATATATATTTGAGCCAACTCAAGGAAACATGTATCTCACTTCTCAGGTAGATTTTTTGTTGTTGTTGTTGGTAAGATTTATCGAAAAAAAGTAGTAAATAAAAAAATTCTACAAAAAAAAACATGTTAATACATATTTACAAATAAAAATAGAAAATATTTGATAATCTATTTGGTGAAAAAATAAAGGCCAGGTAGTCTGGCAAATAGCTAAAATGTTAACACTACTTTTTTTTCCCTCAAAAGTCCAGTTGAAAAAAAAAAAAGAATCTCTCAGATCCCATCCTGAATCCCATTAGTGCATCTAGGGCGATTAATATATTTTCTAGTAGGTCAATGACCCTAAACAAACCAGATGAACTGATCTTTACAGTATCCTGACCTATAACCAGTCAAAATGATTGGGGATGAGACGAACCACAGAATAAAGAAAAAAAATAGACATGCAAAGCAGTAATCAAATACTAAAAGGGGATTATTGATACATACAGCAAACTTATTTTCAAACATTACCAAACCATTTACGAAAAGCACAATCGCGAGTCATGTTTGGTAGCGATGGACAGAATAAACAAGAAGAATGCACCACCGTTGGAGATTATATTGCCAATAGCAAGTGGGTGAAGTGCATATTTAGCATATTTAAACATTAGATAGTTTCGACATGTTGTTTATCCCTTTTCCATGCAAAAACTTTGTAAGAATTGCTGCTCACTTTTATGGGAAATGTTCAGTCAGAAATCAAAATTTGGATTGCTTGAGTATAATCCCATGCAAGCAAAAGGAGAACATGTACTCCATGAATGATGCCCTTGTAAGGGACATTTTGTCTTGCTTGAAATAAATGTATCACTAAACTCTAAAAATGCATACAAAATATTAATACAAGCTATGGTTTCAATCATGTGACTAAAAATGAAAACATTGCCCAAAGTTATTCAAAATGCAGTCACATGCCTAGCGATGTACTCTTCAGAGGTCAACAGACTTACAATGTGGTGTGCTGCAAGATAAACCTTAACAAACAGATGCTACCCTCATAAAACTGCAGGAAAGGAGCAACGTTTTGATTGTTCTTATGAATGCATGAGAGCATGTGCAAACCAGGGATATAACAAACAAATTAAACAAATGAGAGTGATTAAAACAGCTGGATCCACAAATCACTGGGAATTATGGAAGCAAATGCATGCAATTATAGCAAATGAGGTTCACTCGCTTTACGCTAGTCAGATGTTGCTCCATATTACATTAAATTAGCAACAGAGTCCCCTGTGTCTCTCCTCTGTAATTCATCGAACGTTTCTCAAAACCACTCTCTCCAAAGAAAGTCATTTGTAGTCAAACAGTCATCGAATCCTCAAATATTTCGTTAGACTTTTACAAAGATTACTCCAGTGTAGTTACTTTTATGGTTTGAGTGTCTTGTTAAACAAAACAATTGTTTGAAGAAATGCTTTATTTTTAATTAATAACTTTTTGGGGGCTGGATATTAAAGTGACTTTATGGTCATTAACGTTATTTTATAAATGATTTGTAATGGGATTTTACTTTATTATAAAGTTGTACCACACGTAGCTTGAAAAAAACTCAGGAACTTGTCATCTTCATTTTATCATGTGATGAAATGCCTCTGTTTAAGTCGTTTGGAGTTCTGTTTGGTTGAGGCTAGTGTCTGTTTTTCAAAGTGTAAATACTCCCAGGTTAATAGAATAATCTAAATTCCCCCTTAGGTGGGATTGTGTGTTGCCCTGTGATGGACTGGCAACCAGTTCAGGGTGTATTCCTGCCTCTCGCCCAATGTACGCTGGATATAGGCCCCCAAAAGGCGCATTGGAAAATCAACATCATCATAGACTTGTTTTCTTTTTAGGATGACTTTACCTTCTCGGCTGAATGAGAGGTTGTCTAATGGGTCTGAACTGAGTGTTCTCAGGTAGTTTCCCAGGATTAAGGCAATTTCACTGAGATATAACACAGCCACACCATCAAGCGCACCAGTTGAAAGGCTTTTTAGCCTAGGCAATCTTGTGCTTATACACCCAGAAGGAACAGACTTTCTTCTGAACGCTCTGAGAGACTTACGTTAATGAGGTACAACCATTTTCAAAGACAAGTGAGTACATTAATCACAAGTGCATACATTCATTCATTTTCCAACCCGCTTATTCCCTTTTGGGGTCACAGAGGTCTGCTGGTGCCTATCTCCAGTGCACATTGGGCGAGAGGTACACCATGGACAGGTCGCCAGTCCATCGTAGGGCAACATTCACACACACATTCACACCTAAGGGCAATTTAGATTACTCAGTTAACTTAACTGCATGTTTCTGGGATTGTAGGGGAAACCGGAGTACCTGGAGGAATCTCACGCAAGCGCGGGGAGAACATGCAAACTCCTTTGAGGAAGGTCACTGGCGAGCCTCGAACCGACAGTTTTCTAACTTGGAAGGCCACAGTGCTACCCACTGCGCCCCATGAGTGCATACAGTATGCATAAAGTAGAGAGTTGATTGGTTTCAAGAAGTTTCATTCTGTTCGTTAACTAGAGGTTCTCATAATGTTCATGTTTAATAAGTTTATTTGTTATATTGTTAGAAAGTTATGTTATGTTACAGGTTCTTTTTTGTTATTCAGGAACTTTGTTTCTTACATAAAAGAAGGTATGTTTCTTAGTAATAAGTGTCATTATTAAAGAATGTTTCATGCAACTTAATAAAGATAATTAACAGATGATAAAAGGCACTTGTATTTTTTTTATTATTTAAGGAGCTTATTTTCTATTGTTTGTCTCCTCAAGGTTTTTTGGAATTTTGAGAAGTATATAGTTTTTAATAATTAAGTTACATTTCAGACACAGTGTTTAGAAAAGTATTTTAAATACAAAGGTAAATAAAGTAACTGTTCACATGACCACCTGGTACTCATGACACGATAATCAAATTGTCTGTTTTTGTCAGTATTTTTAACAATTCTTGCTTGGATACTACTCCTAAAATAGGTTTAGCCATAGTGCGTCGTGCAAAAAACTGGCACAGAGATTTGATAATGCTGGAGATGCTCGCGCCCTTTGATCGCTGTTTGCAGCTTTAATTACTTGCTTTAATTACTTTACTTTAATAGTCATTAAATGTAAAAAACGTTGGATAAAAGCGTCTGTCAGTTGAATAAACGTTATGTAAAATAACTACTTGAATTAAATATGTGTATTTTTGGATTTAATTCAAGTTAAATCAAGTCAAAAGTAACAAAGTAAAAACAAGTTAACATTAGCTAATAGCTTTTTTTAAATGTTGATATAGTTTAGAGCAGTGTTATTTAAATGACAAAGATTTTGTCTATTCTTAGGTGAGTTTGGCTCAGAAACTTGACTGGTGATCATGATGAATTCATTCGTGTTAACAGAACATTTCCGATAGTAAAGCAAGTCCAAACTTCTCTGTTTTTCCCCCTCACTCACCCATTCCATTGTCAATGAGTCAGTGGTGAGCTGCTGCCATGTGTTGAGCAGCCAAGATGTTGAGAGATTGACAGAGGCATACTGAACTCATGTCTTGAGGGGGAAAGAGAACAGGTGTCCCTCCTGCTGCTGTTTAAGAGAAGTCCCCTGCGCCCCAGCTTGAGAGAGAGAAATGACCCACATGTGTGTGCCCCGCGGGCCCTCTTTCCACCCCCCTGTGCATATGGATATATTAGAGTGATGGGGAGGTATGCGCTCTTCTGGTCAAGACTCATGCAAATGTGCTCCCACAAAAGCTGGGAAGAGGCAAAGGGAAACCCTTTGAAGAGTTGGTAAAATGACGATGAAGGATTTCATCAAAAATCATTTTAAAGGGGTAGCACTGCTGCCCCTCAGTTAGTCTATTGCTGTTGCAAGGCCAGTTAGGGGCCTTTCCTAGTGGCCCATATGCAATGGTTTCCTTTAGGTGCTCTCCCAAATCTCTAAAAACATGAGGCAAAGGTCAAGTGTTTACTATAAATTTACTTACAAACTCCTGCAGTCCTACATCGCCTCTAGATGTCTGCGTTTAGGATGTGAACAGTGTGATTCTACGTGGAACAAATGGTGGTTCTATCTCCAGAAAATCTCTCACCAGAACCTTCTCCTTCACAGTTCCTGGCTGGTGGAAATCTCTTACAGTCCCAATCCGGAGACCATAGTATCTCACAAAGTTAGACTAAAAACTTTCTTCAGAAAAAAATAAATAAATAAAAACTTTGAAACGCTCAATTTATTCAGAATTGTAATGATCGATTCACATTGTAAGTCACATGTAGAAATGATGACATCTTCTCTCACCTTTAAAATGCATCATCTAAAATTGTATTTATTTCAGGCAAAATTAAATCAAGTCTTCACATAAAGAGGACCCTACAATATTGGTTTTAGTGTGAGCAAAATTTGTTGAAGGAATTGCTTTTTGTTTTTTGATAGTGTTAAAAGTTTTAGTATATTTAAATAGCCTTTAGACGTGTGGGAAAACCGGAGCACCCAGAGGAAAAAAACGCACTTGCAATTCAAGTTCATGTGGGGAGCTACTATACACAAAGAGCTGTGGCCATTGCGGGTAATCAAGCCGGGTAAATCTGGAGTTAGTCCCTTCATCTTCATGTGGCTTGTTTAATTATGGAGATCCATCTTCTCTCTCCAGCTTTTTCATTTAATTAGCTGAGAAAAAAAAACAGTAAACTTAATAAAACCAGAAGTTAGAGTTTCTTGAGCAGGGAGATTCAGATAAGCTGTCACTGGCCATCATCGGGGAAGAAGACTAAAACAGAGAGAATAGTTAGTGGAGTAGTAGAGGCATTTAACACAATTGTGTATTTTACATTAACATTTCAATCAAAAGCTTTTGTTGAAGAGATGTATTTTTAATTTTGATTTAAAAAGAGAGTAAATCTGTACTCCGAACATTATCAATGAGTTTGTTTCAGAGTTTAGGTGCTAGATGTGAGAACTTAATGTAATATTAACTCAAGTGTAGCAAAATGCCAATTTTTGTAAACTTGAGCTATCCCCAAAATAAGCTTTACCTACGGCATCTATTTTAAGTCCTGTTAGGGGAAAAAACATCTTATTGGCTTAGTATTCCTGCTTTGTGTCCTGAAAAAAGTTCCTTTATGACCAATACTTTGCGCACTTTACGATCACATCGTAGAGTGCGTGCGCACTTTACAACTTTCATGGTAAACACTTCTTCGGTTCTTTCTCTTTTAAGATATATAAAATGAATCATTTTGACGAGCCTGTGCTCAAAGACAGCTGCATTAAGACCACATTAAAAAGATGGTAAATTCAGGTGAAGACAGATACTGACGATCTCCTGCTGCTCACCAAAGAGAAAAGCTCTTGCCAAGTGGATCTTTGAACTGTCTGTAAAGCAACTTTCTGTGCAGCGCTGCGTGAGTTCATCTTGTGTTCTTTCAAAATATTTAAAGGTGATATAATTTGCCATTTGAAGTATTTATAATAAATATATACATTTTACATAATAATTACGTAATATATCAGCTCGCACGCTGAAAAAGTGTGAGCACCCCTGATTTAAGAAGAAAAAATTACGTAATATATAATACGTTTTACATAATAATTGGCAGAAAACACACTTTCTCTGCATTGGTCTTCAGCACGAGTCTCCTGCTCTCACACTTCCTGGTCAGAAATCAAATGCGCTCTTTATAGAGATGAGCTGTGCTAGTGATTAATCTGATTGGTCAGGGGGCGGTGCAAGAACCATAGGAGGTGCTAGGAACATAGAGCCATTTTCACCTCATAAAAAGGAATATAAGATTAACATGCATCAAAGATTTTGCATAATATGCCAATAAAATTGTGCAAATGTAGTAAGCCGGGGTTTAATACACTCATAATGGCCTAGTTTGGGACTTGCCTCAATTTTAAATAACCTTTAATAGCTATTTAATGTTATATCTTTGTTTCACATTAATGGAAATTAATCTTTTGCATTTTTTGGAGACTGTACACTTATGTTTTTATGATTTTGAGATTATTATAGTTTAAAGTGTTTTTAAACACCCACAAAGTGTTTTTATACCCACCACAAAAAAAATAAACAAAAAATATATATATTTTTTTATTATCCAAATGTATAGTTAACAAGTACTTAAATCATTAGATGTTGTTTTTGTTATTAACTCCACTGTCTTCTTAGCAATTGCTTATTAATAGTGTGTCTGGGTAACTATAAACAGCTCAAAGCCATCTACTGTAGTGATGATAGAAAAGGTGTCGAGGCTTGAGCAGCGATCCGTCTGTTAACAGAAGAGCCCCCATGAGGCTTGTTCGCTCAGTCAGATCCGATCTCTCAATCTCTGTCAGGATTTCTGATGTCTGCTGGCACATGTGAGGCGATGGAGGATCAGGAAACACAGACACTTTTAAAAAACACTGGCCTTCATGCCATATTTGACTTATAGTTGAATAATGAATTCTTGCACACTTTCCCATAAGTCATATAAACTTTATTTCACTTCTCAAAAAACACAGCGTTTGTCTCCTATAAGATATATTAAACTGTAATGTCTTTTTCAGATAACCAGCAATGTTTTATGGCAATATACAGGGGTGCCAAAACTGTTGTCTAGCACTGTGTAATGGTTAAAGCTTGTAAATAAACAAAATACAAATCTAAATAAAATGAATATTAACAGTTACGACCTGTTGGCTTGAAACAAGCATCCATTGTTTTAGGTACGGTGGCCCATTAGTGCATAACACAACACAAATCATCTTTTTTGACGCAATGTTATTGTAAATCAAGAACAGCTAATGTGAATCATAATCACCTGCAAATCAAAATCCCAAATATTTTAATTTGTGTTTTCAATTTGTGATAATATTATGTCAGCCAAAACGTTCCCCAAGACGAAGACTTTTTTCAATCTTTTTAAACAAATCAATCAAGTTCCTGGAGATGTTCAGGGAAATGTTTTATTTCTAAACCACACACAAACAGAATCTGAAGCACTTCCAAACATTTCATCAAAGACAAAAGTTTTGGATGTGTAAATGTAAAATGTGTAATAATTAAGGAAAGAAACTGTTTGAATTTAAAATCTGTTTTTGTTTCTTGATTTTTTTTCTCATGTAAACAAATGAGTTTATTATTTAAATAAAGTTGACACTTAAAGTCGAATATCGCATGAAGGCCAGTGTTTTGCAAGAGCATTGTGTGCACAAAGTTGATTTGATGAACTAATGGGCCACTGTATACACAAACTCAAATTGATTTTTTTTGTTAATTCTTCTTGTCAAGATGTTGTTAACACGGAGCTTAACAGCCCTCTCTTATTATCGTTATTCAAATTGTGTGTGCACAGGACATTGTCAAGCATAATGCAGTGCATGTATGCACTCTCCTTTACCAATAAAGTGCAGAAATGCTGTTCAGATATTATGGCGGGCAGTGCATTTTACTAGTCCACCTGCTGCATTCCAAACTACACCAGTTACTGACCACTTGTGACGTGTAGGACCAGTGTTATCGGAAAAGGAGCTAACAACTGTGTAGGAGGAACTCCAACTACCAAGGTAAGGCTGAGACACAAGGTAGTTATACTGCATCAACAAGGTCTCTTCGAGACAAAGATTTTTAAGATGGGGTTTCAAGATGTGCTGTTTAAGCTCTTTGAAGAAGCACAAAAAAGGGGAAAATGCATATACTTTTTTTGTGTTATTGAAAATATTGTGACGATCCATCATTATGAAGACGATAGAAGCAAGGTTTATGAAGGTATACTAGAAAATACAGCGTTAATAGCTTTAAAACACATAGAATGCTAAACAGATAACAAACCATGCGGCATTGAGAACAAAGAAGGAAGGAGGGGGAGGGGAAAGAGTCTGAAAAAGTGAAGCAGGTCCCGAAAAGAAAAAAAATCTCCAACATTCTGATTTATAGAGCCCAGCTGTGATGTAACTTCCTGTTCTATCCCAGAACAAAAGGAATAAAAATATGTTTTCTATTACAATGTCAGACTTGAATGTAATTCAAATAATATTAAGTCATATTCATGTTCAACAAGACTGTAACAAACAATTTCCAGTAATTTATATTTGACAAACTCACCTTAATTGAACTAGGTTCATTCAACAACTTTTCTTTTTGAGTTTGTGGCTGTCTTTTGAGGAAAGCAGTGTTTCAATTTCAGAAATTGATTATTCCACTGTTTTGGTTGCAGCCTGGAGAAAAAAAAAAAAAAAAATGGAGAAAAAGCAGCCGCGGCATTGCATTTCTTCTATGTAGGAGTATGCAAACCTGTGTTATTTGCATACCAGGGACATATTTAAGCTGTATTACATGCAGGAGAAGTGTTATGGGGAAAGAGGCTATACATCTAAAGTACTGATGAGTTCAGGGGATGTGTGAGAAACAGCTTTAGCCTGCATGGAAATACACTCGCTGGGATCATTAAGTCTCCTTGGCTTCAAAGTGCTAAAGCGCTCCAATGAAAGCCTATTAGCAGTCACTGGGAAGCTCAAGTCGGCACTAAAAGCCCTGCTGTTTGCATGTCTTCCTCTTCTGATAAAGCCTTATCTAGTTAAGATGCTTGAAAATAGCTCACATTGAGCAGCATATTAGAATAAATTAAATAAACACATTGCACATATAGAAATCAAACTCCACGCGGTTAATCACACACACAAAGCAAAGACGCCCACATTGAAAGCCCCAAGAATCAGCAAAAATGCTCCACAAGACGAGGCTTTTCTCAATCTCTTTAAACAAATCAATCAAGTTCTTGGAGCTGTTCAGGGAAATGTTTTATTACTAAACCACACACAAACAGAATCTGAAGCACTTCCAAACATTTGAGCAGCAGAAAACACAAAATACATACATTCTGCATTGGTTGTAAATGCAATTGCAATATTTATAATAGATTTGAATAAAATCACTGCTAACACCACATTGCTACCATCCCACCATTATCATGCGACATATATTGACAATTATTTACAACCAGCAAATTGGCATACAATTAGTGCTAATAATCTCAAAATATTTAAAAAATGAATGTATTTCAATTCAAAATCTGATTGTTTCTTGAAATTTGTGTTTACCTTGTAACATCAGGGCAACCCATAATGAGCGAATCATGTGACGAAACTCATGACCAAAGTGGAAATAAATTCACAGGGAAAACTATGAAAAGGCACAAAATAAAGGCATTAATATAAGGAACGTAAAGTCTTTCTTGGTCTAATCCATACTTCTTTTCATGTTGAACACATGAAAATACAAAAAAACTACAGCTTGTTACTTGCACTATTTTTTGATGTGTCAAATAATTCGAATTAATCACTTTTACACTTTTACTACTTACATTGCATACACTAAAATTCTTCCTGCCAGTCAGATAAATAATGCTTCCTCTGTTTTTAGCATTTTTAACATTCAAAATTTAGAGTAATCAATTTATTTGAAGCGTGTTATTGGCTTAAGAGGGAAACTTACACAAGCAGGTGGATGGCATGCAAAACAGCAACCTGCAGAGGGTTTGCACAACTGTCATTTTCCCAACAGGCCACACCCCCTTCACTGACACTGAGTGGCAACAAATAGCTGCATAAAATACACAAAAGTGCAGAAATGCGAGTCATTTGATGAAAAAGAATTGGAGTCGACTGTGATCCCCACGACACACTGGATGTACAGTTATTCGTGGATATAGATATTCGGCCAGAATTAGGATTTCTTGACATATATACTTTCCTGATTGGCTACTATGGCAATTTAGCCAAAATTCTGTCTCATCAGACGAGAACCAGTGACCACAAATCCAGATATGTATTCAAATTGCAGCAATCTATTTACGTCTCCTTTGTTTGGAGTTTGGAAGTCTGTAGAATTGTTTACCTGAAGTTTTGAATCACACAATTCCTGAATCACACTATGTGAATCACATCTTTCCTTATTGACAGCATTTCAATGGGCCAAACTATTCGCTGACGTCATGTACACACCCTCTATTAAATGAGTTAATAGTTAACTTAGCATAAAATGCTAATTTACAAAAAAAAATATAGGGCGGAAATTAAATCGTAAAAATGGTATGCATTTTTTCACAGCTTGAGCGAATGATTCCAATCCTATAAGATTGTGCGAAAATCAGTGTAAGAGTTTCGACCACAAATATGATTTGTTCAACTATAGCACCACCTATTGGCCGAATGGCTTCATTTTTTCACAATCTCTCTCCAGATTGAGGTCAACATCTGGCCAAGTTTCAAGTTTCTAGGACCTATGGTTTGTGCTACGAATCCCTAAAAATATCTGGAGGTATTACCACTTCATCAAATTTATAATCTATTTTTTTAACTTCTATGTTATTATACCCACCACATCTACAGGAAATACAACTGCACATTCACCCAGTTCTCTCAAGATTGTCTCACACAGAACACAAAAAGTGCGGAGAGTTGATAGTTATAGATACAGTGTTCAAAGTTTGATTTAAATCTTTAAGTTTAATTAAGTTTAATTTAAATCAAGACTGCTCAGTATAGGAAGGAGACTTTTGGGGAGGAGCCTGATAGTGTACATTCTGAGCGTGTGCAGACTCCTGCTCACTGTCATGTGAGCTCCAAAATATTGGCCTCAAATGGGGCAAAGGCAAGAGGTAGATGTACAATCTACATAATTTTCAACTGTAGCCTTTTATTGATTTTATTTGAACAGAAAGGACAGTGGAGAGTGACAGGAAGTGAGGCAGAGAAAGAATGAGGAAGGATAGAATAAGAAACAGGCTCAGGACTCAAACCCACATCACCCTGTCCAACCACGGAACAGGACCACAATCTTCTCTTCAGGCTGTTCATGCTTGTATTTTTTTTTTTTTGTTGTTGTTTTTGGTCAGAAACAAATGAGAAAAGTACTGTACATTTGAACCTGCTCCGTTTTACCTGAGGCCGTATAGATTTGTTTACAACCTCTTTGTGGCGTAAATCCTTCTTGACAGGATGCATTGTCTGATATTATGTTTGTACTGGATTAAACATTCAGATTTAGATCTAATTTTTGCATATACAATAGTCAACATTTTTTTGTAAATGTTTTTTTTTTCACATTTTATCATGTACACGTCAACAAGAATGAGCTGCTATTATGAAACAGTCCATATCAAGAATGTATAATGCATGATAGACATCGTCAAACATTCATCAAACGTTATCCGAGCTGCTAATGTCACTGCTGTGCTCTTTTGTAATATTATGAGATTTACAAATGCATCTGGCTTTATTGGTAACATTTAGCTAAATTGATGCCCTTTGCGTGCACCTGGTGCCAAAGGTTAAGACAGAAGCGAAGGCTGTCTTTCATTCTTTTCTCTCTCTCTCTGGAGGAAATGTGGAGCTGATAGAGGTCGACTCGACCCATCGTGCACTGAGAAGATATCGGAAGTGATAGCGCCTGTGAGAAGGAGCAGCTCAATGGAGGAAACTTGTGCTTTTCCACCTGAGTATAAGAGGAGTATTATTTAACTCTTTGCTCTGAATTGGGGATAATGAAATAAACAAGGATCTTTTTAAGAATATTGATCTGGAAGCATACGTCACATAGGACCTGAAGTGACAATATACAAATCTATTTCTTAACATGGTTTAAAATAGAAAGAGTTAATAGAAGGGTAATACAAGATTTATTTGTTAATAATTATTTGGCTTTTTCCATTTTTCCACAAAAATTAACGTTTTTGAACCCTAGGCTCTAAAAAGGGTAAAATATTTGCCATTGACTTCAATAGAAATTACATTTTTTTTGACATCACTGACGGCTCCCTAGCAACCAAATTTTCACCATCTTAGCTTAAGCAAATGATAATGACATGCAGGTTGGTTTATATAACATATTGACAAAGGGACCATTATATTATGTTACTGACTTCCATAGCAGCCTGAATGTTTACCTTAGCAACCATTTTGGTATAGCTCTCTCTCAGCTAAGGAAAATCATGGACACATGCAGGTTGATTTATATTACTTGTGTTGGCATGAGGAACTTTATATGATGTCACTGACACCTCCATAGTAACCAAAAATTGTACCTTGGTAACTATTTAATTTTGGTAATAAAAATACTTTTAAATGGCACTTTTACAAGCCAACATCAAAGTTTGTGCACTAACTTTGTTTTTTAATTTTACGATTTTCTTCTAAGTATTAGTAACATATGATATTTTAATTTATATTTATACAGAAATAAAGGTTAAAAATAAATACCGGTTTAAATATTACTCTTTTAATTTCTGCTTTAAAATCTCTGTTACAATTAAGATGTGTAGTGTCCTAATGTTTCAAAAAGTGTGTATTTTTATGTAAGTTATGTGCCAATCATACGGTCAGTTTTGTAGTAAGTAGCAATGTGTAGGTTTCAAAATGCTTACTTAATATTTTTTTGTTTTAATCTAACATTACAAGAGTTATGACACATACATTGCAACTTAATTCTAATTAAAATTTGAGAAAATGTGCAGTTGTCTTTCAGTTTCATTTTAGAGACACCAAATTGGTGCCATCTGTGCCATCGACTGGTGAAAAAAAGGTTGGAAGTACAAGACCTGTGAGATGGTCTGTGTTTTTCAAAGTCAAAGGCACAAAAAAGTACAATGGCACAAAGAGAACAGTGTATAAGGTTTTTGATTAAATTTTCACATAGTTTTGACCTTGTGTTTGCTTTTTTTTTGGGGGGGGGGAATTTATGAATTTTTATTTTGTCTCAACAGTTTTGATTTTTATTAAAAAACATAAATCTGTTAATTCTCTTTTTTTAGTAAACAAAATGTACAAAATAAACTCAGAATTGCATGTTTTGTATTATTTCAGTTTCATTGTGTAATGTAATGCTGGGGTTCCAATATATCAAGAATTGCCACAAAAAAAAAAAAACCTCTCTTAAAGGTTATTTATTAGAGCAAAATGTAACGTAGTAAAAACACTCACAACAGCCTTGGAAGTCTAAGGGTTAAACCCTGAAAACCTCATTTGCATATTTTCAAATAATGTATACTGTCAATATTTGATGTAATTATGATGAATAAATTCTCAGTTTTCTAAAAATATTCATCATTTTGTCATTACGTTTGTGTTACTTACTTTAACCAAAATTGGTCAAAAATAAAATTCATCTAAAAAAAAAGATAAAACTATCTTTTATACATAATAGTTTCATTTTTAACCTAATTTAAAATGTATTTAATGTGTTTTCAAAGTCATTTCAATGGCTTTGCTATACATTAAAAGTAGCATTTGTTCAACATAATTTTCTTTCTTGGAGACTTTTCATTTGGGATTTCAGAAATTGTTAAAATCATTGTGTTTATACTCTTTGAGGTTAACTTTTGCAGACATTGTGTTGTACAAAAGTTTAGTGTTTCCTGACTGATAAACAAAAAAAAAAAAAAAGAAAAAATATGAGGCTGCAAACAAAAAACTCTTCTACTTGTGGCTAATTATGTTCAAAAACATCAAAGTGTTCCCTTCAAAATAAAACCACTTTTGTGATTCTAGGGCAATGCATGTCTGCATGTGAATAAGCAAAGCTTTTTAAGTAGACAAGGAAAAATAGAGGTAACAAAATTGCCCCAGAGCAGAAGAGGTTAAAGAAATAAAAAGTTAAAAAAGCAATTTTGATTAAAGTTACAGCTTTATTAAAAGAGAACAATATTGCAGTTATAAAAAAGTCTTAAGTAACATTTAGTTTTTAGCTTTCATATTTGTACTGACACACATCTATCAGTTTGATGATTAAATATTGCCTTAAATAACTTTTCCACTACCTGTTTAAACAGAAGAGCAGCTCGGGTCCAGCTGAAACAGCAGCAAACTCCTAAAGCTCGGTCTCCAGGTGCTACAGGAAACACACTGGATCCAGATACACTTTCCTCGAGCTAGAAACCATTTTCTAATGATCTGCGTGCAGTGTCCTCCTCAGACTATCTGGGGAACAGTTCTGCTCAAAGGTAGAAACAGTGAATGGTGCCGCTTATACAGTATGACTATAAATCAGACTCTGCTCTAACATTTATTTGCAGAGGAAATAAAGGAAATTAAAAAGCTATGCAGTGGATGTCATTAGCCAACATTTCGTAATATTTTAATATGAACTTTGTTTACTGTAATGGACTGGTGACCCATTTTTTGGGGGTTAAAATACATTGATATTAGTTATTAATAACATAAACACATTATTATTGTTTTTTAAGTAACACATATTTTGTTAAAGCACTTTAATCTGTACATCAGCCCCACATTATCAAAATGTGTGAAAAACTATTTTTTTTTTTATTTAATTTTAGATTGACAAATTCTAATTTTCAGAAAAAAAAGAAAAATTTTACTTGTGTAGATATGTTACTCAAATGTGTTCCTGTGGATAGAATTCTGGGAAAACAAACAGTTGACATTTAACCTTTGGTAAAATGAATATGAAAAACCTATGTGTTCTTACAAACACTGGCTCGCTCCTTGTTACCCACTCTTTTCTTCCCAAAAAGTTCTAATGGTAGTTGGAACCTGGACCAGAGCGTCTTCTTGTAATTCATTTTTAAAAATCGGTTTCAGCTAATGTGTAGCAAGCTCTGGCTTTGCCTTTGACATTAGCAAGACTGAAGGCAGGAATGTGTGGGCCAAATGTCACTTTGACGCCTAATAACAATAAAAGATTTTTTTTTTTTTTCAAATAAAACAGTAACATTTTGAGTCCTGAAACTTTGTTGCTTAATTGTTCCACAAGTTATTTTTCACCAAAAGATCCAGCATACTTTGGTTTCTCAGTTAATGGCCCCTTTAAGAAGTACATTTAGTTTTCACATACTCATATTTTTATGCAATCATATGAATTTTCCCTTGTTCTTGTCTTTCTTTAATGCAAGAGTGCAAGAGTGAGGCAAAGGGTGAAAAACCACAAGACGACCATATCAAAATAATATAGATTAAGTACATTTTTAAAGTGTCAAATGTATTTTCCCCCAAAGAAAAACAACTAATTAGACAGTTTTGCAGTTTAAAATGTTTTATTTTCAAACAAATCTGGGTAACAGTTTAGAATAATCTACTCAATAGTTACTGATTCGTAGTTATTTAGGAGTAACTCATTAGTTACTGATTATGTAACTTCCTATTAGGTAGCCATAGTAACTGCAGAGTTACTAGTTACTGGTTAGTTACTGGTTTAGTTAGGCGTTAATCAAGGAAGAGTATTTGTTACCCTAATCTGCTGACTCCCAAGGTTAATCAGTCCCTTCATGTACCTGGTTCAGTTTAATGCAGGGATATAATTATTCATCATTCACCGTCGTGTATAATTATCTCTCAAACTAGATCAAGAAACACAACTTTAAAATGTTCACTGAAAGGCAGCTGTTTTTACGTAAAAACTGCAAATGGGACAAAAAGAACTGTAACTAGGACTTATATGGTATGTTCTGGTAGATCTTTTTTCTTTCCAATTCTCTCTATCTCTCTTGAACCTTTCCCCCTCACCTTTTCCAATCCTTTATTCACTCCCTCTTTCAATCCAACGCCGTCTTGCCCTAACACAACTAATGTAAACTGACTCGTGGGAACCACAACTAATAAATATTTACATACATTCAATGCTAGAATCCAGAGGAGAAAACACCACACTAGGTGTTTTACTCCCCTGGAGAAAACAAAACTGTCCAACTCAGCAAAGCATATACTCTCCCATGTGATGGCTTTTGAGCGGGACCAGACAAAGTAAAAGAAAAAAAAGGCAGCTATTTTTTAAAAGTAAAGGAATTTTCTATTTTCTTTCGAGTTTTCTCATTCAAGAAGTCAAATTAGTGCGTTATTTTTCTGTTAGATAGAAATGGCAAAAAATGTGAATTAATAAACAAATGTAAAACTTCAATATTAATAAATAGAAATGTTTTCATGCTGCAGGTAAAAACGTGAGCGATTTTTCTGTCTGTGTAAATGTGTATTTTAAACACTCTTAGAGTGCACTACATTTAACTTGAAATGACAGAAGCTCTTTGTCCTGAGAGCAGTCCAAGGCTGTCTGGGGTATCACTGAAGCTCTTCTCAGGCGTCCCCGGAGTGCAGGCACAGCAGGGTCAGTGAGTCACACCACAGCTTTACTGTCTTCATCACTCTTCATCCCGCTCTGCGCACCACCACCAAACCATCATTCGATCTGACCGAACTGCTAATGCTCTCTCCAGATGTTTCACATTAGTCCGCCTGCATGTTTGATATGAACTCATACTTTTTTCTCTGTCTCATTCTAAAAGTGGGTCCGCTGATATATTTTTTCACAGTCTGGAATCAAAGGGACGGTGAATAATACAACAGAACAAAGCCTTGAGGTCCTGAGGCATACATTAGCACATGAACATCTGCTGGCTGAACAAAGAGCATCTTCCGTCAGGGAGGTAATGATGTATAAAATCATATCTTAACCCTAAAGGTTAGCAAGATGACATTATGCTTCCGAGACTTGTTTGATTGACAAATTAAGGTTCATGACCTTCATGAAAATAGCAGACAAAGATGAAGCGACCGCAAAACATTATAATTGATTCATTAACAATACAGAAATTGCTCCCTCCAATCCAAAATTTTCAGAGGACAAGAGTTAGAATCATCCTAATATAACTCTATGGTTTATAGGCTTCTTTGGCTAATCAGTCAATCCCTCGTGTCACCCCAACAGGAGCATCAGTCCCCATTCTTTTTCACAATGCTTTCTCCATTTGGTTCTGTCCTGGATGTCTCCAACGATCTCCATTCCTTCCTTGATGGGGGCTACACCCATCCTCTTTCGGTTATCCTCATTCCTCAGTTGATTCCATTTGTTTCTGTACTGGTCATCTTCTGGGGATGCGTCAATGATCTTCACTCCTTCCTTGATTTGTTCCATCCAACATTTCTGCCATGAGGGTGTACTCCATACCACTCAAGCATGACTCGAGCATTCACCCATCCTCTTTCGGTTATCCTCATTCCTCACTTGAGCCCATCGTGTAAGTCCCAGGCTTCAACGTAGTATGGCAATCTCCATCGTGTTGAGGGTCTGCTCATGAATGGATGAAGCTGGCCAACATTCGGATCCATATAACTGGGCATACCACTGTATTTAAGATCTTTATTGCAGAGGACACCAGTGACCTGATGCCATTTTATCCAGGCAACATTTATTCTTGCTTAAACGTTTGCAGTGATGTTTCTGTGGTGGATAGCCGAGGTATCAACATTTTTTGGTCTTCTTCAACAGCTCGCAATCAATGCAGTCGTCATTCATTTTCCATTTTTCCCAGAGTCCTTGATGTGCAAACTGTGATGTGCAAAGCGGCAATGTGCAAAGCTGCTCTGGCTACCGAGTCCTCAGTACGCCGTACCACATGTCCATACCACCGAAAGCATGACTCAAGCATTTACTCATTGATGGGGGCTACACACAACCATTTTGGCTATCCTCATATCCTCATCTCATCTGGTGGGTCCTAGGCTCCAAAATAGCATCAAAATCACCATTGCGTTGAGGGTCCGCTCATGAATGGATTAAGCTGGCCAACATTCAGATCCATGTAAGGCCACCGGGCATACCACTGTCTTTTAGATATTTCCCTTAAGTTGGTCTGGCAACTAGGTGAACCTCTCCTAAACCTCTTTACACTGTTCCAAGCACTTTTTGTGACATTGTGCTTTTTTTGTGCCAGAACTTTCAAAAACACACATCATATCACAGGTCTTGTGCTTCCAAGGGTATCCCTGCTTTTAAACACTAGATGTCGCTGATGGCATCGATTTGGGCCTGTAGAAAAAAAGACGATCGAGCATTCTCTCAAATTTTAATTTAGAATATCTTGTGCCTAACTCTTGCAATGTTGGTTCTAATTTAGAAGCTAATAACCAACACATTATATCTGAAATCAAAATGAAACAATAGTTGGGTTGTGTCATTCCTAATTAATTCAAAACAGCCGCTCTGATTCTGGTTGAGCCTTCTAAGGGTAAAACATGTACAGAATACTGTACTCCGAGTTTTATTATTATAATCTGACATTGTTGTTATTTGTAACAAATGACTGGAATTAAACACATTTTCTAAAATAGTTTCATGACTGAAAAAATCACCAAAAGCATTTAAGTCACCAACCATTGGCAGACAGAGTACAATATGACTTTTCAGCTCTGCTTGTGAGCTTGTAAATCTCAAAGCCATAATGAAAAGTCAGTGGTTGTCAGGGTCACATGTTGACAGAGTTGATTTGAATTAGTTCAAACGTTTGAAACAGAATGTCAAGCCAATTTGATTTCGAGCATTTCAAGCTCCTATGACACTTCAAGGGGCTGCATTGATGCTTGGAGAATAAAAGACAAGACGCATTAAATATTTCTATATTTTGCTAATCATTTAATTATTCCACCCACTCCGCGAGTGGATTAGAATGATTTGAAGAGAGAACACAGCACCTAGGCACTTAGCGGTGTAAGAGAATAAACAGTATATACATTAAAGGGAGCACTTGGCGGGCGCGCTATCTGAAGGGCTAATCCATGCAGTGTGTGTGGGTGAGCTGATTACCACGTGCACAACCACAGTTAAAGAAATGCTTTCGCTTTGAAACTTCCAATACGCTCCCCATGAATACATGAATATGCAACTATGAATAATTGGCAGAGAATGGGAGCAGGCCTGGATTAACAACTCAAAATGCAGTTTATGACTAATTGTGTTAAGTGAAAATAAACTGGCACTTTTGTTCCCGGGATAATTAGCTTTTTAATGTTTGCCGGAGTGATTGTGGGAGCTGTGCTTTGCTGCCTGTTCTTTTTCAAGTGGGCCCTCTAGCTTTCCTGCGGGGAATGAGACTTCAGTGTCTCAACGTGTGTGTTTGTGAAATTGAAGACATTTATTAATGGGAAAAAACTGCCTGTAAATAACTTTGTATTGCAGTGTTTTTTTTTTATATATTTTCATTTGTTTAGGCCTCGTTTGTACGTTGCCGCTTGAGGGTTTCTACATATTTTAATGGAGTAGCTTTAATAGGTTTGTTGCTTTTCAATATCATCGTCATTCATGCTTAAAACATATTTTACAGTGAGAAAATTGCTTTTGTGTGGGAAATTCTTTGTTATTGCACAAAGCTTTCATTGTGCATGTGGAGAGTAAAAACAAATAACTAGATGGCTAAAGTTTGTGGACAAACTTTGGTGTTGGTTTGTAAAAGTGACATTTAAAAGTGGTTTTATTAGAAAAATTAAACAATTACCAAGGTAGAATACAAAGTTAACCATGCCGATGTGAGTAATATAAACCAACCTCCATGTCCATATGATTTTCCTTAGCTGTGATAGTGATATTCCAGAATGGTTGCTATGGAAGGACTTAATATAATGGTCCCCCTGTCACCATGCTATATAAAACAACCCTATGTCTTTATCATTTTTCTAAAGCTGAGAGCGGAAAATTTGGTTGCTAGGGTAAACAGTTTGGTTGCTAGGGAGCTGTCAGTGATGTCATAAAAAATGACATTATTAGCATAGACATAGACCAATGGCAGTAGGCAATGTCACGTATCTAACACTGAACTAACCCCTAGCTAAATGCATTCAGTCTAAAACCGGGCGAGAGGCAGAGGTACACTGGACAGGTCGCCAGTCCATCGCAGGGCAACATACCCATTCACACCTAAGGGGAATTTTGTTTATTCAGAAGTAAACCCACGAAAGCACGGGAATAACGTGCTTCGAGGAAGGTCACCGGTGAGCCTTCTAACTAGAAGGACACAGTGCTACCTACTGCGCCACCATGATAACCATAACCTGATTTATTCATGATAAAAAGATGAGAAATGTCTCTTAATCTGTTCAGGTGCAGAAAGAGACTATTGATTCTGTCTTTGGGACTTTATTTGTATAAATAAGCATTTTTATTATAAGCACGTTTTATTACCAAGCAAAGTGTACTCGTTAATATTCTTATATAATTTTTTTTTTATCTAGAACATTAAAAATATTTATGAAATTCACATGCAACATTTACTAAAAATAGCTTTTATTGTTTGTCCCCACATGTCATTATAAAATAGAATGATCTTTTAAAAAGAACCTTTCTATTGCATGACTATGATGATGTTTGTTTTAAATACATTTATTTACACATATATCTATACTTTCTTTGATAAAAACAACCTTTTCATCACGTCCCCAGCTTTTTACTCATTCTGGTTACCTTGAAAAACTGGGGATTTTCCATAAGTCAGTTTTTCAGCAGGACGTTGCATCTTTTGGATCTTTAGAAGGCTATGGAAAGAAAGGTAATGTAAGTTCTCCCAGTTTCTTATTTACATATTTGATGGTTTTCTGATTATATCTTGGAGCTTCTTTTAAAAAATACTATCCTTTTACTCAAATTATTTTAGATACAGTGGTACCTTGAGGCACGAAGTTAATCGGTTCCGGGGTGCCTTTCATATCTCGAAGCAAGTTTTACATGTAAAACTCCTAATCCATGTAACGGTTCTCAGAAACAACTGTATAAGTTGATTTAAAAAAAAGAAAAACCAGAGAAAAATCAATCCCATTGATTAAATCACATTGTTGATGTAATAAATGATATTAAAACAAAAAAAAACACATCCTAATGCGTAATATGTACACAAATGTGAAACCTGACCTTGCGAGTGAAGCGATGTGTCGGAGGAGGTGAAATGGGTGGCAGAAAACACTACGGCACCACGTATGAAAGTTGACTTTCTCGAGATATTTCACGAATTCCAAACACCAACACGGCGTAGACAAATGTAGAGACGCTTCTGAGAACGCTTCACAGGGTTTCTCTAAATTGCGCTACAGAATAGCACTTTCCACGTTATAAACGTTATTTCTTTTACGACACCTCAACTCTAACATTTGTTATAGCGTGTTATTGGTAATCTTTACAAAATGTTTCGCTTGATTTAAAACTGATTTAAAGTGCTTTAAAGCGTATCAGCCCCCCTTCAGCACTGTCTGCAATGGGAGAATGGAGCGCCAGGACCCGGAAGCTCAGCGCGACGTCACACTTAACAAGCGGATAATAGAGAAGAACTATCGTGTTTTTCGTATCTTGTTACGAATTAGTTTAGTGTAAAAATGCACATATTTGGTAAATAACTGACTTTGCAGAATTTCCTGGATCTATAATCGCGTGCAGCATGTGGCTATTTACCATGTATTTGTCTGATTCCTTGCTAAAAAGCGAGTTCTGTTACTTTCAGTCCTGTTACTTATATAAAGAATAACACAAGGATTAGTAACAAGAAACAATGGCATCCATCTCTTGTTTATAAATCTAATAAAACATTTAAAAAAGATTCTTAAGATGGAACTCTACCCATTTGGAATACTAATGTAAGTTTGCTACTGGAATCTGTTTTGAAATAAAGTAAAAAAAGACATTTCTAAAAGTTACAACAAGCAAATGGCACCGATTTTGTAATTGTTGGTTACACAAAAAAAGGTTACAAAAAATTACAATCGTTTGTGAAAAAAAGGGCGAATAAACATCGATGTCTGTCAGAGCTTTGAGAAGGGAGGAGGGAACCGAGTTAGTTCTGTAGGCAGTTAATTCCTACTTTTATTTTTTCAGAAAAATAGCACTCAGTAAAGGAAAAGTGACAATGTTGTCTTAGGAGAAGATTGGAACTCAGGTAACAGGTATGTGGGGAGATGAATGGAGACCTACAGCAGGTGAGTAGAGGTGAGCACCGTGTTCAGTAAAGACATAGGCAGAAGTAGTAGCAGATGAACCGAGAAGAGGTAATCCATTCAGGGTGAGTCTGGTTGTGTGTACTGTAGGTCCAACAATTGTCTTTTTAGGGCTGGTGTAGGAATTTTGGGATTGGTTGTCAGGCTTGATAGATGATCGGATGAACTCGATGAAGGGAGATTGGTGGTTTAATGTGCCTCTACTGGACTCAAAGAATCTGGGACACTCCCTATGTATAGTCATAAACCAAGCAGTTTTTTTTTATTTTTGTAAATTATTATTTACTGTTTAAACGCTTTTGTTGTTTTACTGAATAGTATTAAGATGCAAAAAAACTACATGAGGCGTTCACGGTGAGTTCATCTGTTCTATTCAGAGCCTGAAAGAGTTTGGAGGACTCTAAAATTCCTCTTTCCATTTCAGCACTACACCATACCCGTCTACACTTTCTCGGTGCCACACTGCAGCCGCTAGCTTACTCCCCTCTGCACAAGGGGTGCAGGGTAATTGGAATCAGTTATTCAAAACATCTCTAAATGTGATTTAAATGCTGAGGATTTATTAACATAGACGGAAACCATTAAGGGAGAAGGGGGGGGGGGGGTAGTGTCCGGAGCTGAGTAGTGGGGAATTCCGTTTTGGTGGAAGAGTGGGGGCAGGACGAGGGGGGTTTGGGGGTGGAGGGTGGTGCACAGAGAGCCAGGGAGAGCAGAGAAAGCAATTACTGGATGTAAAGGCCATGACCAGAGCTCCCGCCGTCACTGAGAAATCAAATCTGTCAGCAATTAGAGGATCTGAGGGGGCCATGCAGCACTCGCCGCTGGACAATAGGGGTGCTGGGACTCTGAAGAGGAGAAAGAGGCCCGTGCAATTATCAGAGCTGATAGAGTAGCTTTATTTATCTAAACAGCAGGTTAGTCTCTCGTTCGGCCTCTTTTGTCACTTGTTGCGGATGTGAAAGGGGCACCGCTTCACCCAAACGCTATTCCAGCCTATGACCATTGTGCGTGCAGTTAGTGTCTGAAGAGGCTCTGCTTTTCACCAGTGCTTGATCTCATGGCCTAGCAATGCTAACCCTTCACCTTCAAGAGCAGATCTCCATCCCCAATGTAGAAGCTGCTTGTTAAGTCTGCGCTTCTCCACAAGCGCTGCTCAGTATCAAAGGCCACAGGCTCCATCAATGGGTCAAAAGGGCCTTGTTATGGACTGAGGCAAAGGGAAAGGATTAGAGGTGCTTGTCTAATGTTAGTCCGCATGTACTCCGTGAACAGAAAGTGATGCAATGCTGAGAACTGCCACGGTAAAGGGTAGAACAAAAACGGCTACAAATGAAAGGTTTGGTTCCAAAACGTGATAAACTACATTTAAAAAAAAAGCCTCTCTTTGTTTTGTTGAGAAAATGTGAACCTGCCTATTTTTTATTCTCTGTTTAAAAGATTTAAAATAATGTGCATTTTTACAGTGTCTAAAACCTGATTTTACCCTTAGAAGTCTGGGGCCCTTTTGAGTGTTTTTTTTTAACAATTTGCTCTAATAAATTACCTTCAAAACTGTTTTTTGTACAGAACACAATATTTCCACGACAAACCAGAAATCGTACAACAATAAATTTGCTAATATTACATTTTGTCTTATTTTACGGCAAAATCCCCTGTTGAAAAGGCCGAAACAATGTGAAAAATGTATCAAAAACAAGGTGAACCTCTCCTAAACTTTATACAATGCTCCAAGCACTTTTTTGCCATTGTGCTTTTTTATGCCAGAACTTTGAAAAACACAAACCATTTCACAGGTCTTGTACTTCCTTGTTGCCTCCTTCTTTTCACCACTATAGATGGCACTTGTGGCACCGATTTAGGGTCTGTAAAAAATTTAACAAAGAATATAGCACATTTTCTCTTATTTTATTTTAATTACTTTGTTAAGTTAATGTCATAACTCGTGTATCGTTCATTTAAAACCAAAAATATAAAAACAAATTACCTTTTGAAACACATTATATTTGAAATCAAAATTAAACAATAGGTGGGTCATGTCATTCCTACTTAAATCAAAGCCGTCATTGTGATTGGTACCCGCACCAGTGCATGCAGAGACCATCAGAGAAAGAAAGATACCAAAATAACATTTTGCTACAACTTTTCTTTTGACATTTTTACCCACTTTAAAAAAACAATGTGTTTTCCTGCTCTATGTCTTTTTTTAAGTACCAGCTCTAATTTTGGAAAAAACGCCATTGAGCCATCCGCACCAATCTAAGGCGTACATTTTGACCACCTGACTCTCATGGTGGTGCCCATATCTTCAGATTAATCAACTTTTTCAACATCAAATTAAATTTCTTTTGTTTTAATGGCGGCCCAGCTTTAAAGGTGCATACCTCCACCTACTGTGGTGGATAACAAGGGCTGCTTGGTGAACACTGTAGATTGGTTGATGAGAAAATGAGCTTCCGTTGAACGAGAAGTAATAGCAAGTACTCAGAAAACAGAAGGATCTAATGTGAGGAAAGAAACAAGCTCTCAATTTATCATTTTTACTAGGTTTTGGAATCAAAGAAGATTTCTTTTTTACTTCTGCCGCTTATCTGGGGATTGGTTCGCAGGGGTATCCGAGCAAGGATGCCCAGATTCCATTCACTCCAGATACTGCCAGCTGTGAGACATGTCATGGGTCTTCCCCACAGCCTCTTTCCATAGGGACAAGCTCAGAAAACCCTTATTTGGAGTCATCTGAGAAGCATCTGAAGCAGATGAGCCTCCTCAGCCGGCTTCTCTCGATATAGAGGAGCAGCAGATCACTAAACTTCTCATGCTGTCTCTGAGAGACCGTCCAGCAATCCTGAGGAGAAAGCTCATTTCCTGTATCAGGGATCTCATCCTGGGTCGTGACCCAGAGCTCATGGCCATAGGTAACAACAGAAACACAGATTGACTGGTAAATCGATTACGATTGCAAACCAAAGAAAATGTTATTTAGACAATTTCTTCTTTTCTTGTTAAGTGTTTATCAATATTGTTCATCATTACATACAGTTTTACAACATAATAACAGTCTTTGGGTTGAATAGAACAATTGTGTTAATATCTTGTTTAATATCATCCATTTTCTCTTTTTTTTCTAGTCTCTCTCCAGCTCACATTACACAAATGCACCCTGAGCAAATGTTCAGACTCATGCAGGATTCCGCTTCAGGGAATTTTTTTTTTATTTTATTTTTTTTTATTATCCTGTATTTTTGGATTGTGTGAGGAGCACCGGGAAGCTCATGCAAAAATAAGGGGATCATGCAAACTCCATTCAGGAAGACCATCAAGAAGCTAATAGATGACTCGATGCACCTTTAAATATCCTTTCTTTGAATTGTTGAACATCATGGTTTAGGGAAAGGATACAGGAAGCTTTCTCTGAGATTAAAGCTCTCAGTTTCAACTGTGAGGAATTGGAAGACCAGAAGCATTTTTCCAATTAAGACTAAAGAAAAATCTCAACCCTCCAAAGACCAGATGCTGCAACTGTGCATCATTCAACTATTCAGCGGACTTTACACAATGAGATGCTGTATGGACGAGCGATGCGTGAAAAGCCTTTTCTCTGCACATACCACAAACTTGTTGCTTGAGGTTGCTAAAGCACTTTTGAGCAACCCAGCTACCTTTTGGAATAGGGTCCTGTGGACTGATTAAACTAAACTAGAGATATTTGGGCAGAAAAACACAGCGTTCCAGGAAAAACACGTGCTACCTAGAGTAAATTCAAAGAGATTCACCTTTAAATTTCCTTTCAGTGGCTAATAAAGTAAATTGAGTTTTGCTGTCTCTTAAACTGAACATCAGCAGCACTACCCACTGCACCACCATGCTGCCCAAGCCACCATTCATCACTTGAATCTCTTGATGAGGACCAGATGCTTAAAAAATGAAATTCTATAAATTATCTTTGGTTGATGATCTGCCCTTGTGAACTTGGAGATGGAAATGTACCAGAGCATCAGTCATAAAGCAGACATGGTGAAGTTTGTGCCTTATTAATGGCCGACATACTTTCCAAGTCATGCCCTCTACTGCAATGTGGTTTCGAAGACAGGAGAAAATGTAGAATGCAAAAGATAATGAAAGGCATAAAAACATCATTTCATCTTTTAAACCTAACAAAATGACACTTTAGGCCATTAGCCTCTATTTTTGATTACCAGTCATCAACGGAATCGTCTGATTGAGCTTTTAATTCACAGTTTTAATAGCCCTCAATCTTTCTTTTGTCAAAAATAGTCTTCAGCCTGAGCAAATGAGCTGAAACTGTCTGTTTGCTATTCACTGCACAAAGAGGCAACCCTCTATTCTCCATCCTCAATCTAATCCGCAAGTGACTGAAGTCAGTCGATTAGGAAAGTAGGCGAGTCAAATAGTAAAATCAAAAGAAGAAGCCAGAAGTCTTACTATACTTCCAGCGAGTATTCCAGACTTCTCAATTACATGAAGCACTGCAGGAAATCTCACCAACCAGGGCTAGATTGGGACCGGAAAACAACGTTTTAGGCCACACTAAAGGATATTGTGTTTAAAAAATGAAAGTAAACTACTGCAGAATCTTGCGCTTTTGTGATTTGCCTGGGCTGCAACTAACAATTAAACTCACCTAGTTCTGCACAGAAAGTTGCTTTACAGACAGTTCAGAAATCTCTGATGTGTGGAAAGTGATGTCCCTTTGCAGTCAGGAGTTTGCAGTGCAGAGTGTTTTTAATGTGAGCCACATGCGAAAACAAAAAAAAAATAAATAAATAAACAACCCAAAAAAATACTGGACTAACAAAAACAAAATGAAAATATAACTTAGGAAAAATGTCAATTAACTCACTTGAGGTCAAGCGACCCTGGGCTAACTAATAGCTGAGCATGGCGCAATCTAACTCAACCTTAATATTGTCCATGAGCACAGTTTCGGATGTTCCAAAGGGAGACTCTTTCGTTCTTTTCGAGTCTTATCAAAGCTTTTACTAGACCGCACTCTTGTTTGGCTTCCCCCGTGCTCACCCTTCCCTCGCTTCCAGACTAATAGCAGCCATTTTATATATTTAATGCTTTTGAGTGAAACCAGTCACAGAGGTTACACAACCAAAGGGCTGAAAACAAATGTACATAAATGTAGCACATATTGTTGGTTAAAACTTGACTTACATGAAGCAACATCATAGAATGCAATGTCAAACTCAATAAAGTAAGTATTTATATGCAAAAAAAAAACAAAAACGCTTTTCCCCACGAAGGTAGACTGATCCTGAGTGACCGCTCAGGTTACACCACATCTGCAAATCTCAGAGAGAAGCTTGCACATTACAAAAAATATAAACGCATAATGCATTTGTGTCATTTCAAATACACAATTCACACATTATACAGTAAATATAAAATACAAGATTCTGTTTAAAGGAGAACAATGATCCGCTCAGGGGATGATGAGGTAAGAGCAGGAAGTTCTGTCGTGTCCCTGTTGTGGCTGTCTTTGAATCCTCCACACAGACTAAATGAGCACTTGCTCATTAAAAGTATTACATTAAATTGCTTTATAAGATCAAAACAATAATTGTTTAAATAAAAATTAATTTTGCGTAAATTTAAGCACCCTTGTCATTTTATAGATTTCAATACCTTACTTGCATTACTTGAATCACCACTAACGAACAAGCCAGCTTCATTTTAGAATGGACCGATAAAACTGAGTAACTGAAACATTTGCCACATAAAATTTGGTGGTGGTTCCATCGTGTGGTGTGACTGTGTGGCCAGTGCAGGGACTGGAAATCTTAATAAAGTTGAGGGTCGCGTAGATTCACAGCAGATTCTGGAGAACAATTTCCAGGAATCAGTGACAAAGTTGAAGTTGTGCTGGGGCTGGATCTTTCAGCAAGACACCGACCCTAAACACTGCTTAAAATCTACTAAGGCTCTCATGCAGAGGAACAAGTTCTGGAATGACCATCTCAGACCCCAGACCTGAATATTATTGAATATTCGTAGTGTGATTTAAAGCGGACTGTCCATGCTCATAAACCATCAAACCTGACTGAACTGGAGATGTTTTGTAAAGAAGAATTGTCCAAAATACCTTCTGCCAGAGTCCAGACTTTAATTTGAAGTCATAGAATAGCTTTAGAGGCTGTTATTTCTGCACAATTGAGCATTGACTGCATTTTTTTTTTTGTGGATACTAAATTTGTGGACATGCCCATATTTTTTAAATTAATTATTGCACGTTTTCCATAAATAACTTTATTTCACTTCCCAAAGTATTCCCTGTAGACTATTTATTAAATCAGTCATTTCTTTTTCCAACCTGGTTATTCCCTTTTTGGGGTCACGGTGGTCTGCCGGTGCACATTGGGCAAGAGGCGGGGGTACACCCTAGACAGTTCCCCAGTCTATCGCAGCCCTGTACACTATAACTGAAATTTCTTACCCAAACAACCAATAATGTATAAAGGAAATCATAAAAATTTACAAACTTTTGCACACCACTGTACAGCTGGCATTAAGTTTGTAGTGAAACTTGGCAGTAATGAAACTCTGTATATTTTATGTGTATATAAATATTGTTTTCTTTATAAAATGATCTTTAGATAAAGGAAACAGGAGATTGAAGATGGTTATTGAGGGAAGTGACAGCCGAGTCCTGGTGATGCTGGAATAATGTGTGAGTATGAATAGTGGGGGTTCAGCACAGGTGGCTGTGAAGCCCTCAGGCCAGTGATGTGGGTGAGGGAGGGGGTGGGATCACCCCTGTCCACAGGTGTTTATTAGCACATACAAGGTGCCATATGTCCAAGCATGCAACACAGCCTGAAGGCGTACAATCAACCCTCACACCCCTAATCATCAGCAAAGGGAGCAACACCCCCCCCCCCCTCTCTGTCTCCTTCACTCGATCTCAAGAGACCTCAAGTGGGGAAGTGAGGTATTTAATATATGTTTACTTACTTTGAATTCTCTTAACCACATTAGAAGTCTGAAAGTGCACATCAGATGGCGATTTCTTGGGAGAAAGTTGAATTTTTAAAATACTTTTCAATTCAAATGGATCAGTTGGAGGAGCTGACCCATCCCATCAAACAAAGCCATGTGCTCAATAGCTGTGTTTGCATGCACCTTTTGATCCGCATTTGGGAATATTGCATGAAAAAAAATACAGCGAGATGCACAAACACTTTGAAAATGTGCAAATTTTGAGGATAAACATTTTTATTCTTTCTGATAAGAAAAAATGCACGAAAATTATGATGGAAACTCATTTGCAAAATAAATCCCAATGTAATGCAATGGCAATGCATTTTTCTGTCGTTAACTGTGGCGCAATGGGGCAGCATTAATGGACTAACCTTTGCACAACATCTAAAATGGTGTTTTGGTCATTCTAAAATCCCTTAGCCACAGTGGTTTGGGATCATCACCTCCCAGAACTGTCTTGAGCAGCTGCGTTCCCGAAGTTTTTGTGTACGATAAAAGGGCTTCTCCAAACACAGCAATTTTTCTTTTGATATTTGGCACTAGCAAGCGATCATTTTCGCCTGGGCTCGTTGGATAGAAACGGTGCTTTATATGTTATTTTATGTGACATTCCAGTCTTGCGCATACATTTAATTCAAGTCTATGGTTGAAAACATCAGAGTAATTGATGAATAATAGATTTATTTTTAAACCCCAAAACAGCACAACATCATGACTCAGCAAACATAAATGACTGCAATGCTGGGCATGAGAAAATGATGGACAAAACCCCCTTTGAAGGTGCCAGTTATGCCAGTCAGAAGCCTCTATCAAGTGTCATGGATGGGATTATGGTTTGGTACATCATGAACTATATGACAATGATGGGGTGGCAAGTGGTGGAGTGGTGTGAGCTAGTCCATTCTGCCATTGTGGCTTTGGGAAAACTATTTTATCCCACTTGCCCTGTATAGATGTGTGTGTGTGTGGGGTGGGGTGTGTTGGGTGGTGGGCAGGAGGCTATAGGTGCTAAATTGCAGCCAAGAATCACACCAATTGGTTAAAACGGGTATAAAAAATCTGAATACAATTGTTATTATGTGTGGAAATAAAAGAGCTTAACATATGAGATGCACAGAACATCAGCATTTCCTGCTGGAGATAGCTGAGAAGAAAGGTCCTAGTGCCGGCAGTGTTTCACTCTGCTGGAATGAAAATGTTTTGCACCTGGTCAGTATGAGAGGGAAGCATTGTCATTTTCAACCCTCCCATGCTCATAAACACACCATGTTGTTTGAAGTGGGCATCTGGTCGCTACATTTGCATTTAATGCCCTTCAGATTAGCAGCGTTAACTCGTGCTAAACACCTCGCTCAGTTGGGGCTAATTTGATGAGGTCATGCTGTGACCTCCTGACCCCTCCACCTCAATGTCCTGTAAGTGAAAGCAGCTGGGTGTAGATCGCACACAAACACTGCTGCACATACACACTTAACCTGTTCACATCTTTAAATACTTAGCATAGAATTTATACTTTTCGGTATTGATAAAAATTAAAAAGTTTTCACCATTCCTCAGTCATGAACTCAAAAAGGCTTTACTTCAGTAGTTCACATCACTGGATCAGCTCTATTGATGTATCCAGATATCATTTTTTACATAACTAGACAACGCATTAGCATTTCCTAAAGCAAACCTACACCCCTGTAAAAATCTGAGAAATGGGCCCCACCCCAAGGAAGTATAGATGGAGCAGGTGAATTTTAACAGCCGAGCATCTGCTCTGAACTTAATCCAATTTACTTCTTTTTACTTAATGCTGAACATAACATAGCAAAGCGACGCAAGGCAAAAGATTATAGCAAAGTAATGCAAAGCAAACCCAGAAAAAGTAACGCAAAAAAGTAAAGCAAATCAAAGAAAGGCAAGGCAAAGCAAAACAAAAAGCAAAGCGAGGCATTACAAGGCAAAGCAAAAAAGTAAAACAAATCAAAGAAAGGCAAAGCAAAACAAAAATGCAAAGCGGGCAGGTCAAGGGGAAAAGCAAAGCAAGGCAGACCAAACAAGGCAAAAAAGCAAAGCAAAACAAAGAAAGACAAGGCAAAGGAAAGTAAGGCAAAGGAAAACAAATAAGCAAAGCAGGCAAGGCAAGGCATGGCAAAACAAGGCAAAGCAAAGAGAAGCAAAGCATGACAGAACAAAACAAGGCAAAAAAGAAAAGCAAAACAAAGCAAAGAAAGGTAAAACAAAGCAAAGAAAAGCAAAACAAAACGAAAAAGCAGAGCAGACAAGGCAAGGCAAAACAAAAAAGCAAAGCAGGCAAGACATGGCAAAACAAAAAGCAAAGCAAAACAAAGAGAAGCAAAGCAAGGCAATGCAAAGCAAAGTAAGGCAGACCAAAGCAAAACAAAGCAAAGAAAAGCAAAACAAAACAAAAAAGCAGAGCAGACAAGGCAAAGTACAGCAAGGCAAGGCAAGACAAGATTTGGGTAGAGAGTACTTCTAAAATATATTTTATCAAACCATCTTCATAAATAAATAGTTATTTATTTTTTATGACTCCATGTGTTTTCTCCCGATTGCACTATAAGTAAATACTATTTCTACTAAGCTGAGAACTATATCCAGTGAGCAGTGTAGAATTCCACAGCTCCCATAATTTTAAATCACTTTTTCCATAATTTTGACCAGTGTACATGCACTTCTACATAGAGAAGCAAAAGCTCAAGCTGCAGGCACACAAGCTGCTTCTATTGTGCGGGAACGAAGCAGCCGTGGATGTACTGAAGAGTAGCCACAGATCTGAGGCTCCAAGGCCACCGCAGCCATTCTGGGGCCCCTGGAGAGGTCCTCTCATGTCGAAAGAGGGAAAAAGCCGCTCAGCTTTTAAGACATCACTTGGCCTTTTGATCAGTTCACAAGTTACAGTCGGAAACTGAAGCCTTTTTTGATGCAAATGGCCTCTCATCAAAAGCAGCAGTGAAAAACATGCCTTTCTTTGGGACGGTAATGGGTCTCCGTCTCATTCTGGGAAATCACACACTCAAGGACTGTGTACAGAATTTACCAAGTGCTGAAATGAGAAGAAAAATATGTGTCTCCTCAGGTTTGGACCTTCTAAATGTTGTCCTGCTTCTGTATCCCAGTCACATGCACGCTCTATTAAAGGATTAGGGTTCAAATTATTAAGTAGCAGCAATGCTGGACAACACGCTGCTAATTTATTCTCTGTTTATGGACCAGTGAGCTGAAGAGCAATGAAGTTTAAATGTAATTTGAGTGTTATTATGGGGCAGAAGTGATTAATTAAATAAGGCTTTGCAAGTAATGTGAGAAAGATAGAACAGGGGCTGGTCGTAATTTAGAGGAAAGAAATGTTTTCATTGTGATGATCATCGGCAGCTCAAACAAGTTCTCTTGCGAACTTAAAAAAAAATGTGTGTGTACTATTTGAGTAGCATGCCTTATCCAAATCTATATTGCTCTATTTGTATTGTACATAGATAATAAATCAACAATAGCAACAAAATCTTTACATTTGTTTTTTTTCTAAACTAAAAATAATTTTCAACAATCAAGTGAAATGGATTTAAATGTAAAATTGATTTGTGGTATATTTGCTTCAGTTTTTGTTCAAATTATAATTTTTGTTCAAATTATTGTTCAAATAAACTACTTATTTAAAAAATAATTGTACAATTTTTTTGCATACAGCTTAGAGGAAAAAAAGGATTAAATGCAGCAAGTAGGGCAACACAGCTGTAATGGTAATTAAGAAGCAAGGAAAAAATGTTATAAATTTGAATGCATATCAGATTTAGTATTGGCTTGTTAGAACAAGATTGTCTTCAGCCTACTTTTACAAATACAAACATTACCGGTGTTACAGATATCAACCGATTGATGGTTCACCACCTATTGGTCAAAATGTATAACCCTTTGACACAGCTGTAAATATTATAATGTTCAGTTTAGCTGTCAATCACATGGTCCTGCCTAGTTTTTTTAGGGGCAAATCGTGAGCGACACGAAAATAAACTTGAGCTAAGAAAAAAAAAAACATCGAACTTTGTCGACTGTATAGATAGATTACGGAAATCGTAAATAACTGTTTGTGTAAATAACCATCGCTGTGGTTTGGCTTCACTCCGCCGGCCATGTGAGACACACTTGATTCTCATAAACCAAATTTAAAAACTGGACAAATGGTCTGCAAAGAAGTTTGAAAATGTTGCTTTTAGACACAATTAAAAAAGACGCACAGGAAGATCAGATAATTAGGGTAAAATTTGCATTTTTGACTCTATGCTAAAGCTAGTAAAAATGATCAATTTTCAAAATTTCATAATTTCTCCTGACCTCTTGGAGATTCTGTGCTGACACTCTGCAGGCAACCTCAGATTATGACTTTTACAACATCCACCTAGTTTGGGCTTGATTGCAAATAAAACAGCTTTATGACTATTTTGGCGTATTTTACTTATAGTAGTTTCCATGCCATTCAGAAATGCTTTGACCAATAAACTTAAATTCCTTAACTTTTAGTTGCCATTGTCAGAGAATGGTCTGGAGCAAATTTCGTGAAAATCGGATGAATGCTCTAGGAGTTTGCAAAAGTAACTCAAAAAAGCAGACATTCAAACTAGAGATGGCGCTAGAGAGTTTGAGCTAGAAGGTCAATATTGGGTCAAATTACTAAAAAGAGCCAGTTGTATCAGTGTGCCAAATTTCATGACTTTTGCAAAAATGGTTCTAAAGACTACTGATGACTTGAATGGTGGAAAGAGAACAACATAATAGAAGACTTACCAGCTAAAAACACCAACAATATGCCTCAAATACTATACATTCTTTCAAAAATAACAATCAAGATGTGTTGAATGATCAAAATATTTTCACTTTCACTGTCCTTTAAACCGCCATCAGGCTGCTGTATGTCTGTCACTCTGGAAGGTCAAGTTTAAGGAATTCATTAGCAGTTGTTTTTCTTTGATTTCAAAAGGACATGAAAGGTGACACTTTTATATACTTGTAAATCAGGCTTTAGAAAACCTAGCGCTCCCCGGTCTGTTGTGGGATCCTCTGCTTTCCCAAAGTGCATCATTATGTGTCTGCTGTTGAAGAATATGGTGACAGAGATTGGAGAGAGGACAGCGAGGGCTAAAGTAAACTCCTCTCAAGGTCGTGTTCTCCCACAATGCCGCTCTAATCCCTCGCCCACTCTGACGCTATTGGACGCTAAGAGGAAGGGAACGGGGTCCACATCTCCTCTTCCTCACCCTGCGATTTAGCATTCCAAGAGTAGCTGGATAATCTTGCAATTAGCAGCAATTGTGGTGGAGGGTTTTCATGTGGGGTTCTGTATTTTTTAAATACCGTTTAATTTTCCCTCTCTCTGGCACAATCGTGATTGTCAGCACTCTCTCTGGCTTCCCCCATTTAAAATAAAAGAGTCCGGAGCTTAATTTGGCATTAAAGAGCGTAGAATATGCACAGCCAGCGATGTGATTGTCAGACTGAGAGAGGAAGGGAGACTGGAGGGAGAAAATCATTTTAAAATGGAGCTGGTGTGAAGGACTTGTTAGAACAGGCCTAATGCCGGCGTGCCCGAGTATCAGTGGAAGAAAGCTCGCTGTGCCCAGATAACATGCTGCCCCAACGTTTCACCCCCTGTGGTCCGACCAGTTGCTGAATGTGGATTTGAACGGCCCATTATGGTTTTCTTAAAATGGCATCAGGCCAGTGCTATAGTGTAGTGCACAAGAACACAAAAACAAAACAGTACAACTTTATTTATATAGCTCTTTAAAAATGACATTGTTGACTAAAATGCTGTGCACAAACATAAATCATGCGCAACACAGAAGTAAGAGATTACGTACAAATCCTAACCCGAAAATGATAAAACTATAAAGCAATAAATTCACATCAACTCGAAAATCATAGAGAAAAATTATGAAACAATTTCAGCAATTATTTTTTTTTCTTTCATTATGGGTTTCCCTCTGAAGACTCTAGTTCCAAAGAAAAAAAAACATGGACGAGGTAAATCGATTTCATTCAAAAGCGAATATGTGAATTTTGCCTTGCGATGGACTGGCCACCTGTCCTGGTTGGCACCGGCAACACCCTGGGACCCTTACGAATTAAGTGGGTGAAAAATTGGATTAATGAATTAATAAATAATAAATCTATTACTTTATTCATAACTAGAATCACAAGAACAGAAGGGCTACATACCCAGAAATCTAGTTCACATTCATTAAGTAGAATTAGAGGTGGGACAAAGTCAATACTTTGCAAGTCAAGTCAAGTCACAAGTCAAGACAGGGCAAGTCCGAGTCAAGTCCCAAGTCAAGGGACAGGGCAATTCTAAGTCAAGTCACAAGTCAAGACAGGGCAAGTCTGAGTGAAGTCACAAGTCAAGACAGGGCAAGTCTGAGTCAAGTCACAAGTCAAGACAGGGCAAGTCTGAGTCAAGTCACAAGTCAAGACAGAGCAAGTCTGAGTCAAGTCACAAGTCAAGACAGGGCAAGTCTGAGTCAAGTCACAAGTCAAGACAGGGCAAGTCCGAGTCAAGTCCCAAGTCAAGGGACAGGGCAATTCTAAGTCAAGTCACAAGTCAAGACAGGGCAAGTCTGAGTCGTCACAAGTCAAGACAGAGCAAGTCTGAGTCAAGTCACAAGTCAAGACAGGGCAAGTCTGAGTCAAGTCACAAGTCAAGACAGGGCAAGTCCGAGTCAAGTCACAAGTCAAGACAGGGCAAGTCTGAGTCTAGACAAAATTTTTTACATGTTTCTGTTTTGAAAAAGACACCAAGTATGTAATGTATTTTTATTAAACAGTTATAAAACAGTTCTACTTCACAACATATTAAATGCAGTTAACAATCATGTTAATAAAACATTAACTGATTAGTAACTATTAAGATGATGATGCTGAATTAAGAAAAGTACAAAAAGCAATTTTTTCTGATTATTCGGGTTCTGTAATCATATTTTACAGTTCATTAATAATTGGACTTTAGTTTTTTCCAGTAGGTGAATACTCATTTTTTCTTAATGTAAAGTTTATGAACCCAGCTTTCCTGTCCTGTACCAAGATGGCGCCATGACAACGTACGTGAAAGGCCATATAAGGTATCTACTTATAAGATATCTATGAACCAATGCAATATGAGCCGGAAACAGAAAAGATTTGTTCTTTTTCTGAATCATATCGTTCTGAACGAAAAACCTTTCTGTGTTTTCCAGGTACACAATGTACAAAATACAGATAAAAACTATATAAGATCAAAGTAGAAGATTCTGCTCCTACAGACCAATTTGCTCCTTGGTGCACTATGTTTCTCCAGTGATCTCCACTGCAAAACCATTTAGCTGCTTCTCGCAGTTGGCAGATCCCCCATCCTCCCAGTGAAGCTGGTTCTGGTCAATGTTCCAGGTCCTAAGAATGTGTTTACTTTGATGCCTTTGACCCACTTTCTGGAGGAAAGTGCTTGTTTTGTAGCTGCTGAAGCCGATTGAATACTTACCCTAGTTTCCTGTATTTCCAAAATGACAAAACTCAGGAGAAGGTCCTCAAAGAGCCATGTTCTCAAATACAAGGTCAAATGCTGTTTTATAAGTAATTCTTAAAGAAATGTAATTGAAAATGTTCCTGTAGACAATTTTGTGCAGCCACCTCAACACTTTTATTACAGCTAATCCCGAGCTCTCTCACCTACTCCAAAGTGAATAAGAAAAAGGTGGTATACAAATTCTGCATAAAAACATCTGGGTAAATAAATATAGTTATCAATGAAAGCAGTTCATCAATTTCTGGGTTCCAAGTTTTAAACTATGCTGATGGTCTTTCAAAAACCATATCTCTGATTGATAAACATTATTATTATAATGACAATGATTTTCTTTCAATGTGTATTTTTATTTTATTTGTAATACTCTTTTAATTCAGAGCTGATTGGATTATCAAGACTTGTAAACTCAAAATGTCAATTTTTCTTTATGCATCTGTGACCCACGTTAAACCCTATTTAAAAAAAATCTACATCTGATAAACGAGCACATTTTTATCTTTTGTGATTAAACTGTTAAAATTCAAGCTTCAAACCATGCCTTCTAGGTTGTTAAATTTACTAAATTTTCAAGAGGGAAACAAGGAAACAACAGTGTAGTTTGATTCCTGTGAGAAATGCCTCTTTATTTCAAAAAAGGAAAAACAGATGGCACACAATCTTCGTGATAGCTATGTTTGTGCAAACCATATGAAAGCATTGTGTTGGTGGGACTATTAAACGGAGCTTCTACCACACACCTCTGTAATTACAGTGCTGGTATTATAATCATCTGAATATGTGGGTAATTCCATCAGTGGAAAGTGAGCCAACTTTTCATGCAGTTTTTTTTTTTTAGTGAAACACCTTTCGAGACTTGTTACTTGTTAAAAAAAAATGTAAAAAGAAAATTTATGTGTATTCTACTATTGAAATAATTGGCTTATTAGTCAAGCCTTGAAAAAAGAGATGCATATTAAAAGCCAAATCTGAAAGCAAATACTTGTGTTTAACCTTGACTGTGAAGTACATTTTGCAACCAAAAATCACTAATTATATTCAAAGATATATTGAGTCTAAATATTTATGTGTCTAAAAGTTTTCTGGGACTGTTTTGGTCAAAATTCTTGTCACATGTCAAAAAAGATATGGTAAACACATATGTTACCATTTTAAATATGGTAAAAAAATCAAATTTAAACATTGTTCCTCCAGAGACCACCTTGTAGCGCTATAACCAAGGGTGTATGTTGTAGATTGTGTTAGCAAATTTAGATCAGACATTGCATAGAAGAGTTATCTTTTTCCAAATGTCAACTTTCGACGACTGCTGTGTGTGTATAATTTAACGAAATCAAAAAAGCTTCCCAATTTAACATCCCACATACCTTAAGATAAGACATATTGAGTTTTGAGGGTAACAGATCTCTAGAAGGAGTTTGTTGAAGTATGTGACACTTGTAAAGTGCGGTTTTTGAGGGTTTTACGAAATAATCCACTTCCTCTTGGTTTTGTAGGTCCTGCTTTTTTTTTAAAAAAACTTGGTCCCTTATGTAAGTCATCCAAATTTCAAACGTTTAAAATTTTCAACTAGGTCAAAAAAGCTTTGCAAATTAATGTCACATATGCCTTTAGATAAGAGATGAAATGTCTAGGAGGAGTTCCTTCAAGTACAACATGAGCAAAGTTTTCTTTGCGAAATAGCCAACGTCCTGTCGATTTTGTAAATGCGATCTATTATACTTAAGTCTTGAAACTATACACATGTACTGAATTTCATTGGCCAACGAGAAACTAGTATAGCACTCTAGGCTGATACATATTAGGTGGTGCTATAGAGCAAATTTGCCGCACATACTTTTCAAACCACAACCAGAAGTAAATTTTCACCAGTTCGTGAAATTCAGTGACTTTTTGAGTACATTTAGGCCCTCACAAATTGCTGCAAAGCCAGAAAACAATAATAATAGTGAAAAATAAAATCCAAGCACTTCCAATAGGGTGCTACGATGCACAATCTCTAAAAAAATACCAATTCAACATAAATATTTACAAAAACGTCACTTAAAAAAAAGCAATCATCTTGTATTTGCTATTACACATAGCAGCACATCTGAGCCACATTCTACTCAGGTGGGGCCGTAGGCAGCAGAGGCTACTCATTAGTTGTCATCCCTGTTGCCTTTATAGTGCTAATTTGGGGTCAGCATTTGGAGTTAAGGGGTCACGGTCACAGCTGGCTCTCTCAGCGTCTCCACAGCGGCTGTTTGTCTATTGCTGAAGCGAAAACAATCCACTGGCTGTTCCTTTCGCTCGGCCCGCTGACCTTGCTCTTGGCCAAGCTAGCGAAGGCAGCTGGTGTCACAGAGAAACAGGGCACAGGTCCCAGCACCCTACAGCTCTCCACTTCACTCCCACAGGTGTGAGGCCATTGATGGAGAACTGCAAGAGAGCTTCTTCAACTTCTTCCATGACTGTTTACCTCTGAAACCCTGAACTTATCTCTGCTTCAAGCTCCTAAATCTGACCCGGGATCTTCAAATAACTGGCTGATCCTTTACTCATGGCGAACTCTTCCCTGGTGGGTTCATCTTAGGGTCTCTATACAATAACATTGTGGAAGTGCATAGCTCTGTAGAATGGGTTTTTAAGGGACTCAGCTTCAAAGCCTGAGTACCTGAACATGACTTTAATTTAGCCTTGCATTTGCCCAAGGGAAGGATTGACCGGAAACTCTAATAACAAACTCCACTTTGCTGCATCACGCCATGCAGTTGAGGAGAGTCACTGAGAGCATAAATGTAAAGAATTACACATAAATGTTGCTAATAAATTAGGACTTGATTCAGTGTCTCAGATTCAAATGGTAGGTTGTATTTTTTTAAGAGTTCTGTCTCCCAGTTGCATAGAACGTGACTGAAGTGAGTGAAACTGCAATTCATCTCTAAAATGTTCAACTTCTTGGTATACATAAGCTGATTTATAGAGTTTAGTCAATATGTTGCACAGTGTTTGATGTACAGTGTTTTTAAACAATTGTATGTGTATAACGTGTTTGTTGTGCCTAGCAATAATAAAAACAGCAAACAACTCTCCAAGCCAGGGGACACTTTTGATCCTTAGATATTATGACACCTATGCTAAAGAATTATCGAATTAGTCATAACGGAGCAGCTGTCTTCCCTGGCAGAGACTTTTAAAACTCAACAAAGAAAAGCAACACTTCTACAAACAAGTTATCGTTTGTCTTTGTTTTTTAGAAGAAACGGGGCATGGAAAATGTGGTTTGTAATACCTGGGGTACTACAGGGTGCCTTTACACCCTTTAATCCAATTTCCGGACCAGAGGTGTGGGATCTCTCCTTTGCGGGTGCATCTGCCATGCTTCCGGGTCCAAGCTTACTGAATCCATGTACCCTTGTCATCGACTTCTGGTCGGAAATGAGCGGTCCAGTGCCCGACACGCTCTTCCAGGGAACGGGAATCCTGCCGAGCCCAACTGGCCCAGCGGAGACACTCTAGACCCGGTCAGTGGGCACCTCCTGAGCTCCTTCGGCACCCAGTGGCTCTCGCAGCATCCATCTGTTGCTTACGGCGAATGGAAATAGTCACCTTCTTTCTTTTTTTTGTTTCCCGGTCATTGGTTGTGTCGATCACCCAAGCCGATAACTAACATCTGGCAGATGCTGATCACACCCCGGCTCATCACACATGGTTTAGCGTGAAGTTATGAACATTATGAGGTGATCAATCTGCAGTGTCTTCATTTACTTCCAGTAAAACCTGAAGTAAGTTGTCTTGAGTTGAGCAGGCCAAGAGGTACAAAAGGGGAGAAACATTTTTATCATTTAATGATTGTTTATAGAACTTGTGACATTTGTTTTGAAAACTTGACAATTGTGTGTAAAGTTTGACTGGAGTAAAAAAACTATCTTTAACAGACTTCATAATGTTTCTTCGACAAAATTGGTTCAACGTTGTCCACCTGCTTTGGAGCAGTTGAGACATTGACATTTCCTTAAAAGTTCTTTGACCTTTGCCCAGTGTGGGACAGGAAGAGGGGTGCAGTGTTGCCATACCCGCTTGTGTGGCCAAAACCATTTAACCCCATAATTGTTACAAGGCAGCTCCTGGCACTCTAATACTTGCTTTCCGGAAATGGCCCTTAAATAATCAAATAAAGCCACAAATGTGAATTCAGCACGCTTTTTGCCAAGCTGAAATCTATCAGGTCGTGCTAAGAGAGAAGAAAAAGCTCTGTTTAAATATTTCTGAGGGAGTGAGATGTGAGCCGGATCTGATTAATTGAAGAAATAGGTAAAAACAAATCACTGCGATCAAAAAACCTCTTCAAAATGCAACATTTTTAGCAGGTTTACTTCATCCAAGCACATTTTGACGTTGAATTTCACTTTCCAAAACTAAGTTCTCTGCAGAATGTTTGACACACCAGTGGTGCAGTTTATAAACATGCTAGGACTCTAATTAGTGAATGATGACTAATGTCCGTTAGTCATTGTGTTTATTAGTGCAGGTCGGAGAGGAAGCAGTAGATCAGCAGAGGGAGATGCTCTGTCTGTCAAGATGATTCACAGATATATTATTAGCATACAGCCGTAGTTCCTCTGGAGGAAAGAGTCCTTGCTGTTCTTCTCACTGTTTTCTTTTTCTTCATTTGCCCCGCTGTAATGCCTCATTATTAGGATCTTTGTGATTTATCATTTAACAACCAAAAGTTTTCTGTCCAAATAGAGAACATAAACACATCCAAGAGAAAAATGTCTTGATTGCTTTGCAAAAGATTTGCTATTAACTACTTTAGAGAGAGTACATTTGACTTATTAGATGGAACAAAAATATAGTTTATACGGTATTGTTGGAAACAGCAGACATAACATTTGATAAACATAACATATTTTTATTTTTTAAACTTCAATGTTTCCTGTACGGATTTGCTATGGAAATGTGGGATGATCGCCACCGAGTGGCTCTTCTACGTCCTACTCACGTAATCAAAAGCGCCTGCTTTCATTGGCTGTTCTCGTAGAGAAAAAATGTATCCAATATGGCAGAGCCTCTTTTTCATTGGCACCACTCGTTCGCCCAGACGTGTGAACTCCGGGTGGTGACCATGGTTTTCGAGGCGTTTTTGAAAATTTGGATCATTGTACTTGGCTCAATAGCAGGCCGCAAACATATATATACAAATATATACAATAATTAATAATTAATTAATAAAGGACGCGTAGGAAAGGAAGTAATAATAGAACAAGGGAATGGACAAGAAGGAGAGAAGGGAATAATCGCACAAGGAGAGAGACTAGAGTTATGTGAGAGATCAAATAGGGTATAATACAATCAAGGTGAGACAAGAAGATGGTGAGATAAAAAGATGAAAATGTACAAAGCGTAACAGGCAAAAACATCACACAGGAGACAGTTAATTTTTCAACTTAAACCAGATTATCACAGAACATTTCAAACCTATTTGATTTAAAGAGCTTGTGATGGATAGCATTAAAAAAAGCTTCAGTTTATCAGGAAGTGAGGATTTTGTTCTCTTGGACTTAGGATGGAAGCAGTGCTTTATTCACAAATATTTTATGTAATATTTTATTTTTGTGCATAATTTTAATTCGCATCTTTGGATATTGTTTTTGGCTAAATGAGAAATCAGCATTGCTGCTCTATGTCTTTATGTACTTTTTTCCCCAAAGCATGACAAGCACCAGGTCATATTTCGAACAAAGCGCAATAAATCCAAAGAGCAAACCATGGTGCACTTTTTAATCACATGACTTTCAACGCACCACACTGTCAGGGAACATTTATACAGTGTTTTGTCATCCAATGATACTTTTGATGAGCCTGTGCTCATTGTGTCTGTGGGGAGGAAGCGAAAGCCATCCGTAGACAGCTGTAATAGGAAAAAAACAATAATTCAGGAGCTGGAAAAATCATCACCTGCTTCTCATCAAAGAGAAAAACTGTTGCCAACTGTCTGCAGCACTGTTAACCCAAAAAGTTTCTAGTACCCAAAACTTTTGTGTAAACTAGTTGCCTCAAGCTGCGATGGTCTAGCGACCTGTCCGGGGTTTACCCCCACCTCTCGCCCGATGTGAGACTCCCGTGACCTCGAAAGGGAATAATCTGGCAGGAAAATGAATGAACGAATGAATAATTGCCTCAAAGCATTTGAATTGACCAACCTTCATTTTCACTTTCTGAACAGTGCTGAGTGTGGTTTGGTTCCTTAATAATATTTCACTTTTAAAACAAAACTAGTGTGTTTAAGCAGTACATCAATGAATGAATAGAATATTATTTTAAATATACCACAAGATGACGTTGATGATGCGTATAAATCCAACAAAAAATCACATCTTTACTTATCAGTCAATTGTTGAATGTTTGTTCATTTCCACAAAAAAGAGAATTGAATGGAATTGATAGAATGAATATATCACATTTTGTGGGAAAATTGTTTATTTTTTAGCATTTGTTATTTTTATAACACCATGGCTTTTTTATAGCACACAAGAGTTTGTGTGGTCCCCTTGTGTGTTTTATTAGTGTGTGTATTTAACTTCTGAATTGTTTTATTGTGTCTTATTCATTTTAAAGTCCTTTTTTCCCCTTTTAAATAGTTGTTTTAAACTCACTTTTTCTTTTAATAATTGCTTCTGTGCAGCACTTTGGAAACATTTCATGTTTATAAAATGAGCTATTTAAATAAAGTGAATTGGATTTCACAGGTTTGCCACCTGAACCTGCTTTGACATGGGTGTTTTAGGGGGGCTTGGGTTGTGATTGGTCAGGTTTATACGTGTGCTAGAAGGACGTCATAATTGACCACTGCCATGTCTTGGTACCTCTCCCCGAAATTTGTTAATAGTAATAAATATAATGCTTTCGATTTACATAGCATTTTTTCAGAGCATTATTCATTCAATCCACATTCACACACTAGTGGTGACAGAACGTCACCACTGCGGCCTCCTGCCACCACCAAACACACTTACACATCCATACAGGGCAATGCGGGAGAAAAGACCGGATTGAAACGCCAACCTTCTGGTTCTAGGATGAGCAACACCACCAATTGCCTCCCCTTATACAAACAAACAAACAAAAAAATCTGTTTAATGTGTGTAGTAAATATAAATGTTTGTATTTCGATGGCATTAAACGGTGATTATGATCTATTACAGTTTGAAAATGTGTAGTGTTCATGCAGACCCTTTGTTGGGCGAAAAAAAACCCACCTTTCTAACGTTTATTGATTTATAGAGCTTTGGAAACTTACTGGGTAAAATATTTATCTTATTAAAAATCTTTCATCTATTGTGAATCAGGGAGAACACTTGTGCAGCACCCCTGCACTCAGTGCTGGAGGCCAATTTTTATTTTTATTTTTTTACTAAATCAAACCTGTTCACTTTCTTTTGAACTGCCTCCTTCGTGACCTGCAGCTTTTCCGTGCCACTGCTGCTCCAATCTGCCATGTTCTCTCCCCTCTCTCTGCACAGAGGACCTCAGGAGAGAGCCGAAGTTCAGTGATGTAATGAAACAACAGTTAGATTCTTGACTAGCTTCAGATCGGCCTCAGAGGAACTTCAGAAGAGACTTCAAGGTCAATTGCTGTGGGAACCGACACTGCTGCCAGAGTGAAACAGGAAACGGAGAAGGTTTGAAAGACTGTCACCTCCATGCAGAGTCCATTGAGCCTCCAGCTTTGCTTTCTCTTCTTTCTTCCCACACCTTACACTCCACGGCTACTACAGGCTGCTTAAAGGCAACATTGCGACTTTAATGGTTTAAAAGCATGGAAACGTCTCAGATATTCTGTTCAATGTAATTTTTAAAAGAAAAAAATCACTGTGACAGTCTGTCTGTAGATACAAAATAATTTAAACATTGGATTAATTGGATTCTTCAAAAGCACAATAAATAAATGCTACATATGTGAAATTTGTATTTATTTTTTTTATTTCCAATTTGAGCTTGGGAATAAATTATCTATGACCAAAATTACCCTTGTTTGCAAAGTACGATTGAAAATGCAGCTTCTTGTACAGTTATTGTGGAGTTGAGTGTGTTCTGTGCTCTGTGGTGTTTCCTGGAGATATTTAGAATGTATAGCATACCTTTAAATATTTAGAATATATAGCATACCTTTAAGCACATTTTTTTTTTTAAAATTTCAGATAAAAAAAAAATTGCCCTAAAAATTTCATGTTTAAAGTACATTAAATGTTCTTTTTAATGCATAATGATAACACTGGTAACACTCATATCAAACTTTTTAAAGCAATGCGAGGAAAAAAAATAGCACATGACTGCAAACCTTTACAACTGTCTATAAATCCATAAAACATTCAGGTTTCAATGATAGTATGACTCCAGTTGATTATTTATTCTCAACTGCAGTATTTGTATTAAGATGATCTGTACATTATTTTTCAGTTTAATTGCTGTATTATCAAGCTAATTTAAAAAGATGGTTTCACATTGTGTGTTTGGATGGCTGCAGTTATTATTATTATTATTATTATTATTATTATTATTATTATTATTATTATTATTATTATATACAGGTAAAAAAATAAAGTATATATACCTACACCTTGTTAAAAAAAATTACAACTTCATTTTAAGAAAAGTATACATAAGTAAAAATACTTGCTGCAGGTCTATGGCAGACCCCCCCCCCACCCCTCCACCCCATCATATTAGTGACTGGATTCACAAACTGTTGGAGCTTTGCAAAATAGTACAGATACAACCTGTTATGACTTCAAGAAATAATTTCACAAAGAAACAGATTCCTGCTCTTTACTTATAGTTTCACAATGAGATATCAACTAATATGCTAATATTCTCTCTCCTCTCAAGCACATTGCCCAATCTATTACTCCTCTTGTGACAAAAACTGCTTTGTTAGTGGTAATTCGTCTAAATAACAATAGAACACAAGGACATTACTATCAATAAGGTTCCACATATTTTTTTACTGATGTCAGAAGGTTTGAGAATTTTTTGAAAATACTTTGAAAGATTTGAGAAACGATGCCCTCCTTTGCCTGATGTTTTAAATAAATACACCAAAATGACCACACGCAAATGTAATATACAAAAATAAAATAATAAAATTAACTTTATTCCTTTTTTTCTAAATTCAGGTCAAGTGCACAGCTTCATTTTCAGCAGATTATTACATTTATACATATAATTGTATATTGTTTACAATACCATTATTCCCCTTTTCTATTAATAATTGTTCTGTTTTTGAAATGCGTCATTCCACCAAATGGGTGCCATTTCTGTCCCTGGGACTTTAAAAGGAAAGATAAGCATTACATTTTCTTCATACAGTTTTATTTCTAATCAACATACTATTACATACTATTCCTATTGCTGCACTAAAATATAATAATAAAGATCTTTTAAAAAGAACCTTTCTTCAGCAATGATATGTAAATTCATATATAAACCCATATATATTTCCAATCACAATTCTTGACAAAAATATCTGTACATTCTACAAAATAAATGTCACGACCCCAGTTTTTTACTCATTCCTATTAACCTAAGCCTTCCCTCTCCTGAAAAACTGGGGAATTTCCAAAAGACAGTTTTTCAACAGGAAGTTGCCTCACTTGGATCTTTAGAAGGCTATTTGCAAAGAGCAAAGGTAATTTCTCTCAATTTCTTAGTTACATATTTGATGATTTTGTGAAAATACCTTGGAGCCTCATTAAAATACTATCATGTTAATCTTTCAGAGATTTAATTCGTTAATTCGTAAAAATGCACATATTTGGTAAATATTTGACTTTCCTCGTCCTATTACAAGGGTTAGTAAAAAGAAAAAAAACAGCACGCATCTTTTGATTTTAAATCTAATAAAACTTTAAAATAAGATAGACTAACTTGGACTAGTTAAGGATGTTTGCTTTTGGATGTTCACAGCTTTTTTAGTTTTCTGTGAATACACTGTAAAGTGTAAAATTCCAAGTATTTTTCTGCCAAACAGTTTTGGTTCAAATGACTATGAACCGCTGGCTCTTTCGCACTTGCAGATGTGAACTATTGCGCCAGAAATTCAGACTATAAATCATGCAAACTCCATCTCATCATGTTCGGTGCTGCAGCAGTCTCTGCCTCCTCAGAGGTCAACAAGATTAGCACAGGAACGTGAGAGGAAGCCGGGGACGGGCAGCTGCGGAGCTTCCCTGCATGAGCTCGCCTCCCTCTCCAGCTCCTAGATTACCGCGAGACACGGTCGCCATTAAAGCCGTGTGTTATTTACACATCATAAGGCAGTCTATTACATTGACATCCCGAAGAGCGCTGCACAGGCCCAGCGCCAGGCCACGCGGGCCCCGGCTCTGTTTGCTCTGTGCTCCCGCATGCTGATTGGACGATTGCGGAGCGATATGACATTCCACTACTGCAGGACGACGTGTTAGGTCATTGCTCTCAAGCGGTCTGGAGGCTTTCATTATTTTAGGTGAGAGAAAAATGTGAAGAAAGGTCAAGTAAGAGATAGCATTGGAGGTTGATTTTAATAGAGGTGGAGTGTTACAGTGTTGTATATTCCCCTTGATACGGCATACATCACACATCAGCCAGCGAGCTTTTATTTGTTTTATGTTGAATATAGACGTGCCACCTCTCAATATCCACTCAGTGTTCTTTCAGGACAAAGACGTGAAACATATTTGACTTGAAGTCGCACGAGTGTGTATTTGTGTGTGTGGTGTTGCCCTGAGGAGAGTGCGGCTTAGTGTCGAGGACTGAACCTCTGCTGAACTCGGAGCAGGTGGAGAAATATACCATGTCTCAGAGCAACCTGCTTTACATTTTCTAGAGATCAGTTGAGCTTTAGCAGTTTTCTGATTCTCAGACGCTGTGGTGAAATCAGGCTATGAACGCACAAGCGTGCAATATTGTCGAGTCATTCCACCAATTTGCTGCTATTTGCTTGTTGTAACTTTTCAAAATGTCTTTTTTTACTTGATTCCAGTAGCAAACATACTAAGGTTTTCCAAATGGGTATTAGTCCTTCTTAAATAACTTATCTAAATGTTTTATTAGATTTAAAATCAAAAGATAGCTGCTGTTTTTTTCTTGTTACTAAGCCTCGTGTTGTTCTTTATATTTGTCACTGGACTGAAAGAGTTTTTAAGCAAAGAATTAGCAAATAAATGCTAAATAAACTTTGATTTGAAATAGCCACATGGTGATTATAGAACGAGGAAGTTATTTTTCCAAATATGTGCATTTTCACACTATTTAACTTTTTAAATCTCTGAAATAATTTCAGTAAAAGGAAAGTATTTTTGAAATGATGCTCCAAGAAATAATCACAAAAATTATCAAATGTGTAACTAAGAAATGGAGAGAGCTCGCCTTTGCTTTTTTCTATGGCCTTATAAAGATCCAAGTGATGCAACTCCCTGTCTGACTCCCAAAAACTGACTTGTTTTTTCATAATAGTACAGTATTTCATGATTCAAGACCATGTAAAGAAATTCTATGTTTCTCTAACTTTTCACAACAAGCCCTAATATTTAATAATAACAATAATAATAATAATAATAATAATAACAATAATAATAATAATAATAATAATAATAATAATAATAATAACCCCATCTAATTATAAAGCACTTTTCCTGACACTCAAAGACTTTACAATATTCATTCACTCCACATTCACACACTGGTGCTAGAAGAGACCACTAGTGGCAAGAAACTAAATATTCTAACATTTAATCTTTCAACACACCCTTAAGAATTTTAACTATTTTTGTTGGGTCATAAGGAGTTGTGCTGGTATCTTTTGAAACTCATTAAAACAGAGCCATATTTTTAAGGGATTTCCTCGCAAAGTGGAAATATGAATTGTTAAATGATCAAAATAAACAGCAAATCAAGAACATTTTGTAATATTCTTTCAAATAACATGAAAAACACGCACGAATAAAAGGAAGCACGTTTTGATCAAGTTTATGGTAAAGCTTTATTTTAAAATTTCAAGAAAATTAAGTGTTGTTATGTTTATTAAAAAATAAGTAGCACTAATAAACGTCTTGATATTAAAGTTTTCTTTTTAAGTCGGAATCTTGGCACATTAAAAATACAGATAAAATAATCATATTATATATGTAATGTCTCCATTTGTAAAGCCAATAAAATAAAGCCAATTGAATTTGTTGAAGTATTATCAATAAAGTGAAATTTTGGACAGATTATAGAATAGACCGTCAATGTACACAAAAATGCCAAGCTCGGCAGAGATTAGATCAGTTTTAAGAGATTATAATATTCACGAAGGAGGGATTCTCTGCCTATTGGGGATGTGTTGATACGTTGCATGCTGATATTTTGTCAAGCTTGGGGGCTTCAGAAAAAATGAGTGCAGTTTGAGTTTCAAGTGGTTTTTTTTTGGAATTTTAGGAAGTGGAAATGCAGCTTTATACTCTGTTTATTTTATTTAAATATTTATAAAAAGCTTTGATCCAAACCACACTCTTCCTGTCATGTACTTTCCATTGTTACTGGATCCCTCAGAAAAAAATATTTTTTGCTGAAAATTGTTTCAAATCTTTAACTCTTGCTAGCATTGGTAAATGTTTTAATTCTAAACCCTTACCTTATTGTGATTTCTGTCCTTTTTTGGCCTTTTATCACTGATTCTGAGAACTTTTTTGATTGAATAAAGTTTATCCAGTGCTGACTTTCATTAACTCATTCACGTGAAGAAATAGCCTCATTTGTGTTGCTTTTATTGTCCATATTATTCCACACTTGTTTTGTTTAAAGACAAAATTGTCTGTTAATATCGACCGATTTCACTGTACATTTCACATTGCAGAAATACCATCCTAAAATCAGCACATTTGCAGATTTTTGGGTTTTGCATTGTACTGTAGACCTGCACATTGTGCCCTGGAGAAAAAGATGTACGCTGGCATCCTGTCAAGCTTGATCATGTCACATTTCAAAGACAGAACTCCAGACCAGTTATCAAGTATAAATTACCACTGAATTTTATTGGTCTACCACTTACGAAATTTCCCCTCTTTAAATGCAGCAATAAAAGTTATCACGGTGTACTGGAAGCACAGCGTTTTCATTTGAGGAAAAAGCAGATATAAATCACACACACACACACACAAAAAAAACACTGAAACATGACTTTCACACCCTTTTAAAGAGTACGAAAGACATTCAAAGTTATTTGAGTAAAATCCACAGACTTTTTGTGAACTAATATTTATTGGCGCAATTTATTTTGATATATTCTTTGCAAACCATGTGTTTTGGAGAATACAATTTAAATCATTTTGACACTTTTAGTCCTAAATTATTTTCTGAATATCAGAACATTTTGTAAAGGCATTTTCTCATCTTGGCATCAATCATACCAAGATTTATGCCAAGATGATAAAATATATGTAATTTTTTTTTAAATGCAAAATCTTTTTTTTGTTGTTTATACAAACAAAACGTAAAACTATTGTTATATTTTTCTGTTTGGAGCTTAACGTTGCTCTTATAAAATTTTCTGCAATTATGAAATGTGACAAAAAAATATATACATATAAATAATTTAGCTAAAATTGTTGCTAAAATCTACTGTATATACAAATACTGATAAATGTGAATAAAACAATTGTATACGTTTACATTTTACACATTTTACGTCTGCCACGATTACATTTTAGTCCAGGAGATTTAATAATGTATTTATTTATATTAATTTATATCTATTTATTGATTTAAATGTTTATTTTTTATGTATCTGTTTATTTATTTATTATTACAGCTTTTATTACTTTAAAGCAAAATGCTCAGAGTAAAATAAACTCTATTCAGAGAGCATTTGGTTCCTCTGAATGGATTTAAAAAAGCTCAGTGACTGAGTTGGGGTTAATGAGGAATTAATAAGAATATTTGAAAATAAGAAAAATGTTTTTATCATTAGTAATGATACAGAACAAGATGCCAAGCATAACTAAAAAGACAGAATTTTTTATTCACAGATTTCGAAAAAAAAATTAAATGGAGTCATTAAAACAGATGATTTAATAACTTTTTCTCAAAGTCAGTTTAGTCTATATAGAGAGGGACCCAATATTATTTATTAGAGTTCATTTTGCTGTGAATGCCAATCATTTAATTTTTTGTTGCATTAAATTGATTGACATTTGTTAAATTAGATTAAAAGATTAAAAAATGAACAATTGAGCTAAAATTTTTTTTTTTTTGTTTTTTTTTTTTGCACTTTGCAGCAAAGTAAAGCGCAATTCTCAAAGAAAAGCAGCCACTGTGGCAGTTCCTAATCTGCACTTTTCGAGAGCTGCAAGAAATCTCTTTATGGTTATCACACTCCATCTAGTGGCTGCTGCTGGTTCCTCTGATAAGCCGTCACTACCCTGACCACACTATGAAAAACTCTCTCTTTGCTCCAGACACAACACATACCTATAGGAATAAAGAGCACAATTGATCCATCGGAGTCACAAACATAAGACAAATGGTGAAAAGCACAAAGAGAGATGATATGAGCTCCAGGCCGGCTGTTGATATGATAAACCAGAAGCCAAGGGTATAAATGTAATAGACTGAATGGAACCTGCTGTGCATCCAGCTGTGATTCCCATATGTGCTTCATGTTATGCAGAAATAGAGATGTAAGAATGTGTGAAAACGCTGCCCCACATTGCCCCTTTGTTTCACCAAGCCATTATCCATCTGAAAATGGATCCCTGCCGAGCTTCTCCAGCATTTTCCCTCTCAAAGAATAAGTGCCTAAATCGATCTCAGGTCTGGTGGGCAGATCAGCATCTCATAAAGTTGCAGATGGAAGCACTTAACTCACTTCTAGAGGCAATTCACACAAACATACTCACAAGTGAAAGAGAATCTCTCTAAAGTACCTGAGCACCAGAAGTGCTCCACCTGTTCCTCGCTGGTCAGTGTTTGTTCCTGTGTCTGAAGAAGTTTCACAATGTGACGGCTGAAATCGCTATGAAGAGGTGCTGCTGAAACTTGTATCTAGGGTCCTGGGCCTCTGATCATTGTGTCGACAGTGTGTGAAAACAGAAACAGATGAGTAGCAGGTACAGTAATCTTGCTGCCAATCACACGTTCACAAAATCTCGAGACAAAATGATTAGAAATTTTTGTTAGAAGCACGGCGTTCTGAAACATGAAGGATCATTGTAGTATTTACAAGTAGAAATCTTTAGTGTTCTGATGTTAAAACTCATCAGTGAATGCCTTGTGCTTGATAACAGCCTTTAGTTGTTTGCTTGAGTCTCAAACCCCAGGGAAATGCGTTAATTCCTAAAATGTAAGTCGCTTTGGATAAAACCGTCTGCCGCGTAAATGTAAACGTAACATGTCTCTTGGGCTACAGTAGCTCATTCTGCCAGTAGATCTCTCAAGCCCCTACAGATTTGTTGGTATTCTGGTGCAAATTGTTGTGCATCTGGGTTCTGTGCAGTACTCTCTGTTTGCTCATGCGGAAGTATTCCTTAAACAGAAGTGAGGTATGATTTCGGTGGGTGTCATGCTGGATGAAAAAATCTCCACCCAAACCAGACTGAGGTTGTCCTGTTCTTAGAGTCTTCCTTGTAATCTCTGACAAGATTCCCAGTAACAAAACACTGAAACACACCCACAGCATTGTACTCCCACCTCCATGTTTCACTATGGGAACGGTGTTCTTGAGGTTGAAAGCTCACACTTTTTTCCAATGCCAAAATGCCATTATTCAGAAATTGGCTTTTATTTTTTTATTCATGGATACAATCGAGGGATAATATAAAAGCGTCTTTGATAAGACTCTGGGTTAATGCTGTTTTTTTATCAATGTAAATAAAATAAAATCCAACAATGTGAGGCTTTCGTCTTGCTGCATTTATTTTGCTATTTGTTAAAATCTGTGCCAAGAAATGACAGTGCCGGTTGTTTTTACCTAAGGGCCAAATTGTACAAGACAAACAAGAAAAAGGGCCAAAAGCCATTACCATCAAATAAAGGCATTTAAAAAAAATAATTTCTACTCTTTAGTCATTGAACATTATTCAAAGAAAATAAACTGTGAATGTTTAGGTAATAAATATATTTATTTTTGGCTACAGAAAATTGTACAAGATTTTAAGAAAAGTACATCCTTTTTAGGTTTTCGGACAGAAGTTGGGCGTAGTATTGTCTTTGTTAATGCTCCCTAAATTATAAAAATCCATCCAAGTTTTTTAAAATAATCACATATTTCTGATGTTAAAAATACTGAATGTAATACATTCTGAAATTTCTCTCTGTGAGCAGTGGTGTGTGGCTTGATTTTGGTCAAAATAGAGCATTTCAGAGTGAAGTTATTAAAAAAAATTTGGTCAAAACATATTTGGGGTTTGGCACTTTGCAGACGGTCCCTAAGCGAATCTGTTGGTTTGATGCACATCCACAGCAATTTATTTCTGTGACGGTGGACGAAAATATCTTTTGACTAGGTAGAGTTGTAGCTTGTCCTCTACGTGACACAGATTAAAAAGAAGTGTCGTTTGTCTATTAAGAACGTTTGGATCTAGTGCTATTGAGAAGAGAAACCTGAATCTGAGAATCTGCAGCAGCTTTACTGAACTCTGCTGTGCTGCAGCCACCAGATGATCTTCCGAATCTACTACTTTCGCTGTTTGCGGTCCGGCTGACCCACTGGTTGAAAAAACAACACAGTTTTGAGCATCTCTTTGACATTTTAGCAGAATGCTAACGTCAGCTATTTCTGTTTACTTTTTGAGTGCTGCCCAACGCGTTCAAACTGGCGCTGCAGCTGCGTTTCGTCATCCCCGACTGCAATTAATCACTTTCTACCTCTTTTATTTTATTTTTTCTGATTAACATCCATCAGAAATTGTAAAACCAAGTGTCACTTCAAATAGAAATAACACAATTAAAAAACACTAGATAACATTAGATATTACACACAGTTTCCTTACAGATTCCCGGAGCCAATCAAACAGGTTCCGGTCCCGACCTGCGGGCTCTGGCACAAATCAAATTATTGCTCTCCACTGTGTTGGACTCTTTAAACATGCTTTCACTGACGTTCTTGCCATTGGAAATCACTTTGATAAATGTGTTTATCCTTCTGTTAGTATCTGCAGTGTTCCCCCGCGTCTCATACTCTTGTGTTTTTCTGTTGCTGCCACTCACTACAACACACCTGCTCCTCAGACGGTTTTCTTTAACCCTGTCTTTCCTACAGCTTCTTGTCAGACGTTCTTGAGACTCTAAACCATCATTCTCTGAGACCTCTGTCCTGTCTGAGAACACAGAGGAAAGTAATATATTCATCAGTGAGTGCTTACCTTATCTGCTCTCTCTCTCTGGATCTGGTGGTTGTCAGGACTCCTGAGGCTCCACGCTCTTCAGCCTCTCGTGGAGTGATGCATTCTGCCTCTGTACCTTTCTGGGACTCCAGCTCGGCCCAGTTGGTCTGTGTTTTTTTATTCATTGTTGTGGACGATAAACATGTAAATTCCTCGCATCTGTGTCCATCGTCCACAAAAAGATTTGATATTTTTAGAATACTTAGCTAAGTATTCTAAATACTGTAATAGGCTAGCTAGCATTAGCTAGAACTACCGGTAGTTTCATTTCTTCATCTGGCTACTGTTCATGTCTCTAAACAGGTTTTCTACAGAAACCGTTGAACATTAGACTAAAACCCATCTTTTTGATTATGTATGATCAAGATTTTTAGGTCACGCACTTTTCTCTCTGTCTGCGGAGGTATGCTAGCACTCAAACATGGATAACCATGGTGCTGTAACGGCTGCTGGGGAGATCGCTGGCTTTTCAGATCAGTGTCCCATGATTGTCTGTTTCCAGTATTGAAGAGAACGATAAAATAACCGTACTAACTGGTTATGCTCGTTCAAAAATAGCATTTCTGTTCATATTCCGTTTTCGTTTCATGAACCAGTTCAAAGCCCTAGTCTCTCCAAACCAATCCAAATTGGGATTCGCACGAATCTAGGAATGGCTTCTCAGTTGGTTACTCTTTGTCTGGGTCGAGGAAATATTGCTGCAATGATGCTCCCTGCCTGAAGATGTCGTTTGCGCTTCAAAACTCGGCGAAACAGAAAGGAAGAAGACGACAACAGAAAAAAAAAATCAAAGAACATATAAAAAAAAAAATCCTGGATGTCGAGCGGTTTATTCTGTTGGTGGCTGATCACAGGGAGCTGTTTGACACCTTGCAAAAAACAATAGTAAATGTCAGTGCAAACTCTTTTTCATTCGCACCTCTAGTTTGGTCAAATGTGAGCTCCCGTTGGCGCCAATGGTTTTCGATCAAGGTGCATTCTTGCATAAAACTACAGATTGAAAATTTGGATAGGTGTGTAGATGCCTTAAGACGTGTGTTTCAAGGTTGCTGTTCAAAACGCACACAGATTGTAAATGCATGATAATTTTCTAGGGATGGGATTTATTGTGCTGATCCCAACATACGCCATGCACCACAAAGAAGTATGTGGTGGAGGTCAAGCTAAATGAGGATGTTAAAGCCTTATCTCTATCCCTGTGCCAAAAGGCCACACATACATCACGAGAGCAATTGAAAAGCTCAGCGGCTCCATTAATTCCAAGGCCATATCCTCTCTCTCTTCTGCTGAATAATTGATCCTTTATAAAACCAGCTATTAAAAAGAGTCTCAGTCGTCCATGAGAGAGCGTTGGGGAAAGGAGAGATAGAAAGTTGTTTGAGGAAGCACAAATGTAAGAACGCCCAGACTTGATTACGAATAGCTTTAATCTGACAGAAAGAGTTGACGATATGTGTGATGCAATCCCCGCAGAGAAAGCCACCATTCATTAGTCCCCACTAATGTGATTGGAAGCACTTGTGCAAATAAACACGCAGTTAGGACAGAAAGAAGGAATCTAAGAGTCCATGTCGGTACCAGACAGTGATTAATTCAGTTTGGCCCTTTTATCTTCCTAATCCCAAGCAGCAACGTTTGCAGGTCCGAGAGAGCATTTATAAATGACTTCTAATAGGCTTCAAATCAAGTACTAATTAAAACTGCATTAACCTTAATGAATCGGAAAAATAGAGACCCCGATTTATTGCAGTTGTGTTTATACAAGCCAGAGCTTCAATAATACATGACGCAATCCGGCTCGATGGGATGAACTCGTCTTCCTAATGCAAACCTCCTGTGTTTGTGTGTGTGTGTGTGTGTGTGTGTGTGTGTGTGTGTGTGTGTGTGTGTAGCGCAGATGACATGGGTGTGTATATGAGTGTGATGGGAAGTTTGGGCACTCCTAATAATTACAGGCCTTGTTAAAGGTTAACTTAGCAACATTAAGGCATCTTTAGCATCAGGAAAACACAGATGGAGCGTGAGTGTGCCAATCAGCATCACAGGTGCTCATAATTGCCTCGCTAATTGCTTTATTATTTCTTGCGTGTCTCAGGCCCCTGCCCCCACCCCCCTTCTTGTTGTGTGGCATCTGTGGTTCCATCACATCAGCATTTGGCAGATCTCTCTCAAGTCTCAATGAGAAGCCTCTCTAGAGTTTCAACATGTATCTGCATGTTTCCTTGATTTCCCCCGAGAACGTCTTTTATTTATTCGCTGATTCTACCATCAACCCCCTTTAATAGAAATTCCCATGGTGCAGCGTTTGATTGTGGTGTTTATGACAAAATGTTAAATATGTCATTAGAAAAACAGGGAGAGAGAGAAAGGGGTTGTGCATGGAAAGGGAGGGGGGGAGAGAGAGCATTAATCAGGAAATTCCCACATCAATTATGTCAGTCAAAGTGGTGTTTTAGTGCATGGTTTTAAAACTCAACTGCCTCTTTGCTCGCTTCTGTGTAATTATAGAGGGTTTCGAGCAAACAGGCGAGTCTACGAGCAAACTACTCCCTGTGCTCTGACTTTCACAATTGGAAATAAAGGTTGATAGGAGTAGCTATAGGTAAATATAGATAAAGGCATATCATTTGATGGATGGTTGGATGAAAGAAGGAGGGATGATGGAATGGAAGGATTTATTGAGGGTAACAGTGCTGCCTACCTGCGTGTTCACATGATCTCCCCATGCTTGTGTGGGATTTCACCCTAAGTTAGATGGAGATAGAAAAACACAGTGACCCTGACAGGATATTGGTGGGTGGATGGATTATGGATGAATTGAGTTCAAGGAATTGAAGGAAAGAATAAATATGGAAGGAAGTTGAAAGGATAGATGAATAGACGAGATGGATGGTTGAACGGATGGCAGAAAGAAGGGAGGAATGAAATGGTGAAAATGGATGAATGGAAAAAGGGTGGGGTAAAAATTGGTAGAAAGATAAAGGGAAATAATTGATGGATGGATTGAAGGAAGGAGAATGGACAGATGAATGTAAGAAAGAAATAGATGGCAGAAAGAAGGGAGGAATGAAGGTTGGATGGAAAGAAAATATATAAATGAAAATAATGGAAAGATCAGATGGAAAGAAGGGATGAGAAAGGATGTATAGATGGATGGATGGACAAACAGATGGCTGGACGGATGAATGGAAAGAAGCAAGGAGGAAGGAAAGAAGGGATGAGGAAGGAGGTGATAAATAAAAGGAAGAGATGGAAGGTTGAATTGCAGAGAGGAGGGAAGAATGAAGGTTGGATAGAAAGAAGGGATGAAAATGGATAGATGGAATGAAAGATGAAAACAAATTGGTGGATAGATAAATAAAAATAATTAATAGATGAATGGATGGATGGAAAGAAGAGATGAGGAAGAATGTATGGATGGATGAAGGTAAAGAAGGGATTAGGAAGGAAGTATAGACAAGACAGGCAGGTGGATGAATGGATGGATGGGTGAATTCGAAAGTAGAAAGTATATAGGAGGAAATATTGATGGCTGGTTGGAAAGAAAGGGAAAATGATGGATGGATGGATTGAAGGAAGAGTAAAGATGGAAGGAAAGTGAATAGATAGATGAATAGAAGTAAGAGATGGATGATGGTTGAATGGATGGCAGAAAGAAGAGAGAAATGTAGGTTAGATGGAAAGAAGGGATGAACATGAATGGATGAAAAGAAAGATGGGAAAAAATTGCTGAATAGATAAAAGGAAAATAACTGAATGGACGGAAAAAAGTGATGAGGACAGATTCAAAGATAGATGGATGGACTGAAGGGTGGATGGATTTATGAATGGAAAGCAGAGAGGAGATAGGATAGAAGAAAGGGTGGGTGGATGCATGGATGGAAAGAAAAGAGAAGGAAAGAAGAAAGGATTAAAAGAAAGGAAGAGTCAGGAGGTAAAATCCTGAAGGTGACTGGAAAGACGGTAAAATCATGCAGAGCTTCCTCGGGAGCACTTTTCCCAAAGACCCAAAGAACAAAAGAAAAAAACTTGAACCTTTGCGTCTCTGGGATGCACTTCCTCCTTCTTTCCTTCAAAATAAAAGTCTAGTCACATGACATGAGACCCCCTAGATGACATTATGCCCACCCTCAAGTCTGGACTTGAGTTCAGAGGGACTGGACCAGTTACATCGCTCGGCTGAGTGAACCATAGACTAGAACCCTGAGAGTCATGAAACCGTGTAACCACTACGCCAGGACTCCTTTTTGCTCTCGGGCCGCATGGTGCTAAACTTGAGCTTCTGGGGGCCGGACCAGAAAAATCATTCTTTAATACATCTTATTGTTTCTATTAATATATTTTGCTTTGTTTGTTTGTTTTTTGCAAAGTACCAGATTCTGAAAGTTAAACATTCAAATATTTCCACAAAAACGTTTTGAAAATTTTACTTTAGAATTCATGAATAAACCTTTCACTTCATATTGAAACTTTGCACATCTCTGACAAAAACTACACAACTACAATGGTAACTAATCAGTAGTTCCTTGAGAACCAGATACAATATATTCTTTAATTTCATTACAACACCCAAATAACTATAAAACTATAAAAGATACGAATGCTACGAGTTACGAAATGTTCGAGATACGAAAGGTCTCGCGGGTAATTTGGGATTTTTTAAACAAGATTTCAAAGAAAAATTTGAGATACGAACAATTACAAACATTTCTGCTCCCTTTGAAGAAAGTGTGCTTTAAGGGGCTGATACGCCTCAAAACACTTTAAATCAGATTTAAATCGAGCGAAACATTATATATAGATTACTTATAGTGTACTATAACAAATGTTAGAGTCAAGGTGTCGTAAAAGAAATAACGTTTATAACGTGAAAAGTGCTGTTCTGTAGAGCAAGTTAATACAGCTCCTCCGACACATCGCTTCACTCTCAAGGTAATGTTTCACATTTGTGTACATATTACGTATTTTGCTTGTGTTTTATTCTACTTTATTATCCTTTATTACACTAACAATGTGTAGATTTAAGGATTTTAGAAACGTTACTTGATTTTTCTCTGGTTTTACATTTTTTCATCAACTTCTACTGTTGTTTCTGAGAGCCGTTACACGGATTAGGCGGTTTACATGTAAAACTTGCTTCGAGATGCGAATTGTTCGGCATACGAATGTCACCCTGGAGCGGATTAATTCCTTATCTCGGGGTACCACTGTATATATAGTATTAGATTATCTAGTATCAAAGATAATCTTATACTATTAAATACACTATTATCTAGGATTAAAACTACTAGAGTATTCATTTGAAGGTCACAGTTTTGGTGATATTTTCAGCATCAAACGGCGACAACGGTTGTTTTTGTTTTTCCTTCACACTACTTTGACAGAGTTGCACGGACTGCTAAATCTATATTTGCACATCTTTTTCCAATCTCCCCCTGGAGGCCTGTGTCACCAATAGCACCAGGGACTGACTAGTCACAATCTGTGCTTCTTAAAGTTCACACCTTTCACACTGTCCGACCTTCAACAACAACAACAACAACAACAGTGGTGCATCCTTTACTTCTGCTCCTCAGCCAGCCTGTGGGGAGGAAAGAGTTAATTAAATTAGCATCCATTTTTCAAAAGCGCAGGGTCTGCGTCTCCTGCCAGATGATGAGAGGCAAGTCTGAGCCTGTCGCTCTCTCTCACACAGTCTGTCTGTCTCCCAGGAGCTGCTGCCTGTCACACGCTCTTAGGTGTGTTTCCAGAAATGCACCTTTCACACAGACTTACCTCAGCCTCAGCTGCTCTTTCACAACAGGAAACAACTGACTGAGATTAATGAGCAAACAAGGCAGACAAGTCAAAATGTTTCATTTGATAGAGATTCTATAAAAGTTTTTAATCCCTCATTAAACTAACTTTCAATTCTTTCTTTTCAAGTATTCTTAGCTCTTCTGAGACTAACTGTCAGGAGCAAAAACTCTTGGAGCCCTTTATTATATTTGCCTTGACGTTGCAACAAACAAGTGGTGTGATGTTTCATGGTCCTGGCAACAATACATGAAACGGCTGGAAAAAGAGTTCTTTCTTCTGAAAAACAAAGCTTTCTTAATCGGTTTTAGAATCGAAAAGAAGGTGCAAATCAAATTTAAATCATAATACAGTGCTATGCAAAAGTTTCATGAATTTCTTCACTGGTGGTCTGGATAAGAAAAATCAGTTTTATCTACCATATAGGATAGAAAACAATGATTTTTGTGGAGTTAAATATATAAATCAGTTTATATGGGTTATATAAAGTGAGCAAGAATATTTGAAGCATCCTCCTTTTGCAGAAATAACAGCCTCTAAAGCTCTATAGCTTCCAATTAGAGTCTGGACTCTGGCAGTAGGTATTTTGGACAATTCCTCTTCACAAAACATTTCCAGTTCAGTCAGGTTTGATGGTTTCCGAGCATGGACAGCCAGCCTTAAAATCCCACAACGAATATTCAATAATATTCAGGTCTGGGGTCGGAGATGGTCATTCCAAAACATCCTACTTGTTCCTCTGCATGAGGGCCTTAATAGATTTTAAGCAGTGTTTAGGGTCGATGTCTTACTGAAATTTTTAGCCCCAGCACAACTTCAACTTTGCCACTGATTCCAGGAAAAATGTGGGCTTTTCGGATCCCAATCAGATGTAAATTTTGACAAGTGTGTAAAATTTTGTGATGTTTCCAGCATTTTAGCCTCTAAAAAATGCACAGAAAGCCACAAAACAATAATACAATGGTACCCCGGGATGCGAAACTAATCCGACAGAGTTTCTCTAAGTTGCGCTACAGAACAGCACTTTCCACGTTATAAACGTTATTTTTTTTACAACAGATTGACTCTTAAAATTTGTTATAGTACATTATTTGTAATCTATACATAATGTTTCGCTCGATTTAAAACTGATTTAGAGTGTTTTAAGGCGTATCGGCCCCTTAAAGCACACTCTCTTCAAAAGGAGAAAGGAGCACAAGGACGCGGAAGCGCAGCGCGACGTGAGACAAACAAGTGGAAAATATAGCAGAAATGTTTGTTATTGTTCGTATCTTGAATTTGACTTCGTATGTCGAAGCAAAAAAATTTCCTGCGAGACCTTTCGTATCTCGAACATTTTGTAACTCAAAGCATTCGTATCTCGGGGTACCACTGTACTCTGGGTAATTACAATAGGGTTCTATGCACCTTTGGTGATCAAGCCTTAATAAACAATTGTGGTTTTAGAAATTAAATGAAAGCATAGAATTTTTCTAGATGTTGTAGAATAGTAAGGAATCAATCCAGAGCTAGAAAGATTGTAGATTTGCTTTGTTGAACATCAGAAAGATCAGAAACCTCCTTAAAGAACCTTCATCTCAAACTTCTAGTCCAAGAACTGGTCATATCAAATCTCGACTACTACAATGCTCTTCTCACCAGACTTCCTTCCTGTGCAGTCAGACCCCTTTAAATGATACAGAACTCAGGAGCTCGACTGATCTTCATGGAACCTAGATGAGCTCACATCACACCTCTCCTCATCTCTCTACACCGGATCCACATTGAGGCAATGATGATCAAGGACAGTCACAGGCTCCGCTCCATCATACCTTCACAAACTTCTGCACTTCTACGTCCCTTCCTGATGCCTAAAAAAAAAAAACATCTGTTGGTCCCATCTCAGAGTGGTGAAAAATCTCTCACCAAGACTTTCTCCTTCACAGTTCCAGGCTGGTGGAATTCTATTGCCGTCCCAATCCGGAGTCTCTTTCAAGCTTTAAAAAGGAAGCTTTACTAAGTAATAAAACATAAATAAACAAAAAAAACCCTCTGAAGCACTGAATTTATTATGATTGATCAGACAGCTAAATACATAAATGTCAAAATGTTGGGCATAACCAGAACTGTGTCATTGATGTTCCCAAATGTTCCCTTGCTATACCAATCTTACTAGGAATTACTAGGAAGATGTGTGATGTTCATGATTTAAAAATAGTTTTAAGACCAGCGTGATAATGTTTTTTAAATCAGTTGGATGGCAATCAATTATGAATATCTAACATAATTAGCATAATTTCTACAAAGAGCTGTTGAACTGGAGTGGGCTTAACACACTTTAGTGAAGCATTATCATAATTCGGCCTACTTAATTCTGTGTATTCAAAAGAAGGAGGCTATTAAATTCAATGTTTTCATCAAGAAATGATCTGCTCTGCTTTGGAAAGCTGGACAGGTTGTTTCTGAGAAAAAAAGGTGACAAGGGCTTTTAATTTTTCCAATTTAGGAATCCTAATCTCAGTTGTGTTTCTCATCTTTATCCAAGCTGTTTATATCAGGCATCTCCTAAAGGATATGCAAGATCATAGCCAGCCTATTCTTGCTCTAAATGAGAGGGAATACAATGGATATCCTTGGAGGATAAGCCAACAACGTGCTTACATAAACCAAAACAATGCTCTGATCTTATTTACCATGTTCTTTTTCCTGGGACGAAACAAGCTTTTTGCGCAACCAATTAAACGTGTTTCAGCGATTCTGAAATCTGTGAAAAGTGACTCAAATGGACTGTCAAATCATTCTCAAAAGGATCTGGGAGATTAGCGCCTGGAGATGAGAAGCTGATTTCTATTCAGAATGTTCTTTAACAATTGAGTGAATGTGTAGTGATTGTAGCCAGTGTGGAATAATGATGGGGATGCTAATGAAGTTTAAGGTTACTAAAGTAAGAAGGATTATTCTTTATGATTTTTAACATCAAGATGCTGTGCATCGCTTTCCCACTGGGCCACGCCCCCTTCAGTAACTAATGGCAGCTATCTACTGCACAACACAGTACGGTCAGTTCATGTTTATGGCTTTCCACTGCATTTTGGCCGTGGAACCAACACCATTTTTGGAACTCGCTTCAAGGAGGTTCTAGAACCGACACCATTGACAGCAATCTCTTGATTGTAAACTGATCTAGCGTTGTCAAAAAGTGACGACTAGAAGTGCTCATTTTTGTACTTAAGTAGTTTATTTTAAAATGTACTACTCAAGTACTGAAAGTAAAAGTACACGTATTGTGTTATGTAGCAGTCAAAAGACATAATTTCATTCATTCATCTTCTAACCCGCTTATTATTCTTTTATGGGATCACAGGGGTCTGCTGGTGCATGTGGTGCGAGAGGAGGGGGTACACCCTGGACAGGTTGCCAGTTCATCACAGATTATATTGTTTTGTTTATTTTAAATATATTTTTTGTCAAACAGACCCCAGGATTTGACACAACCCTCGGAAGTGCTGCATGACGTCAGGATTTTTCAGTGTGTTTGCAGGTCAAACCTACATTTGCTTCTAGTTATAGGCTTTTTACCACTCTGTGACTTCCAGGTACTGTAACGTCGTGTAAAAAACTTTTGCAGCCTTCTTTGTAACGGCTTGTTTGAACCCAAGCGTATAATATCATTTTAACCCAGAAACTTGTCAAAGAGACATCCATCTAACATTGGTTCAGAAACAGTTAACCATTTCGGCCTGTCTCTTGGTTCTCCTCATGTTCCTTGTCCTGGTGGCTTTTCGGATGATCCTGGTCTCTGTGGGTCATTTTCAGAGCCCACCTCTTCTTTGAAATCTTGCTGTAGAAAACCCCAACTCCAGTTTTCCCCAACTGGATTACTGTGTTCTCTTGTTAACTGTAATAATCCCCCTGCACTGTTTTCCTGTTATTCTGAGGAGACACCTGCGAGTCCTTGTGGGAAATGTAGTCCAAAAAACTATTTTTACCACCATTACACAAAGAAATCACAAGGTAATTAGAAATGTGGTGTCTTTGTCTTAATATATAATTTTGTTTTGTCGAAAAATTAAATTTTATTGGACTACCTATGGTTCCAAAATACATGATCTCCAAATCATAGGATGTATTATATACACATTTTTTTCCAAGATGAAGTTTGTCCAGTGGATGCATACCCTTGAGTACAAACAACAACTCCTTTTTCTAAACCAGGGGCCTGTACCATCAACGTAGATGAACAAACTCAGAGTTACAGGATTAGTTTTGTGTTGACAAATCCAAACCGAAGCAATGAGGCATTATTGGTACCATGATGAAGCTCATCAACTTTCTTTGTTAACCCAGGCTTTGATCCTTAAGCATGATTACTTGAGGCGCGCGCGTGCACATAAAAGAGTGACGTGCCACCGAACAACCAATTGCGTTCGACATGTAGAGAGGGAGGTCCTTATATTTCTCCGCTGAGGAGAAAACTATTATAATGCAGAAATACAATGAATTTAAGCACGTTTTACAAGCGCGCAGTAATACCATGTCTGCTGCCAAAGCGAGAGAAGACTGTTGGAGAAAGATTGCGGAGTATTTTTTAATCTAAATACTCACCTAACTAAAGCTAAAAATATCACAATCATAGTACACCTACCTGAATATTAAGGCTGTGAAAAGACTTCCTATTTACATAGTCTGCTTCATGGTCTCCTAGAGCTGTGGAGATTGCAACATGCGTGCAGTTAGATAAAAGTACTGTATTATAGTAAACATGTAAGTGTTATAAGAGAAATAAAATTATGTGCTTTTATTAATATATCTCACCTGCAATTTTATAAAAACCCTCTTTAATTGATAAGGTCGATAAAAAGCCAGGGAATACAATAAAGCTGTTTAGGTAGCCTTGCAGTGCGAGGACCACCTTACGAATGGTTCGACAAACCGTGTTTTTTCCTAGGTGCTCTGCATCACCAATTGCATACAAGTATGTTCCGCTTGCAAAAAAACGCAACGCAATACATACCATTTGCGTTACAGTAAGGGCATGGCTTCGACGCGTCACATTTGTTATGTGCGGCTCTAGAAGTTCGCAAAGATACAATATGCCTTCAGCGGAAAATCTGTATCTTTCATACAAGTAACTATCAGGGAAGGCAATGGGAATACCCTCTTTCTCTGCGAAGCGCTCTTCGAACAATTTGCGCGGAAATGTCCACGGGATTTCTCAGAAAAGGACAAGCCATTGAAACAGACACTAGAAATTAGTTGCGTCACTTAAATGTTCACTACTGATTGGTCAAATTTCGTTTTGAGATCTCGAATCCAGAACTTAACCTGCCCCGGAGCAGGTTAGCCGTGCAGCGCAAGTTACCATGACAATGAACACCAACTGAAGCCGAGTTTCTTTCATGGTACCTAAAACCCAGCATTGGTGCAAACTAATCCTAAACTTACCTGGCTAGCCAGCTAATCCGGCTTCATGGTACAGGCCCCAGAAGTGCTGCTTACAGGGCCAAGCTCGGGTGTTCCAACACTTCAAGGGGTTTCCACACATTAAAATAATGGTATTAATTCTGAAGCACGTTTGGCTTTGTGATCTTCACTAAGACACTTGATACATCAAAGATTCTTTCCAGCTAATTCACTGTATTTTTAATCATTTTTACAGTTAATCTAGAATCAGTTTTCAATGTTCTTCCCTGCATGCAAAGGAAGTGTGTGACTTTCAAAATGGAGGTTTGTGTAGTCAGACTATCCTGTCTATTAGGGTCAAAGAAGCCCCAGTGAGTATAATAACAGATGCCAGACACAAAGGCATTGTTCTCCAACAAGGATAACAGCAGATATTAGCCAAACACACTGGAGTTCCTATCAGGATACAGTGCCCTGGATACCACAGGGTGGGCATCCATTTAGCCTACTTATCTCAAGTCTCTAATTACTTGGGTTTATTTGATAAACAGAAGGAGAGGAATGCATAAATGGTTCGACTACATCCAATGGAGGATTAATCCGAACTCCTTGAAGAGAGAGACTGAGAAAAAGAGTGAGAGAAGGAGGGAGAAAATACATCTTTTGTAAAATCCTTCATTTTGCTCTTTAATCATCCTTTAATTAGAAACAGTAGGGCACCCAGTTACACTTGGCATTTTAAGAGATTGGCTGCTCAGAGAAAAGACTGTGTTAGTCTGGTCTCCAGAGAAACGTGTTGGAAAAACACATTGACAAAGAGCGCAGAAGGGGTTAGAACAGAGGAAACAGTGCAAAAGAGGGCGACTCTAACAAACTAATGTTTACGTGTCTTTTAATTGTTACAGAAAATCTACAGAGATCTATAAAGAGTGCACAGCAGTAGTAAATGGTAAGCACATGGGCGATTGCGTAAATGTTTGGTCAAGGAAAAACAACAGATTTAGAGCATGTGAACTTTTATTTTGGTGGTGAAATTTATTTTTGGTAAGATTGTTTATGACACAAAACACAAGTAATTGCCTTTTGTATAAATAAACATATACGAAATTAATAAACAAAAAGACATGCTACTTTCATGCTATGTAGTTAACATACTATATTATTAATCACTTACTTGTAATAATGCAGTTCTTTACACCTTTTAATTTGCATTCTACTGGCCTGCCTAATGTCCTTAAATTGTGCTATTCTTGCAGTGTTCGTGTGCATAGCATTTATGCAATGTGTTAGATTAGGGGCCAGCAAGTCAAAACTTAAATTTTTATCATAAAATTTTGTACCTTAAAATGTGAAGTTTCTATTTCAATTTTTTTTTTCAATTTTTCCTTTTTATATCAAAATGTCAACTTTTGTATCTCAAAATCTTCACATTTGTATCTTAAACTCGTTACTTTATATCTCCACATTTTTTAGTTTTTATCTCTTTTCTATCTCAAAATTTCAACTTTGACCACAAAATTTTTCCATTTATATTAAAATGTCAAAAATTATGTCTCAAAATTTATGACATTTCTATCTCAAAATGTTCACTTTTATATTAAAATGTCAGCTTTTATGTCTCAAAATTTTTACTTTTTATCTCAAAACTTCAACTTCTTTCTTAAATTTTAAACATTTTAAGACTTTTCTCATTTTTTTTTACATTTTTTTAATTACAATTTTTTTTAATCTCAAAACTTCGAATTGTTATCTCAAAAGTTAGACATTTTAAGTTGAATTTTTTTGTAATTAAGCCATTACTATTTTATGGGTGAATAATATTGTCAGTAACTCACTTTTTTAATTGCAATTACATTTTGAACCAAACACTTCAAATACAACATTCCCTTCAACAATTTCATCAATTCTCCATCATAAGCATATGTTAGGTTAAACATATATGTGTCATCACTGATAGCACTCCATCTTCTCTTCAAACAAATAATACAGCCCAGACACATTTTTTTTCATTCATTTGTTTTCTTCTTCCTTTTCAGGGTCACATGGTTCTGCTGGAGCCTACCTTTAGCTCTATTTGGGTGAATGTCAGGAGTACCACCTCGACAGAGCGTCACACACTTACACTCCTAAGGGGAATTTGGAGATTTCAAGAAGCAGAAGCAGGTTTTTAGTCTTGTTGGGGGAGAGTCCAGAGGAAAAATGCAAACTCAAACCAGCGACTTTTCTTTCTGAAAGACCACAGTGCTGCCCAATGTGTCACAGTCCTACCCTCCTATTTTTTCAATCAAAGACAGTTCACTTACTTGCTGCCATCTTATTTCACCCCACACCACCACCGTACAGGTTCTCATTTACCTAAATAATGAGAACTAAATAAAAGCATGCTTAGAAGTCGGCAGTTTGGATAATTTCCTGATAATTCGATCTCGACTTTATCTACGGTTACCTTACCACCACTCCACCCAGGAATTTTACCTACCCAGGCCCATGTTTCCCAACATTTTATCTCTTTATGTGTATTTTGTTGCAATATCTTCTGTGTTCTTTTCAAACTTTCCTTCGCCTAGTCCAAAGGAAGGTTTTTGGAACTACTCTTCCATGATGGCCACTTCCGAACAGAATTCTCCAGGCAGTAGATGGTGTACCTAGGTCCCACTTGTCTCTGCCAATTCTTAGCTGATGGAACTTCTTGATATCTACCTTTTTCGAAGGGATATATAAGTAAATGTGGCTTTTTGTAAGACAAATGTGCCAATATTTTTTGCATTTTGTACTAAATTTATGTTCCATGAGAGTAACATAAATAATTCTTTCTTTCTTTAATTTCCCAACAAAATGGCTTGATGCATGAAGGAAATCTGTTTGGAAATAAAGGACGTTGTCTTCAAGAGGTGCACTTTTACCTCTGTTTTGAAGTCATTATGCACCTCACCCCTTCCTTCCCCCTTTATCCCGGTTCTCTCATCACCAGTTAAAATAAAGAGGTGGCTTCACAGGCAATCTCAGCCTTGTTTGTGTAAGGTAATTACTACTCGTCCTCCCATTCCACCAGTTCTGATGATGCATGAAAAATAACCATTCCCCTACTTCAAACACAGCCATGGAAAGAAAAGAGAGAGAAGCAAAGCTTAAAAACATGAACGAGGGGGTTTGGAGAGGGACGCTCCCTCCTCGTTCCTGATTAATTAGCTAGAGTTGGTAATCAGTTTAATAAGGCGGGAGTTGCGGGCAAGAGGTCCCCTTTGGCTGGGACTCGCTAAGCTGAACCGGGAGACCAAGGCCATGCAATTCTTCCATCTAGTAAACACGCAGACCCTATTTCCATAAACAGTTGTTTCTTTTCTCTTCTTACGCTGGGTATGTGGGGGTGCATTCACATGAGTGTGTATTTGCATGCGTGACCCTGCTTTATTGGGACGACCCAAAAGCTTCTATCCACTGCCCTAGTCACTTGCGACAAGGGCCAAAGCAAATTCATGAATTTTTCAGGGGATTTATAGACTAATTAAATCTGGGCTTTCCAAAAGAATGGTGGAGCAGACAGTGGAGCGACGGTGCTGGCTCCTGCATAAACAACAGAGGACTAATGCTGTTAAGCCTCCTGACGTCACTTATTTAGCATTCAGCCTTGTAGTTTGTTTGTGAAGAAGCTTAGATTAGAGAACCGAGAACTTCATTTAGTCCATTTTTTCCCTCTCTCCCAAAAAGTGTTAATGCAGACATGTATAATAGCAGGTCTAACAAAGCTAATGAAAAACACATAGATCCTAAACATCAGTCATTAGACACAATCTAATTTGAAATGGAGTTAAAGCTATAAAATACGTGCTTGTAAATTTGGGTTAAAGACCTAAAGTGTGTCTGTTATTTTAAAATGAATGTGTTGTGTGGAGGGAGAGCAGGTTGGTAAAACTAAAAGCATTATTCATTACACTGTCACATTTAGAATTTTGTTAATATCAAAAATTATGTTTTAACTACATACATGTTTTAAATTAAATACATCATTAAATGGTTTCTAATTCAATGACAAAACACCCAATAACTTTATTGCTTCATACAACTTTGAAATCCAATTTGTTTGGACAGAATTCTTTGTCAAATGGAGCCCAAGCATTAGATTTTACCAAACTAACTTAGTTACAGTGCACCCTGAAACTCAAAATGAAAATGGATAAAAAAAAAAATATTTCCTCCAAATGTAATACACCCCAATGGAATCACTTGTACAAAACTATTCAACAAATTCCTGTTTTCACCAACTCAAATGGAATCCATCTGTGGAAACTTCAACTGCTTAGACACATACACTTGTGTATACGAGTATACGTGTGCACAAACAATTCATGAAGATAATTGTCTATAAATCTGAGACAAAAATTCATTAGGCAACTAATCTAATATATAATATTGGTGTTGAAGAACTCAATGGGGTCAGAGCTGCACTGTGGTATGTATGTGGTACAAATGGAAATTTTATGCTAAATCAACTTTTCTGACACTCCTAGCATCTTTTAGTGTTGTTTCCTCATCAAAAACTTGCCTCAACTTTTATTCAGAATATTTCATGCATGTTTGTGTAATCCTGTATTTCCTTTTCTGTGAGCTGAAAACACCTCTATGTTCCTTGCAATGCCCATAGTTCTTAGCCCCGCCCACTGACCAATCAGATTAATCTATAGTACAGCTCATGTTGCTTTGCCTGAGAACAGCAGACTTGAGCTGAAAACAATGCAGAGAAAGTGTGTTTTCTGACAAATATAATGTGACAGGCATTAGGGTTCTATCAATCCCGCGTTCCATAGTCCCCTTGGAACGAGGGATCTTAAAAAGACCCCAAGATTCTCGGGGCCAGGATCACTCCAGCAACTCAAAGGTAGCATGCAACTTTTTTCCGACTAAGGACTATGGCCTCATATATCAGGTGTTGATTCTCACCCCAGCCAGTTCTCACTAGTCCCAGTGCACACTGGAGGTCCTGGTCTGATGAAGCCAACGTGGCCACATCATCTGAAAAAAGCAAAGATGAAATCATGTGGTCCACAAACCAGACACCCTCCGGCCCCTTACCACACCTGGAAATCCTGTCCATAAAATTCTGAACAGGACCAGTGACAAAAGGCATTTATAAAACTCCCATGAGAGCGGCTAGACTCTTAAAATCAAGGATTACACATGTTTTTACAAGTGGACAGTTGTTGGATAAGTGATGAAGGATATCTCCAGCTCCTTAAGGGGTTGATGCTGGGGTCAGAGAATAAATATCGGAAAATCTCTGATAGACAGATCTCAGCTGCCTACTATATTTTCATCATTCAATTGTAAAATTACTAGGTAAGAAATCCGTCCATAGAAATAACTGTCAATATATAAATCAGTTCAATTACAGCTAATTCCACAAGACAGTTTTTCATAGAAAAAAAGTTCTGCAGAGTTGTGACCCAAACTTGAGGTGGAGAGGCTTTGATAAGGGAGAACCTCATAAACTCTTCCTTTAATGATAATGTGCCATTATAACACACATCCAGTCAAGTGGCTGATAGTGCAAAGAAATTATTTAAGCTGTGTTAAGAAGCCTTTTGTCATTCAAATGATGAATTACTCTTGCCAGAGGTTTTACAATGGCTTTTACAAAGCATTGCTATTGTTTGTGCTGGGACAAGGTTTTAGGCAGCCAGAAGTAAGGGAATTACTTTAGATAGTTGTATAAAGTTCCGGAGGGTTTGCAGACAAATTGGTTGAGCATTCATCAGGTTTAGGCTGAAAGAATGAGCTCGCTCCTCAATGAAAACACTGACACTTCTGTAGAACGGAGGAGGGTGGCTTCATAGCACACAGCTACTCCAGCTAATTCAATGACCCAGTTGTTCAGAACAAAAACATGCACCGTAAACCACTTCCTTTGTTGGAATTTGCAGATGCTGTGGGCGTATTTTCTTAATAATCATCTTTAACACTCAGATTAATCATGTCTTGGTTGGTTGTTGCAAATAGTTTCACAGTAACTTATTGTTATAATATAATTGTAATTAATGTATACACAATAATTGTAATTAAATGTAGCATTATCGATGATACAGCTTCAACAAAACATCAGTTCAATTACAGAAATCTTCAGTTCAATTATAAAATTTGGTTCGTTGCTAACTGAGCAACAACCTGCATAGAATCGGAGCTGGAAGATAACTCTGATGGAACACCAAGTCTATTAGTGCCTGATTGTTGTTTGGTTTTTCTTTTAGATCTGTGCCTTGTTTCCTTTGTTTACAGCCAGATGATTTCAATGCATTATGTGGATCTTTCAATCTGGTCATTTCAATAGTACGCTAACAAGCGATCATTAGCTAGATCATAGCAAGAAATTGTGAGAATATTTTCTCAAATAATAGAAAAAAGTAACTATCAATAATATACATGAGGAAAACTAAAATAGGTGTCTGTTAACCCTTAAAAGTCTGTATCCCATTTAAAGCGGCTGTTTTAAATTAAATGGAATGACAGCCTAAGATAAAATTAGTTTTGATATTTTTGGTTTTAAACGAACGTTATAACAGTTATGACATAACCTACAAGGTAATTCAAATTAAAATGTGAGAAAATCTTCTTTCAGTTTCATTTCAGACCCAAAATCGGTGCTATCAGTGCCATCTAGTGGTGAGAAGAAGGGATAACCCTTGGAAGTACAATACCTGTGATATGGCTTGTGTGTTTCTTAGTTCTTGCACAAAAAACACAATGGCACAAAAGGGATCACAGAAGGCTTGATACTACGTTCATTTATTTATCTGTGTGTCTCCGTTCAGATCAGATCGTCATGTGACGCACCCGATTCTGTCCACTCTCCATCTGTGATCTGTCATCTGTATTATAAATGGCCACATTGTTATCCCGCATAGCGCATTAACTGTGTGTATGTACAAACTGCAAAAATTTACACCACAAACTGTAAACCAAGTAAACCTCTTCTAAACCTTTCTATTTATTTATTTATTTATTTTTTTTTTTTTTTTTTTGCCTTGCCCTGTCTTGCTTAAAAGCCACCACATGGGACAATTATGTTTAATTGCTGTCCTGTCCTTATCTTTTTTTCGAGAGATTTATGAATTTGAATTTTTTCTCAACTATTTAGATACTATTTTGAAAAAAAAAAAACTTTGGAAACTGTCTTTGGGAACGCAGCCGGACAAGACAGTTCTGCAAGGTGATGATCCCGAACCACTTTTACGACAGACTTTAGGAATTTTAGAATGACATTTCAGATGTTGTGCAATTAAATCAGTCCGAATGAATAGTCCATTAATGCCACCCTATCATTTCCCAGTTCCGATAGAAAATGCTTTGGGATTTATTCAGTAAATGTGTTTCTATCAAAAAAAGTTTATCCTACTCAGTTGTTCTCATTATTTTTTATGCACATATTCCAGTATTGATTGTATGCACTATTCCAAAATGCGCATAAAAAGGCAGATTGAAACTATTTCTATCTGTTAGTTGTGTGAGTTTCAACGAATTATGGGAATGGTTTTGCCATTGGTGGTACATTTGTGTTGCGGTGAAAAGTTGTAAAAATATAGCATTGACAGATGTAATATAAATTCATTCTCGATTCTACATCACAACTAATTTCCATCAGGAAATTCTGATTTTCTTTTAAACAGCTTTCTTTTGTTTTTAATATATGGCAGAAGAAATTTTGACAAAACTAAATGTTAGTCAGCACATGCACACAATGGTAAATGAATTGGCCTCACTGTATGTAATGAATCCTTTTGGAAAAGGTAAAAGTTTCATTTTACTTCCGTAGCAGCACACTGGGTATGAAGACAAATCTAGCTAATGGTAATTACGTCACTTAAGATGGTTTGAGCAAATCCCCTAAAGGCTTCTGTGAGTGCTTATAGTGTCCATTTGTAAGAGAGGGGCATTTCTCTGCTGGGGTCATGCAGCCAGCGCCCGAGGCTCGAGGTGAATCATTCACTGCAGGTGTGTTTACACAGCAAGCCGTTCCCCGACGCTCTCTGCTTCAGCCTAACCCCGTTGTGGTGAAAGATTTTCAAAGTTATAAACCTTGTTTTTTTAATTAGTTTCTGCAAAAGACACCCAAATGTTGCATTTCCACTGACACGGAGACCACTTTTACTGGTTAATTGCAATGAAAGAAACTGCAATGCTCATGAAGATTAATTAATATAGCTTTCAGCATGCAATGTGCCATTATTTTTTTTTTAATGACGACAGATCATTATGCCTGCGTATTCAGCATATTTGTGCTTTATTTCATTTCAAGATATAACTTTAATTGGAAGCCAATTTTCATTTTGTTTTAAGATGTATTTTTGATGATAATAAACACATTTAATGTGCTTTCAAAGGAAAATATAATTTGTATTATCCATATCCAACCAAAGCGCTGCTTAGTTTAATTAAAGAAAAATGACTTTAATGCTCTTAACCAGACCAATACCGCTCTTTCTAGTCCCATTACCAGAGCATGAAATCATTTAGATGACCAATTAATCAAATATTCAACTCCATTTAAATTCTAAAATCCAAATCTGATGTTCATACATCTGCAAAGTAGTTCTGTATTTTGGCAAAATGTTCTTGTTTTTTTTTTTTAAACGATTACAGGCAGTTGTGAAATTTTATTTGTATATAGTATGCTTTTTTATTTTTATTTTTAAAAAGAAAGAATTTTAAGTCGTGAATATTAGAATCCTTGCAGATGTCACTTGTTTTATGAAGTGCGGTGTAATGATGTATCATTTTTGACAACCACCCACTGACCTCTTTGTGAATTAAGTACAGAAGGAAAAGGGAGCAGACCCTTTTTACTACTCCTAATCAGGCCAAGACTGGTTTTTCATGAACAAGAAATCATTTAGATTTATCTTTAGAATAAAAACAGTGTTTATGCAAAATGTTTTGAAAATTCACCTCTTCTCAAATTTTTAAATCTAAATCTAAAGCATACATTTACAGCAGTTTTTTTTATTTAGCATAAATGTAAAAACATAGATATTTTTGCTACTTTGTCATTTTCTACATTTGTGTGATGTGTAAAGTAAAGACAAATTTTCGACTGATGACCTTGACATTCATTAATTTAATACGAAGGAAGAATTCTACATTTTCAAAAAAAGTCATACATTTTTCTGGTAGGGTGGTACGGTGGCCTTCCAGTTAGAAGGTTGCTGTAAGGAGTTAGCAATTCCCTAGTTACATTTTTTTAAATTATTATTACAGGTCCTTCTCAAAAAATTTTATTATTATGATAAAGTTCATTATTGTCTGTAATGTACAGATAAACATTTGTATATTTCAGATTCATTTACACACATTTGAAGTAGATCAAGCCTTTTAATTGTTTTATTATTGATGATTTTGACATACAGCTCATGAAAACCCCAAATTCCAAAAAAAAATGTTGCTTATTTCATCCGACCAATAAAAGAAAAGTGTTTTCAATACAAAAAAAAAAAATACTTCAAATAACTATGTTCAATACTCTGTCAGTTGAGCACCAGTAACACCATGCTCAGTAAACCATTTACCAGTGGTTTTGGCACTGTGAGCAGGTGCCGGGTCGTGCTGAAAAATTTAATCTCCATAAAGCTTTTCAGCAGATGGAAGCATGAAGTGCTCCAAAATCTCCTGATAGCTAGCTGCATTGACCCCGCCCTTGATAAAACCCAGTGGACCAACACCAGCAGCTGACATGGCACCCCAGACCATCGCTGACTGTGGGTACTTGACACTGGACATCAGACATTTTGGCATTTCCCTCTCCCCAGTCTTCCTCCAGACTCTGGCACCTTGATTTCAGAATGACATGCATAATTTGTAGCCCAGGTCTGTTGCTGCTGCTGTTTCTGGTTCAAAAGTGGCTTGACCAGGGGAATGCAGCACTTGTAGCACATTTCCTGCACACGCCTGTACACGGTGGCTCTGGATGCTTCTACTCCAGGCTCAGTCCACTGCTTCCGCAGGTCCCCCAATGTCTGGAATCAGTTCTTTCATCACAATCTTCCTCAGGGTTCGGTCACCTCTTCTCGGTGTGCAGCATTTTCTGCTACACTTTTGCCTTCCCACAGACTTCCCTCTGAGGTGTCTTGATACAGCACTCTGGGAACAGCCGATTTGTTCAGAAATTTCTTTCTGTGTCTTACCCTCCTGCTGGAGGGTGTCAGTGATGGTCTTCTGGAGAGCAGTCTAACACATGATTGCATTTTCGAGTAACGAACCAGGTTGGGAGTTTTTAAAAGACTCAGGAATGCATGTGTTTCATTCATTCATTTATTTTCAAACACGCTTATTCCCTTTCGGGGTCACAGGGGTCTCCAACACATATTGGGCGAGAGGCGGGGGCACACCCTGGATACACCCTGGACAGGTCGCCAGTCCATCGCAGGGCAACATTCACTCACACGTTCACACCTAAGGGGAATTTAGATTATTCACTTAACCTAGCCACATGTTTTGGGGATTGTGGGGAAAACCAGAGTACCCGGAGGAAACCCACGCAAGCACAGGGAGAATATGTGAACTCCTACCAGGAAGGTCACCGGCGAAACACGAACCGACAACCTTCTAACTGGAAGGCCACAGTGCTACCCACTGCGCCACTGTGCCGCCCCTTTTGCATGTGTTTATTAGTTAATTCGTTGATTCAGGTGATCAGGTTAATAGCTCGTTTAGGGAACATTTTCATGATATGCAATTTTTTTTTCATGAGCTGTTTGCCAAAATCCTTAATATTAAAACAATAAAAGGCTTAAACTACTTCAGTTGTGTGTAAATGAATCTGAAACATAAGTCTCATGTTAATCAGTACATTACAGAAAATAATGAAACAATATGCATTTTTTTGGAAGGACCTGTAACTGCACTGAATATAATAGAAATGTATTTATTATTTTTTAATGATAATATTAGATTTAGAAAGTTACTAATAGGGCAGGGCTAGTATAGAGAGCTCAAATATTTATTATAACTGCTTTAAAAATGACATATTATTCAATCATTCAGATCTAGAATGTGTTTTTTAGCTATGTTTATATTCCAGCCATCCAAAAAATACAATTACATTCGAGAAATAAGCATCTAGTGTTTTAAAATCATTCCTAATAGAGTAAAAAAAATCCAAACTTTGTCTATGTTTTGTTCTCCAAACTGATTAAGAGTCTTTTGTCGTGACATAACTATTTAACTAACAGAGCGACAAAATAAATGACAGGTCTTTGGTCTTCTTGACAAACAAGGTCTGCTGTCTGACCTCCTAGCCTCCCTCAAGAACGATGATTATTCTAATTAAACGGCGAAACATCTGCGAGGGACGGAATTAGACAGATCGTTAAATCAGCCGCCGAAAATGTCAACAACTTTTCCCTCTTCTTCCAACAGGATCAGTGTGTAAAGTCTGGCTAATCATATTGTTTGACATGCTAAACAGCTTATCAAGGCAATCTACCCAGAATCTTTGCCCTCGAGGTTCCACTTGTACTTTATCTGTTTACACATTTTTCCTCAAGTGATCCAGGTCTCCTTAAAGAAGATTACTAGGTTTCTTTTACGGCAAAAACCTGGATTTCAACGCATTGTGGCTATGTTGCAGCACCTAATAGGATGTCACAGCTTTTCTTATGTTATTCTTTTCTGAACAATAACCTTTTTTCTCCCCTTAAGTGCTTCAACATGAGTTTTTCACAACAAATCAACTCAGGTCAGGGTGCAAGCTTGGCCTGCAGTGAAGAAACACAAGCTGAAAAGCACCACCAAGTCCCCGAAAAGGGGATTGTCCTGCTTTAAATGCTGCAAACACGCAGCTCAAGGCTCTCTGCCATGTTCAAAGAGATTAATAGTCTGAGATGCTTTCGATAGTGAACCGAGCAGTCAGGCGAGCCCTTGAAGCGGAAGGATCTGGTGCTCTTCTCTCTTGAACATTCACTCTTGGTGAAATGCTTTATGTTTGCAGCTTGACGCTCGCTGCTCAGGCAAATCCATGTTTCTTCCGGACTCCTGCAGGACATGGGATTACTGTATATGATCTACAGGATGTTTTCAAAAGAATGAGGAGTGTGGAGCAGGTTCTGCTCACACAAATCATAGCTCAGGTTTTTAGCTGGAAATACCCATGAGAGTGCTGTGCATTCAGATTAGAAATAATAAACTAGATGGTTAAAGTTTGTGCACAAACTTGTAAGAGTATTTTCATTAGCAAAATGAAATGGTTGCCAAGGTAGATTTTTCAGTTGCTATGGAGGAGTCAGTAACATCATACCAACCAAGTTTCCCATGTCAATATGATTAGTATGAACAAACCCAAATGTTTTCATCATTTCCCTTAGTTGAAATAATGATATGCCGATTTGGTTGCTGAGGTAAACGGTCAGGTTGCTATGGAGGGGTCAATGAATTAATTAAACATTCCATTTGCCACAATACATTATATACATAATAAACTCCAATGTCTTTATCATCTATCAAAGCTAAGATCAAACTCAAAAACAAACTCATCAAACTTTGGTTGCTAGGGTAAACAGTTTGGTTGCTAGGGAGCAATCAGTTATGTTAGAAAGCATTAGCAAAATCAAACCCCCATATCTCTATGATGGTTCATCTTGAGGTTTTTTTTGTTTTGTGAGCCTCAGATGTTAACTCATATATTTTAAAAATAATATATATTATTATAACAAAAAAATAAATATGATAAAAAATGTATATTAAATATAAAAAAACTATAGATATGAATTATAATTCTAGGAATAGTACAACTTTTTGACGCAGATCAGACCAAAGCTTATTGTGATTAATTGAAATTGCCCATGTGTTTCTTTGTTTATGCATGGAAAAATACATTAAGATAGAAATTATGGTTTTACACAATTAATTTAAACAAATCAGACATTAATTGATTAATTTAAATAAATTAAGTTCATAAAACTTGATATCTGGCTACAAAATAAATAAGTTGTGTGGATTTAAAGTGTGTAATTATTTTTATTATTGAGCTGAAGGTGAACTCACCTTGATTTTGTTATATTAGATTTAACAAAATTAAGTGTTTGATTAACTCGTTTCATTAAAATCAGTTTCCCCAATGCGATCGCTTACATCATTTTTTACAAATTAGAAGCAAGTTTTGTAAGAAGTAAGTATTGGGTGACCCAAGATCAGGCAGAATCTAGACGTCTGAGCTAGCTCTATAATATATATATTTTTTTCATGTTCTTTAACCTTTAACACCACATACCTTCTCCAGACAAAGAAAAAAAACTGTGTTTTATAACATCTAATTACGGTGTCTACGGCTAACCTCACAATGCTGCTAGGAACATTCTTCAGGCTGTTGCATACTGGAGCAATAAATATTGCGTACAAGCTTTTACTCATCCATTTTCTCCTATTATGACGCGTGTGAAATTTACTCTGTGAACATTTGAGTTCTGGAATGTCGTAAAAGACACATGTTTCGGCAGTTGAGACATTCAGTGTGTTATGAGCAACAAAAAATCTCCAGATGAGGAATGGTAAACTGAAGAAAGGCAGCTTCAAAACCACTTTCAAAGATGTTTGGGAAAATGCATAAATCTACAGTCAAGCAAAAATAAAATACTATAAAAATAAATCATTTCACTATGAAATTCACAAATGAATCACATTTAATAAATTGATTATACACTTACTGATGTTGGACTTCTGTAAATGCTGAAAATAGGGGGGGGGGGGATAGCTGTTGTACAATTGACTGCTTGAACCAATTTAAACGGAAATCCAAAGGAGAAGTAAATGGAATATTTGCTCTCTTCAGGTTTATTTAAAGGTGCTATATAATATTTATTTGCAATAAAGTACCCCGTAAGCTCTTTTTTGGTTCTTCACCGATTCTTTGCAAGTTTAAAGGTGCTATATAGTTGTTTTTTTCTATAAAGAACCCCTCAAGCTCTTGTTGGTTCTTCACCGATTCTTTGCAAGTTTAAAGGTGCTATATAGTTCTTTTTTTTCTATAAAGAACCCCAAGCTCTTTTTGGTTTTTCACCGATTCTTTGCAAGTTTAAAGGTGCTATATAGTACTTTTTTCTATAAAGAACTCATCAAGCTCTTGTTGGTTTTTCACAGATTCTTTGCAAGTTTAAAGGTGCTATATAGTTCTTTTTTTTCTATAATGAACCCCTCAAGCTCTTTTTGGTTTTTCACCGATTCTTTGCAAGTTTAAAGGTGCTATATAGTACTTTTTTCTATAAAGAACCCCTTAAGCTCTTGTTGGTTTTTCACCGATTCTTTCCAAGTTTAAAGGTGCTATATAGTTCTTTTTTTTCTATAAAGAACCCCTTAAGCTCTTGTTGGTTTTTCACCGATTCTTTCCAAGTTTAAAGGTGCTATATAGTTCTTTTTTTTCTATAAAGAACCCCTTAAGCTCTTGTTGGTTTTTCACAGATTCTTTGCAAGTTTAAAGGTGCTATTTAGTACTTTTTTTCTATAATGAACCCCTCAAGCTCTTTTTGGATTATTACCGATTCTTTCCAAGTTTAAAGGTGCTATATAGTACTTTTTTTCTATAATGAACCCCTCAAGCTCTTTTTGGATTATCACCGATTCTTTCCAAGTTTAAAGGTGCTATATAGCTCTTTTTTTCTATAAAGAACCCCTCAAGCTCTTTTTGGTTTTTCACCGATTTTTTGCAAGTTTAAAGGTGCTATATAGTACTTTTTTCTATAAACCTCTTTTTTACCAGTTATTCGCAGGTTTGAAGGTGCTTTATGTAACTTTTTCACTTTAAAGAACCTTTTTTTAGAGTGATATCCTCTATAATGAGGTTTTTTGGAGAATTTCTGAATTAGTATTTTGTCTCGACACATTTGATTTATTTTGAGTTCTTGAGATTTTGTCAAGGACAATTTAATTCGTGTATTGTATTTTTTGCACAATTTCAAGATTGTTGTGGAATTTTTGTGTAATGTAATGAAAAAAGTGAAGCTGGGGTTGCACTAAAAAATGATACCAAGAATTGTTAAAAAAGAACAATTTAAAAGGTAATTTATTAGAGCAAATAGAGAAGTGGTCAAAAACACTCAAAAAGACCCCAGACTTTTAGGGGGTTAAGAATTGGTAACGTTACTGTTTCCGTGTCAAATATGAATTTCTATTTTTCATTAGATTTATAATAAATCATACTGGACTAGTTTTTTTTAATTATTATTCTTTCCTATGGTGAAAATTATCTCTTCATTTGTTTGTGAGAAGAAAAACCTAACAAATAGTTATTTTCCTCACTCTATATAAAAGTACAACAAACTGTGTAGACAAGACATCAGAAGAAGATATTCTGTTCATAAAGTACTCCCTGGAAAATGTTCTCCATACCTGATGTCTTAGTTTACAGTTTCCCCATTTTATGAGCATCTGGACAGTTTTTATGTATTATTATTTTTTAATACATTGCTCGAATTTATGACCAGACAGAATCATTGACTTTGGATCTTCTAAATCCTTGTTCCAGTGAAGTAAGAATGAAACTAATATGTTAAAAGTCATTGTGCCACGCCCCGTGCCTTCAGGTAGCACTGACAAGATTGTAGTCATCAGTTATCAAGGCACATATGTCAAAGCCCTAAATTACCAGACCTTCCCCCAGCCACACAGGTAATATTCAGCATATTTCTGCGCTAAGCTCTCATTAGACCTAAATAGAGGTGTTTGTATAAAAGTTAAATTACAAAAAAAACCTTGAATGCATGGATCATATCCATGCTGCAATTTTAATGAATTTTCATTTTCATCAGCAGTTAATTACAATGCCCTCCAAAACTACAGCCACCCCTGGTGTATGTACATGGGGTGTAAATGTTGTTTAGCTTCTAAAAAATTCAGTTTTGTTCTAATTAACATAGGACCACAATAGAAAAAGGGGAATTCCAACCTTTAATTCAAATGCATTTATTCAGAGGAAGGAAAAAAAGAAATCCCACATTAAGCAATATTTATTTTACATCAAAATACCTGATGTTTGATACTTTGTTCAACCCCCTTTTGCCATAATTTCACAAGATTAGAGAACACAGAGAGAGGGATCTTCCAGCATTCTTCTCTAAATCTTCCAGTGACTGGACTCCTCTTCTCACTCCACAGGTTTTCAACGGGTTGAGGTCCGGGGACTGATATGGCGATGGGAGGAGCTTGATTCTGTGTGTGGTGAACTATTTCTGTGTAGATTTGGCCAAGTGTTTTAGGTCGTTATCTTGCTGAAAGACCCAGTGACGACCCGTCTTCAGCCTTCTGGCACCAGATTGTCCTGGTATTTCAAAGCATTCATGATGCCATGCACCCATACTTCACAGAGAGCATGAGACGTTTTTCCCAGACTCATCTTTGTGTTAATCCATACCCACTTAAGAGTTTTTGTTGGCAAAAATCTCTATCTTGATCTCATCTGGTGAAAGAAAACGGTCCCAGTTGAAGCCCCAGTAGCACTTAGCTTATTGGCATGTAGATATAGACTTTATGACCCCAAGATGCCTCCTCACTGTGCGTGGAGCATCCTCATCCAGGCTTGTTTACTACTGTTCCAGTTTTCTAGTACTGCTTCCTCTCACAACAGATATGGCCAGGTGCCGGCGGGGGGCTGTTTTCTTGTACCCATTGCCTGACTTTTGAAGATCGAGACACTTCTGCTTTAATTGAATGCTGTGTTGTTTTGTTTTTCCCATGTTGATGAGTGGATAGCTGTGTCCCAATCCAGGTTCTAAAAGCCTTCGGAAGGTCCTTCCTACCCAGCCTCTGGAGCTAAAATTAATTTTTTTTTTGCAACATTTTATAATTTTCACATTTTACAAACACATTGAACTTAAAAAGAACTGGACACCAAATCTGGTATCTTTTTCTTTCAGTTATTGGGAAGCCTGCAGTTTACCAGTATGTTGTACTCTGAGTAAGTCTCGCAGATGTGCATCTTAACTCAGGGCTTTTACTGCAGTGCGTTGCTCTGTGGATAGTTGGTAGCTTGTGTGGCTCGTCGTGAAACGCCACAGTCGTCTTGCAAATGAGACAAACACATGCTCCTTTACCTCACATTCGTCGCGAAAATGAAATGATCGTTTTATGGGTCAGTAATCTCATTTTTGCTGCGCTGCTTGTTTGTTACGTTTTTGTTATTTATATATTGTCACATCAAGCTTACGTGCAAGTGTCATTTAAACACGAATAGCAATCATATTACATTTGATTCAGCTCACTGGAAAGTGGCGCTATTTGAGTTATTTTTAGAACAGGTAGCGGGGGAGTCATGTTGTCCTTGAGGGCGACCAGGTGCCTGCGGGCACCGTGTGGGAGACCCTTGCTTTATAGCCTTATTCTTCTTCTGTTGTTTTTTGGCAGTTTGCTTATAGTACATTAGCGCCACCAGCTGGATCAGTAGTTTAGATACAGAAATAAATGAAACGCTCTTTTAATATTCATATTTATCTTTAAGAGATTCCTATTTATGTTTTGTGTCTGATGAGTTTTTAAGATCACTATAAGTTTTTTCATTGCTTAATATATTTGCTACTGTTATAAGCTTTATTTTTAATTATTATATTTCTTTGTTCATTTTTTGACTTTTTTTTATTTTGAATACATTCTATTAAAACATGCTTTGTATCTTTGGTTGCATTGGTCCCATTTCTCTCTGGGGTTACTTTCTATTTTATGTTGTGTATAATGTAAACCAGTATGACGGTGTAGCCTCATTCTGTTTTCATGCTTATTAAAACATAATGCCGTCCACCAATACTTAGTTAACATTTAGTTGGCTGCGTGTGTCAATGTTTACAATAAAAAAATGTTTTACAATTGGCCTGCCAGATTTTAAAGCTTGTAAAATGTAAAAACAAATTCGTGTTTTTTGTTTTGATTCTAATGAAGAAAAAACCTGCACACCATTGAGGGATATCTGCAGATATCTGAGGCCACGAAGGATGGTCGCGATACATTCGCCGAATTCAGAGGAAAGTAGGACGCATGTGAAGGACCCTTTGAGTTTTGGCAAAATGAGACGTTCTTGGCAGGATGCACACTTCTGGATTAGTACACAGCTCATAAGAGCAATGATCTCTGTGTCACATCATATTTATACCCCAGGGAAACAGGAAGTGATAAATTGCTAATCAAATGTTCCTAGATCTAGGAATTGTTATGGGTGCCAATGATCGAGGAAAAATTATTATTTGTTAGTTAGAGATATTTATTTCCCTTTACAATTCATATTTTTCTACAATTTTCAATGTGACAATATGCTTCTGTAACAAAAAATGGAATTTATTTAAGTCTTTATTTTAATTCTTATTTCTGCTCACCACTAAAAAATCTCATAAACTCTAATTGTTTCCCCAAAGAAAATGTCAAACGGTATTTTAACTAAAAATGACTTAATTAATTAATATTCAATAATATTATTAAAACTATTCTAATCAAGCAGTCAACTGGTTTTTATCTTCGGCTTCTAAAAACCTGCATCACCCAGAGTTATCCTCTCAGCAGGTTTCATTCTCCATTTCATTCTCTCACTTCTTCTTACACTCGAACCCGACTAAACTCCTCGTTTATGAGTGCTCAGACCTCCTTACAGGCGACAAATTTCATTTCGCCCAAGCAAATCCTATTGCATATTATCCTGTACATTGCATTAGGCCCCTAATCTCTCCATTCTCTTCCCTCGCTCCATACCTCCATGGAAGAAAAGGCAGCAGCTGATTAACCCACTTATGGCAGTAAATAAATAGCGCAAGCTTTTCGACGTTTAGATTTAATTACAGGAAAAAGAACGAAAACACACACACAATAATGCAATCTAACAATAACATTTATTTTGCAGTATACATGTGCACATCACATAAATCCCATATTGCTTTTGGTTTCCCATCTTTTCTTTGCTTCAAACCTAAAACGACAAAAAGCATTAATTGTGAGGTTTTTGGGGGGGATGGAAACAAATATTCTTTCTTGGAATGCTATGAATAAAACACGAACTAGATGAGTTGATGTTTTACACTAGATGTTGAAAAAAGACTATGCAGCATCAATAAAATTATGAAATGGAGCGTTTCAAGGTTTAAATGTAGATGAAGCTGCTGGGTATCGACACGGGGGACGGGGTAGAGATGAGGAAAACCACAACAAACCCCCAAGAAATTTGCTTCCTCTTCTTCTGGGCTGCCCGGGAAGCCTCAGCTTCCTGTTTGTTGCGGGCGAAGTCTCGGCAGTCGGCAGCTTGCGCGATTTTCACGGCAAGCTATTGAGAAGGAGACAGAGACAAGCTCTATTAGCCGAAGAAAAGCTGTCTGCCTGGCAAAGCTGGTTTTCGAAGAACATTTATGCACATCCCCAACCTTCGTCGACAGAAGTAGGACACACAGCCCTTGGTACCTCCACCCAGCACGCATGTACTTAATTAATGGTTTTATCTCATATCTTTTCATCTAAAGCGGGCCTTTAATTCTGAAAATTGCACTGTATGCACTAAGCATGGCAGGATGAATGGAGGGGGGCGCCTGGGACATGTCGACGGTATCAGAGGGGGAAAGTGTGTGGTGTGGTTCGATTAATTCCACTAGCCGATTGACACAGAGGGCTCTGAAAACAAAAGAGGAGGCTTCCAGAACTCCAGGGATAGGTTTATTATTGGACCGCGAGGAACTTTGATAAACACTCGGAACAAATCACAAACCATTTTCTTTCTATTTCTTTTCGGGTGGGGAATTTCTTTAGAGTTAAAGACTAAAAACTAAATTGGAATGAGGAAATGTGCCACAAATGGTCTGCTAGAAAAAACCTGGAGAGTGGGGAAAAAAAGATGTTTCAATTATAATTAAGCGGGATAAACTTTATTAGAAAGACTGAAACTAAAATATCTCCTAATGCATGCTGGGATTAGGCAGGTCAGAGCGAGCAGGAAGGAGAAATTAAACTCTAAAGGCTTTTTATCGCCATATTTCAGGAACCAAGGGTGTAAAATGTTCTAATTTGGGATACATTAAAAGCCATAAAGGTCTTTCAAAAAGATTAATGGTACTTTGCTTGGATTTAAGATAAGGCCTTTAGCAGGCTGAGAGAGCGGGGTTCCGGCTGGGCCCTCGAGGCATTCATCTATACAGGCACTTGGAAGATTTGTAAAGGCGTCTGCATAACCTGAAGCTAACACACTATGACAGTTTTTTAAAATCCATGCCATTTTTTTCAGGGTTTTAAGAGCTATAAGTCATGTTTTCTAACAAGACAGTGCAAAGTGGGACGTTATAATGGGCGATCACGCTCATGCTTTGCAAAGATCTGCTCACAGATCAAATGTCCAGAGTACGAAAAGCTGAGAAAATCAAAAAGAAACCAACATCAGCCCAGTCCATGGATTGTCTCAAAAGTAAGTTACCTAGGAGACGAAGCAGATCAAGAGACAAAAAAGCTCAAAAATGTCTGATTAATCAAGCCTTGCAAACAGCTTATTTCTTTTAGCCTGCATGCAAGTATGAAAATGAGATTGGGAGCGCGGTACATTGTGCAGATTTGTTCATTCTTATCAGAACAAAGCCGGCGGCAGCTTATTTCATGGATCACTGGCACTGTCATCAGTGCAGCGTAGAGCAGGTGACGGCACTTCTTTATGTGGCAAGAACAAAATTAGCAAAAAAGTCGACGCAAATTAGCCTCTCGTATTTTTCGTAATGTGACATTATTTTTCATTTACTTTTTTGATCCACTTTTCATGATTTTCCCTCGACCCCCCCTCCTCCTCTTGTGACTTAGTGCCAAATCCTTTTACATCAAAAACTGCATGGCAGGAGAAAAGGAAGAAAAATTACAATCCTCACAAAAGTGGGAGGGGGCTGTTGGGGATACCATGCACAACAATCAGTGCAAGTGCTCTTTGTTCTAGGACTGCACTCGAGCAGCATTCGGTGGAACTCTGATGTGCTTGTTATCCACTCTCTCCTATTTAAAGGCATTAGACCCCAGCCACAGCTTCATTCACTGCTAGCTTTCTTTAGCGCCAATAATAATGTGACCTTCCAATTCATTTCGTTCAGCCCCTGTAACGGCAGCCTGGCTCCACTAGGTGGATGAAGTCAACGGTGCTTCAGTCCTATAGTGGGAGTTTCAGCCAACAGTAGGTGCTATGAGGCAAATACATAGTGCCCTTACTATTTATTTTTCTAAATGTTGTCAGAAAAAAAAAAAATTATAGTCTGGGTCATTAAAATATTACTTAATTTTTAACCATCACAGGGAAAGTGGCTTAAATTTAATTTCCCTTTTTGAATTTTGTGTCATTTAATATATTAAAATGGGAAAACAAATGTTTTAATTAATTAGCATTATGGCGCTAAAATATTTTATTGCTATATATATATATATATATGTATTTCAGATGCATATATGTTAATTAATTATACAAATAGTAATTGGATTAATAAATAATAAATGTAGTTTAAATCCAAAACATCAAATGTATTTTTATATTTTAACAAATCTAATTTTACTTATTTTAATGGACTAAAGTTACCACCCACAAAATTTGCAAATGGGCATAGAAATATAGATTAAAAAAATACAATTATGGACACAAATAAAAACAGATGCTTTGAAATGTACAAATAAATCAAGTACTTTTGATCATTCTTTAATTCAAGCCTTTATTTGTTATGTATTATATAATATAATGTATTTTTTGCATCATTCATTACATTTCTTAGATGTTGATTTTTATTATTTTATATTTCAGTATTTACTATATTTATTTTTTTCAGCATTTATATTTTATCATCCCAAATCACTTTCTCATGTCGTTTTCAGTCCACCATGCATCAGAGCTGAATACATGACTGGATTTAAGAAAGTGAATGTTGAACAAAGTTGAACCTCGGTCTCCTGCAAAGAAAAAAATTGAGTGGCACAATAGGCTATTTATATAACCAGACATTAAGCTATTATCGTTACAGAAGTTTTATAAGAAATCTTTTATAGAATTCCCTTCATTTTTAGAAGCGCATCTGACATGCAAGTTAAAAAGCTTTGGTGCGACTGAGATCTTGAACCATGTAAAGATGTAACTGTTATTTGGTATTCTAAATTTCACTGGAACGTACACATTTCAGTAAGTGTATAACATTTAAAGAAGTGTGTATGCACAAACCTTACATATGTATATGTGCCATGTGTAAAATGTATGAGAAACGAAAAAGCACATGAAAAGGTGTTTCGAGAATTTGAGATTGGGATCCTTCAAGGATCCATTCTGGCCCCCCTTCTGTTTTCTGAATGTGACTCTATGGTGATGACACTGTATCAGCAAAAAGCTGCTGAAATATTAACAAAAGAGTTGCTTTCAGTGTCACAAAGACAGTGAGTCTTTGGTGCTTCAATCTGCGTGGTTGTCACATGCACAAACCCAGATCAGCAGGCGATTCTGGGAATAAACTCAAAATTAGGGACTGTAGCAGTGAGGAAGAGACGAGGCAGAGATGGAAGTAGCAGAGATGAGGATGTTGAGGTTCAGTTTAGGAGTGACGAGGATGGACAAGATTAGGAACGAGCACATCAGAGGGACAGCTCAGGTTGGTTGTTTTGGAAACAGTCAGAGAGGCCAGATTGAGATGGTTTGGACATGTGCAGAGGAGGGGTAGTGGTTATATTGGTAGAAGGATGTTGGAGATGGAGATGCAGGGAAGAGGTCAAGAGGAAGGCCAAAGACAAGATATATGGATGTACTGAAAGAGGACATGAAGTTGGTTGGTTCAAGAGTAGAGGATACTGTGGAAACAGAAGATTTGCTTTGGTGACCCCTAAACTGGGAACAGCCGAAAGGAAAAGAAGAAGTCACTCATCCTCTTCTCTCCATAAATGCGCCTCACACAATGTAAAAATCTTTACAAATCTTTACAACTTTTTGCCCTATTTTTGTTATATGTTATGTTCTTTTAATTCATGCATATTTTATTTATTTGTTCATTTTGTTGGAGGGACTGAAGCTGCAAATTAGTCTAGAAGCTAGAACGTAGAGCATCTACAATGCTTTTTTCTGCATTCATCTCAAATAAACTTGAAATAAATGAAGTCATGACTAGGGGTCGACCGATTATCGGTCCTACCGGCTATTGGCGCCGATATTAAGCATTTTCATGATTATCGGTTATTTTCAAAACCGATTTGGCGATAAAAATATTTTATTTTTGAAATGCGCTCTTTGGCTCCGACGCAGCATGTCAGAGCTCACCACTCTATGCCCTAGAGCAGTCTCCGCCCACTGCGCATCAGATTTGTTGGAAGTCGCGAGTCCGACCAATCAACTCCAAGGCTGTAGGAAGTGAAGACAGACAGAACACGCTTGCTGGAGCTGCCTGCAGCGTGCGGCAGTAATCTCTCAAAGGTAAGTCAGCAGCAGAAGTTGAGTGTGTTTTAGTAGTTCACAATCCTTTACGGTGAAGTTAGAAAAATACCTCAGTCCGAACAAAGAGTATAAACCTCGCGGTAGCAGGACTGAAGAAAAAAACAGTCCCGTGCAGACCACAACCGTACACTTGAATTGACTCATGCTATGGACTAGTATCTATAAACATTAAGGCGCAAATAGACTGTTTAATTATGAATCCAGCATGCTGTGCTTGTCTCTATCTGTATACAGTGACACACTCTCGCAGTGTTTTCAGCATCTAACGTTACTCTCGCTAAATGAGGACGTATACATTAACAACATACCCAGAACTTCATGAGCATTTGACCATTTCATTTGACTAAAACTATCGTTATATCATATACATAGGCTACAGAAATTTAAAAGTTTCTCATAGCAACTTGAACCTGAACCTGAATATTACTGAGGTGCAGTAAAATATATGTAGAATAATACTACTTCTACTACTAAAATTATTAAACAATTTATTGGTGCTGCTAGATTAGGACAACTAATTCTTTATTAGTTCATAAAACTTCCAGTAGCTATTAAATTTATTTTTTGTTATTTGTTGCTACTTGCTGTTTACTTATTTAAGTTTTACAATTGTTTACAGAATGCTGCTGGAGGCTCCCTGCACTTTTATATGTCATTATTGTTGTTATTAATATTGTTATTATTAATAGTTCTCAGAATTAAAGATATGGTTGAAAGCATTCAAAGAAAGTTCTTGTCAGAGCTCTTGTTATTACTAAAATTTTATTTTTACACTAGATACATATCGGTTCAAAATATCGTTTATCGGTGCATTTGATCTATAATAATCGGTATCGGCCCTGAAACACACATATCAGTCGACCCCTAGTCGTGACTGCTATCTTTCAGTATTTTGAGAGTGTCTTCCCCGTCAAATACCTTATTCTGTTTAGTCATGGAAATCTTGTAGAAACCAAGAAAGAAAGAAAACAGGCCGCACTCCCATGACAAAACCCTGTGTCACATACACTAAAGCAGATGAGACAAAATCCTCTCAACAAAAGTGACATATTGAGAGTCCTACACTTGATATCCTTGTATACAGTGAAAGATCCAGTTAACATAGCTTATCAGCCTCAAGGGGCTTGGTGAGGAGAAATAAGACAAGGACTTCCTGTAATCTTGCCACCAACTTGACAAACAGCATTACAAGACATCCCGAGAAGCAGCCTCTCTGAGGGGGATCTAGCTGGAAAAGCTCTGTGTGTAATGCGCTTCTCTCTGTTTCAGTCTCAATAATCTGATTCCAGATACATACCACTGTCATCTTCAGGGAACAAGGGAGTGAAAAAAAAGTCGCAAAGTTCGCTGGCTTTGTGCGCATTATCTTCTCTCTTCTGAGCAGCCGAGGCTTATTAGCAAGCTTTGAACTCACACTTACAATAATGTGCCATCAACAGTTTTATAGGCTAATTAGAAAAACAGTTTAATTAATGACTGACTGGCAATAAAATGGCAATCAAGGAAAAAAAGGGAAACGAGGGTGCTAAGCTTCCACTACCACCAATTAAGAGCTAATTACAAACAAATTATATATGTGTTTTGCTGTGGGCTTTAATTCAGAAAAAAATGGCTTTAATTAAAAGAGAAAACATGCTAATTAATTAAACAGCACAAAAAATCTACATTGAAAATATGCTTTGTCTATCAAGTAATTAATGAAACACAATAATCCAAATGAGATTCCCCAGCACTTGATAAAAGCTTAGGACCTTCTTTTAAAAGCCATTTGAAAGTTAATGGATAAAAAAAATGAATGCGAGTCATCTAAAAGATATATTATAAGTTCATTCTTTGATGATTTGCTAAAGCTGAAAGAAAATGGAACAAAGAAAAGAGTTTTTTTTTTTTGCTTAGCGGTTGTCTTGTTGCCAGAGGGGGTGGCACATGCAAGTTGAACAGCCAGTCTTATGCCTTTCCATTGGGTGATGAAGCAGTGAAAATGGTCAGAAGAAAAAAAATAATAAGAAGAAGAATAATTACGTGCAATTTTTTTAAGATCTTGACATCTCAAAAATGAGCTTCAGATGAAAAAAATAAATAAATTATATGTATATGTAACTCAATATGCCACATAAAAAAACATGTAAACATGTTCATCTCAAACAAACAAAAGCGTATTTACTTGCAGTGATCTTAAATACTTTATGAGACCGCTAAATAATATTGGAGTTTAAGAGTAACTGAGCAACGCTCTAGTTCAGCTGCACAGTAATCAAATCTGAGCTGATTAGATGAATGTGATGAAAGAAATGGAAATGCACCACATTTGATGGCATGTGACTAAAAGTAATGCACTCAGTAATGTTCAAAAATTATGTAAACAAAGAATGCTTACAAAAATGTAATTGTATTCATTTTTTACCAATGAACAAAAATGCAGTGAACAAACAAAAAATGAAAACAAACCAACCTCAAGATCAGGGGCATTTTTGAGTGTTTTTTTTTTTTTTTACAATTTGCTCCTACAATTTTTTTATTTTTATTTTGTGACAATGCGTGATGTAATTTGTTGTGTACAAACCCAGCTTCTTTATTTTTTTAACAAATATTTAATTACATTACACAATAATTGCACAAGACTTCTGAAACTGTAAAAAAAATATTATTCAGAGTAGTAAATTTGATTATTTTTACTGCAAAAACATCAAATATTGAGAAAGAAAAAAAGTGTTGGGACAAAATGAAAAGTCATTAAAAAAAACAGATGAACCTCTTCTAAAGCACTTTTTTTCATTGAGTTTTGTGCCACAACTTTGAAAAACACAAGCCATATCTCAAGTCTTGTACTTCCAAGAGATATCTTCTTTTCATCACTAGATGATACAGATGGCTAAACTCGAGCTTGATGATATTGAGATCAGGGCTCAGTGGGGGCCATGCCATAACTTACGGCACTTCTTGTTCTTATTTACGCTGAAGATAGTTCCTAAATTTGTCTGTATGTTTGGGGTCACTGATCTGCTGCTGAAAACATTTATGCTAAATCATACACCTCCCTGATGGCATGTTTTCGGAATCCCAATTCCCATGTTTTGGGGTACTTGAGCTCACACATTAAAACTTTATAGCTGCAACTGTTCCATGTTGACCCTTTAGCCCCAGACTTCTCTGGACAGTAGGGCTATGCAATTAATCAAATTGTCCATTTATATTTCAAGTTTGACTCTCAAGATCATAAAATTGTGTAAAAACGCTAATCAAATGTGTATTAGCATTCACATTTGTGACCCTTCTGGCCTGCCATAGCTTTACTGAAGCCAAACTCTTTGAAAAAAAGGGAACGCATGGTCTCTGATCCCTTTTAGAGTTGGTTACGATTGAATAAAAGCAGCAGTCACAGAAGTTTTCTATATTTCCACTGCACTGGTGAAAATATTGATGGTGGAAACCTGATCACGTGACTAGGCTGGTGTTTCTGGCTAAAAACCTTTAAGGTTAAGAGCGTCAGCATTGGGGCTATGTTGAAACATGTTTGTTTATGCTAAGGATGGAGTTAAACTTGTGGTAGTTTAAGGCCATGTTGTGCCAGCGTTAATATACTATTATTTTAAGGGAGCAACTGACTAGACTTCTCTTGTTATTAATGTTAAACATATTAAAGTTTGTGTAAGCGAACATTTTTGATCTTGCTTGTTTTATCTGTCTTAATCTGTTTTAAGCAGAACTCACAGTTCTGTTTAATAAATGCATTTCTAAAGTCAATGAGAAATCATATAAAATAACTGTGACCAAAATAATAACGTTGAGTATTCTGGTTTATTTCCTCAATTGAGTAGTGCTACTGGAGAGGAGATGGGTGTACTTGGATCATTCTGGTTTCTACCTGATCTGATCTCGATTGGTATTTAGCTTAATGCGTTTTGCATCTGCCAGGGAAGCTCCTTGGCCAACGACTGCACCTGTGATCCTCATTGTTGCCCGCATTTTGTGTTTCTTCAAAACAGCAAATCTTGAAATCTTTGTCTGGGAGAGACTTTGTTGATGCAGTATAATTACCTTCCATCTTATTCTGTTTTGCCATGAAGCTGTCTTTCAAAACATCACCATGGTAACAGAGATTGGCTGTTTCTCATCCAGTTTAAAGCCTCCTACGCAGCTGTTTCAGTTCATGACTGCTTGTTTAGTATAATTGGGGTATCTTACACCTGACTATAATCCAACAAAATCCCTGAATTTGTGCAAAATCAATGCATTTTGCATTTTCTGAAAGCATTTAAAGCACTGTGTTTACTAGAGGTGTAACATTATATCGTGGCACCACATATCGCAATACAAAAGTGTCACAATACGTATCATGTAGCTACTGGGAGATTTAGGAGCTGAGGTGCATTTGCTTCTTGGAGTGATTGTGATTCTAGTCACTTCTGAAACTTCTTTACCTTTTCTTCGTTTCTTACTCAAATTTTACACAAGAAAGATCATAAAAGAGCTCTCTCCATCACTTACGGTAAAGAAGATGCCTTAAAGCAAACATTAACACGGCCCCCTAGTGGAAAGACGGTATCAAATGCTCTCATACAAATCAAACTAGAGCCTAGCCTTCTTAGCTTTGTGCTCTCAAAACATATTAAATTCAATACTTGATTAAAAATACTGGCATAAATTATCATGATTCATAATGTATGTATCGCATCATGAGCAGAGTTTTTTTTTTACATTTTAAAGCAACTAAACTTAATTGCAAAAAAATTAAAAATTAAATAATAATAAAGATGCAAAAATCGTTGTTGTATATGAACACGTTTAAATAACAACAACAAATGAAGGTGAATTTCTAAACAAACAACCACTCAATATTTCCATTAAAAAAGTGATGGACATTTTATTAATACCTGGGGGATTCTTATTTGAGGAAATTCTTTCAATTAAAAGATGATATTTTGTTCTTTCCAATCAGTTTAAATGATTTACATTGTACAAAAACATATGAAACTATTTGTCAATCAAAAACAAAAAAAAGAAGTATTAAACCTCCAGCAGAAATATGAATAGACTTTCATGAAACAAAAATCTCCAAAGAAATCCTTTATTATCCGCATTTGTGTTCAAACACTTAGACAAAGATGAAAGGCCACATATCAAACACTTTTTATGATTGCTTGAAAGCAGGCTACAGCAAATTGCTTTAATTTGCAGATTAAAGGAACCAGGAAAATATTATCATATGATTGAAAATAAAGCAACCAATATTTCCTCTGAATCAAAATGTGCCAAAATTGGACTTTTATGGATGGAAAGCGAAAAAATAAAAGCTATGAGGAAAAGTAAAAAAGAGATTTAATGGGTTATGACCAGTGAAATACTTTAGCCATTAAAGGATGAAAACAAAGAGCTCAACACAGTATCACACAACATTCTGGATATCACCGTCCCATTGACAAACCCCAAGCACTTTAATTTAACGCTGCATTAGCACTTAAACATCTTACAGAACGTATGGTATGTCAAATATCAGCGGACACGAATGTTATTAGAGCCTTGAAATTAAGGCTGGTCACAGTTGGGATTATTGACTGTTTAGTTGTTTGCTGCATTATTTTAAACAGCACTGATCCTGAGCAGAGGCTCTGTGGCAGTATGCAAAACTGTGACAATGAACACTCGCCAAATTAGAAACTCACCGACTTCCATTTTACCTAATGGTCTCTAAGCAACATTAGAAATAGGACAGTGTTTTTTTAAAAAAAAAAACACATTTTCCAAGTAAATTCTCAAATGATGAAGTCACGAAAAAGCTCACCATGCCATGACCCCTTTAACACCTTTTTCAGTTTTGGTTGTTCGCTGTGCCTACTAGCGAAATGGCTAAAATTGTAAGAAAGCGCAACAGCCCTATATAGGATTTCTCACGACAGCGAGACACTACTATATGAAGCTTTCTCAAAGGGGAAAAATCCAAATACTGTGGAAGCTTCTTTAAGAAGGTCCCCAACATGGCAAGCCATTTTAACAGTTCACCCTTAGAAGTCCTTGTCTGCACCGTTGCGTGTGGCCATTACAGCGTCTGTTTTGAATTAAGTAGGAATGACACAATCCACCTATTGTCTAATTTTGACTTCAAATACGATATGCAGGTTTCAAAAAGATTATTAGTTTTGATATTTTGTGTTTTGAACAAACATTACAAGAGTTATGACAATATTTGCAAGGTAATTCACATTTAAGTTAGATAAAATACATGATCTCTTTCAGATTCGTTTTACAGACCCCAAGTCTGTGAAATAAGTGCCATCTAGTGGTGAAAAGAAAAGATAACTCCAACATAGAAGACCTGTCATAAGTGCTGTTTTTTTTTTGATTAGGAGAGAATGTGACAATTTTCACACTTTTTTGACCTTGCCTTTGCTTTTCAGGGGATTTATGATGTGTTATTTTGTCTCAACAAGTTTGATTTTTAAAAAACGTAAAAAACTGTTCATTATCAATTTTTGCAGCGGTAAAAAGACACAATTTACTATTTGTAGTTGTACTTTTTGTACAATTTCAGGGTTGTTGTGGAATTATTGTGTGATGTGATGGAAAAATATTAAAAAAAAACAATAACTGTTTTTAAAGATAATTTATCAGAGCATATTGTAAAGAAATAAAAAAAGTTGCGTCATAATCCCAATTACAGATATTACCTTGACTGATATTATTTAACTAGTTGTAATATACATTAGAATTAACAAAAAAAAAATGTATGACTCATTTAATCCTGCATTGTAAAACGTTTGCAGATATCTACAAAGTTATCACGATTGTAAAAATATTGCTCTTGGTGGAAGTTTAACTAGCGATATCTCCAACTGCATTTTTATTAGTTGGAGCTCTATACTTCTCATTTATATATTACAAAAATCAATGATATCTTTTTGTTGTGCACTTTACCTGTTGTCCTTGAATTATAAAAGAAATGGCCCATCTTACTGTCTAGCAGCTTTTTATTTTAAGTAATTGAAAGAATCTCTTCTCTTAATTTTAGAAATTATAATTTATCGTTAAAATTGTTTTATAAAAATGCATCTTATAAGGATGAATTGCATTTGATTGGCAGAAGAATCCTGATCGGAGCACCTCTAGAACCTAACACGAGACGTGTGTCAGAATGTTTCACGCTGTATAAAAACAAAAGTAAGAGACCAAATGTTTCCAAAATGTGTTGAACCAAACTACAGAGAATTAACGACTGATGCATGCTGAAACTGTAACAAACAGTGTTTACCGAGAACAAATGCCGCAGCTTTTATAACAGCATCTGCCAGTGATCCATCAGAGGCAAAAAAACAGCTGCCGGGATGAGCCAGAGATTCCAGCGCGCTAAGTCTGCTCAAATCCACTGATGCTCTAAGAAGCTTTTTGTGACAACATGGTCCTGGCAAGTCAATCAGCGAGGAAAGCTGTGTTTGTGTAAACTGTACGTTAAAGCAAACTGAAAACACAGAGTTATAATTACGCAATATTCCTTTTTTTTTATAAGAAACCAACCTTAGATATTTTTGCAAGCCTGATAGCATCCCAAAAAATCCTCTAGCTTTTTTTACATCTACACTCTCTGTGACGAAATGCTTAAATCTGCATTTTCAACCAAACAAAAGAACAAAGAGCAGAGCTCATCTAGCCGTGTGGCTTTACAATGAAGCCCATGTAATGGTGAAATGTTTCTGAGAAACAGCTGCTATACCTAGGAAAGAAAAGATAAAACCACAAAGATACTCCGGAGATAAGCGTAAGTGGCATATGTATGGATTACTCCGTAGACTCTGAAAAGAAAGAAAAAAAGCTTAAACCGAGGACTGTTGTTGGCATTACTGAGCTATTTAATGCTTGTTCCCATGGCGTTACGCTTCTTAAGAACACGATTATCACCTTGCTTTGAACTGATTCAAATCAACAGTCGACAGCACAGCAATGGGATTTCATTAGTGCACAGCAAACGGTGTCATTTCCCATTCACACAAGCTGTAATTGATTACGTAGCAAACTAATATTGCAGGTTAACATGATTAACACTGCTCCTCCCAATTAGATGGATTGGAAAGCTTTATCGAAGCATGACCTGAGACCGTTTTATCCGTGGTAAAAACTATAAAATTAATCTTAATAGAAAAATAATTACTGTAGAGGCTGCAAAACATGCTATAAACACAAAAACAGCAAAAAAGGTGGGGAAAAAATGGAAAATATGAAAATTAAAAGGATTTAGAGGAGTCACACACAGTTAAGCTACCTACAGTGAATACAGTATCTAAAAGTTTATGACATTAACGCGTGTCGCAGTGACTAAAAAGCTTGTTAGTTATTAACTGTGCAAATATTTCACCCAAAAAAAGTTTTAACTTGATTTTAAAACAGATTCCAGTAGAACTTATGCATTCCAAATGCATCTCAAGAACGTATTTAAATGTTTTATTGGTTTTATAATCAAAACATGAATGTTGTTTTTTTCTTGCAACTAACTCTCTCGTTATTCTTTATATAAGTAACATGAGTTTTTAGCATAGCCAAATTCTGCACATGTTGGTTTTAGATCCAAGAAATTGTGCAAAGTTCGTTATTTACCAATTATGTGCATTTTTACACTAAACTAAGTAAATCTCTGAAAAAATGTAGTAACATTATAGTATTTTATAAATCAAGAAATTGAGAGAGCTTGCCTTTGCTCTTCTAGTGGCCTTATAAAGATCCAAGTGATGCAACTTCCTGGTGAAAAACTGTTCTGTTTTTTTTTATCTTACTAAGTATAGATTTTTGAATACATGCGATTTAAAAAATATATAGGTTTATATATTAATTTACATATTAATGCAAAAGAAATGATCTTTTTAAAAGAGCTTAATTATTAGATTTTATGATAAAGTGTAGCATCAGAGACTGGGGACAAGCAGTAAATGCTTTTTTCTGTGTTCAAATTGATGTTATATTTGGTGGTTTCTTTGTCTTTGTATTAACTTTTTTACCAAAATGTGACAAGCACCAGCTCTAATTTCTTGCAAGAAGCCATAAATCCATTCCGACCAATCTACATCTTCAGGGTTTTCAGCTATATAAAATGAATACTATGAGCCTGTGTTTGTTTCATTTGTGGGAAGCAAGAACACGTTCAAAAGATGCAGGTTCTGGAAAGATACCGGGGATCTCTGCAGTTCGCCAAATAGAAAAGCTTTTTCTTTCTGCCTGTAAAGGAACTTTCTGTGCAGCACTAAGTGATTCATCTTTGGCTCATTTATAATAATAAACAAGCCTGAAGTATAAATCACTTTTACGTGCCATTTATTTGTTGTAATTGTGGTACGGCATTTTGGAGGAAAAACAGGTAATTTTGTAGATAATGTAGATTTGACTTTTGGTTGTTATTAAAGACTCATTATGATCTACTGCAGCTTGAAATAGAAATAAACAGAAGTGCAAACCATTTCTTCCAGAAAAAAACCCAATTTTAGATTCACAGATTTATAGCAGTTTGGAACAAATTTATGTATAGAGCACCAAATAAAAATCCATCAAATGTATAGACAAAAGTTTGAAAAACAGTCACATCAACAAGAAATGGACTGAAAGGAATGAACAACACAAACGTTTTGAGTTTATATTTAATAATCATGATATTAATATCCAGATTAATTTCTACCAGCATCTCAATTCACACAGTAGGGGCTTCACCACAGCAAAGCACTTTCAATTTTTGGACCATTTTTTAAACTGAACCAAATATAGGATGTTGCCAACAGAACATGCCATTTTAATCCATTTTGAGCTCTATAAACAATTTTAAAAACGGATTTTAACTGAATTTTAAGTGTGGTTGTAGCAGCATGTAGCTCCCCATGTGAATTTCTCGTGTGGGTTTTTGCTTTGGGAGCTCCGGTTTTCAACATGTCTAAAACACATAAACTATGCTAATTAATTAAACATTTATTTTAATGGATTGACACAAATCCAATGATAATTAGACCCAAAAACAGTTTGAATACGGCCTCTACCAAAAAAAAAAAAAAAAAATTAAACTTTACCTTAACCATTCTATCCCCGACAACATGCTCAAAGTAGAACTAATCTATATGAGGCCCATCTTTCTGTGAAGCATCTGCATAAAAGTGTTAGATAAATACATTTGACTTGATGGTGCAGGGTGATCAGTACTGGGGTATTATGCTCAGATTTCTTCATCGGGGTCAACAGCATTGGAAGAGTGTTTTGCACCTACTGATAAAATATATTGTCACTCTAACAACGTTATTTCCCCTTAAAATGTGATTAGTTCTACTAAATTACTACTTTAAATTTCAAATAAAGCAGGCAGCTAATGGTCCAAACTCCACTGTGGTAAAAAATAAAAAAAATAAAAAAATCACATATTAACCCTGAACAGACACATTTGTGAAATAATCTCAAATAACTACCCTATGAAGCCTATAAGCAGAATGTCTGAACTGTCAACAGTGTTAAGGGAGGCTATTTTAAGTAAATTCTAAAATATTAAATGCAATTAGACATATTTCACACTTTTTCTGCTTCGATTACAATTCCATACTCGTTCATTCTAAGTTGAGATGTCTTCAGTGAGAATCTACAATGTAAATAGTGAAAGTAGAGAAGGTATGTGACAACTTTAAATACAGTAAACAGTAAATTAAGAGTACAAAACGGTAGAAAAATTCTAAAATATAATAAATGTGTTGGCTTCAGTGATATTCGCATATGTGAACAAAAATGGCTTGAAATCCATTATATAAACCAGAAATCCCAAAACATTTCTACATTAAACAGTTTAAGGTTAACGTTGAACATCAATTCCATGCCAGAATCAAAGCCTAGGCTGGAATTTAGACAAATGCATTTCAGATTCCATTGAATCAAAGTTGTGAGCCAAAAATACAGCCTGGTATGACTGCCTCAACTTCAGAAAAGTTGAATGTCTTTTTAACTGCAATTACAGCAGTGCCAATGTGATATTTTCTGCTAAATTAGAAACGCTTGATCTCAAGCACACTCCTAAAACCTGTCTTTTTAAAACTGGAGGCATTGCGTTTAGGTATGAGCACACTTCAAAGGTGCGAAACTGGCACCTTGAAAATGTTTTAGTGCTAGGGTTGAAAGCATAGTAGCCTTCATTTAAAAGGCAGAACCGAAAGTTCTATGGACACAGCTGTGCTTCAGACTGGGGGAGGGCGTTCTATTAACTTTAGTGCAAAAGGGTTGCAAGACTTTCTGGCCGAGTGGAATGATGTGTATTTGTAGACTCTATGTCTTAGCAGGCAAAATGGCTGCAGACCCATTAGCTTGATTTGTCACAGTTAGCGTGCCACCCACTCCCCCCCGAGATGGCGAATCCGGGCGACATACCTCTCGAGTAGCAAGTCTGTCACTCAGTTCTTCCGCCTTCTTGTAGTCCCCTTCAGCAATGGCACTCTCTATGCTCTTTTCCAGGCCCGACTGAAGATGAGAAGGAGGGAAAGAAAATGAAATGATTTTCCAATAGAAAGGGGAGGATGAGACATAGAGAAGAAAAAAAAATCAAAGAGTAACTTAAAAACTTCCTCGGGCATTCTTTTTAATGTGATTGCTATTACAACAAATATGTAGATTTGCTCTCATAAATGAAAATCGGCGCTTGATTAAATATTAGGCAATCGCTCTAGCCACAGGAGGTTACCAAACAGAAATATTGGTCTTTAATTAGATATTTCCATAAAGGAAGCAAAACCGCTGAAGTAGAGCTCTCTGACTGCGACAAGGTTCCGAAAACAAACCTATAAAGAATCATAAAAATCTGCTTGCAATACTAATTCTATATTTGTATGGTATAATAAAAGAAACATTACGAAATACTAAAATATGAATGAACAAAAAAAAATTGTTTCATAAAAAGGGATTTTTTAAGCATTTTTTTCAATGCTTGAAGTAATTTTTTTATTACTTTACACAATAGCTCCACAATAATCCTAAAAAATTGTACAAAAATACAACTACAGGTAATACATTGTAATTTTTTAACTGCAAATTGACAACGAACAGTAATTTGTTTTATAACAAACAAAAACAAATAAATAATCAAAGACAAAGTCAAAACAATATGAACATATAAAACAACCAGACAAACCTCTTCTAAACTTTATACACTGTTCCAAGCATGGTTTGTTCCATTGTGATCAGTTTTGTATCAGAAAAACAAAAACCAAACAAGCAATCTCACAAGTATCGTACTTTCAAAGGTTATCTCTTATTTTTACCATTGGATGGCACTGATGGCACCGATTTGGGGTCTGTTAAACGAAACGGAAAGATAGTTCTCACATTTTATTGGTTCTCACATCACTGGTGCATGCAGGGACTACTAAGGGTTAATTAATGTAATTTGAAAGAGACACTATTATGATTTTGAAAGGTTTATTATTTAGTTTTGTGAATCTTCAACAGGTTGACGCACATGCATGGTCAAAAAACACCTTTACTGTCTTACTTTCTTATTTTATTATACTCCCAAATGATTTGTAATGTGACTCCTTCGAAAAAAAAGGCCTCCTTTTTGTGATTATGTGCAGTAGTTGTCCTTTAAAACGTTACTAATATATTTGCAATAAACACTACAGCAGCTGCTATCATTAATCCTAATAGCTAAGATTGAAAGGAAGAGGCTGCTTCAAGAAAGCTGAGAATATACAGCATTGTACGCATGTAGAGTAGCAATCCATTAGGAGCGTGGATGGAGGGAGGTGCATAGTACGTTCTTGTGTCACAAAGTACTGGAGAAAACATACATTTAATTAGGATTTGTTTCATTGACTGAGTTGACCTTCTTATTATAATATGAAAAAAGGGTCGATGATGACTCTGTAAACAAAGCACATTCACCTTCAAAACTCAAATTGGATGTTCCTCAAATTTAGAAAGGTACGATAATAGGGGATCTTTAAAGTAAATTCATAACAATTGTCAATGTGTTGTAAATTTGCCTTTGAAAAGACGTTTATAGCCATTGGTCTGTTCCATCATTCTCTTTTTTTCTACTTAGGCGTAGTTTTGATGGTAGAATGCTTTTTCATAAAAGATGTTAATGGTTATCGAAATCTTTCTTTCAGATTGATCAGCTCCTGCAAAGACAGAAATTATTTGGTTCTATTCTAATAGTTCTGCAGACCCTATTTTAACAAGATGGTTAGTTTTTGGTTCGATAGCTAGCCAGAAATGGTGGTTTAATTTGAGATCTTCATTTTTGGTGATAATTAATTAAAACATGATTCCTATGTAAAGGTATCTGAAAGGCGACACCAAAAAATACACAGCCCTTTTGCAAGGCTTCCTCTCCACGCTCTCCTTAACATTTGATAAACACAACTTAAATTAAAGAACGAAAAGCCTTAAAATACACTTGGACATTGTCAGTGATAAATTGCAAGTTCATTCTGCTGAGGTAAACATTTCAGAGCCAGTTTCAATCAGCCTCACTCAAAACTCTATTAAATTGTATTTTCACAGCCATGCTCAGCCTTTTAATGGAGTTAAATGCAAAAGAGATACAGCTTTTGAAAATGAGTGGAAAAACAGAGTTGCAGGGTTGTCTAAATTAGCAGAACAATGTGATAGACATGCTCAAAACAATATTTTGACTCAATAACCCAATATTTGAACTTACTAATGCAAAATTATTTGAGCTAGGCATTAAATGATATGAACAATTGAATTAATAGCATTTTTCCTACTTAAAACCAATTACATTTGCCCATATTTTGCTTACATGACAATTTAACATTTCAAATAACTCAAGAGTGTTTCAAGTTTATGCAGCAGAATGATAAGTAATAGGAATTAGAGCAAAAAGGCTTGAAGTTATGAACAAATTAGTTCTGTTTACAACGCTTTCCACTTAGACTTATTCATAGAATGTAAAGCAATCTAGAAATTTCTCCATGACCTAATTAAATTATGAGCCAATGTGCAGTCAGCTTTCTTGTATCATTCAGTCGCCTCGTAAGCTCTGCTCCCATCTTGCAAAAACAAACCAATGCATCTTGTAAAATTAAGTATTACTGCTTAAAATGATACAAAGATACAAACCTTGCGTTTTTTGGATAAAGTGTGTTGTGGACTAAAGCTGACTGACTGATAACTAGATTTAATGGGTGGGTGGAGGGTGATTGAGGGCGTAAAATACTCCCTGGTTTTTATTTAAGAAACTTGGATTGACAAACATGTCAATTTTGTCACCCAACACCATAGAATATGTTTAAGAATAAGATTTATAATGGTCAATAAATGGTTGCATAGACTCCTAATCTCTGCCACTGAACGCCTACACACAACTGGTTTTGCAGTCGATATGGTCCTCCATTTTTGGCAAAGCATTAGGCATCTTCGCACCTACTTGTTTGCCTCATGTGCATATTATATAGATGTGCAGATACTCTCCCAGACCCTAGCTGATGCTTAGGCAATGCTACCAAACTTAATTTCTACACAAGCATTTATGCGTCTAGAAATACACGCATGATATTCATTGACTGGAAAACAAACCATGGATAGCAATAGCAGCTACAGATCTACTTCTCCTTTGCTTTTGTATGTTCATCAAATCCCAGTATCCAATTATTTAGTCGGCTTAAAGGGTCCAAAAATTTAGGTCAAGGTGTCCGGAAAAAAATGCATAAAGTGGAAACTGCTGTTCGAAACTAAAGTCAAAGGTTAGACACTGTTGTTTCACACTTAATAAACGAACATTTTTGGGACACCATGACTTTTGTTATCCAATAGAGAATAGGATTTGAGCATTATTTAGCTATTTGAAAAAAGCACTACTTATTAAGAAAACAAATCTTTAACAAAAAAAAGTGGTAACTAAATATCTTAATTGGATTAAAAAAAATCATTGAAATAGTATTTTTGAAGATGAAATGCATTAGCTCCAGCAACTCAACAACTGAAAATTAAATGGCGATGTTTAACCTCTTAAGCCCTAAGGCCTATTTTCCGAAAATATTATACCTTCACTTTATAAGGCATTTCTCAGCTTTTACAAGGTCTAAACTGCAAATCTTGGTATCAAAATGAAGATAGGATCTTGGGGAGTGGTGTGGATGAGTTAATTTGACAGTCAAGAACACCGGATAAGAGTAAATGATGTTGAATTGGCCAAAAAAAACTACATGTTTCCTCCAATATCTCCATATTTTACTTTTAAACAAGTAAATACACACAATCAATTGTAACCACTACATGTCAAGAACATCTGTAGCAAGTTTGGTGTTCATACTACAAGAAACTAATATTCTGTACAGGTTTTGATTGAACAAAGTTCAGGCGTAATCCATTTTGGCACAGTTTGGCACAATAATTGAAATATGGAAAAAATCTTGTCCAAAGCTTCTGCTACATTCATGGTCATCTTTTCTTGCTTACGGGACATGATTTCAGCAAAAAAATAGTCCTAAAGAAACGCTGCAAAAGGGGTGAAACCTGTGAAAAAAAAGGAAAACAAAGCGCCATATTTGACAGTGTCTTGGACTGTGTTTGAGTTATGTTTGTGTATAGGCCTTAAGGCTGTTACACATGCCTCCAAGCAGATGAGTGAATGGATTGGAATGAGGTGAAATGTGCTATTAGGATTAGTTGTCGATTAGTTGACAGCTTACATTCTAAAGTCATCAAATGGACTCATGTCATGACAGCTAATGACCAGCAGCTACAGGGACAGGCGGGAGTGACCGTGCCAACTGTTTATACAACAATTGTTTTGTGATAGAACAAATTTAGGATATGTGATTTAGTTTTAAATTCAGAAAACATGTTTACAAAGGAATGTTTCAGTTAGCCGCATTATATCATCCATCAGATCTATAAATTGAGAAAAATCATTTGAAAAGACACATTTTGAAAGGAAATGGTCTATAACGTGTGTTGCTAACTTTTTTTAACTCACATTATTTCATTGTCAAGTTTTTCGTTTTTCTGGACATAAAAAAACTTTTATAAATGTATAATATTTCAAAGAATTTGTCAATGTGTGATGGCGGCACGGTGGCGCACTGTGGCCTTTCCGTTAAAAGGTTGCCAGTTTGAGGCTTGCTGGTGACCTTCCTGGCCTTATATGCTGGGTCTGAGTTCAACTTGGTAAGATATTTTAGTGCCAAAATTCATCCTAATGCCTAGTTAGGTTCACTGGCTTCAACATAAAGGCGATGTTCTGATGGCTCCGGGCCAAAGTTAACCAGATGTGATGGGTAACATAAAAATCCATAAACGGACCGCTGCATCACCGATTCTCAGCATCAGAGACCTTTGGAATCCATTGTGCTGCTGCTTCAATGAAGAAATTCACCTCATTTAGGAAGAATTACACACCAACCTGAAGAGACAGTGAAGCTCCATCCTCATGTCAAGATTAAGGTAATCTCATCATTAAATAAAGTATGATCTCTTCTGTTCTGCTCAGTGTCACAAGAAAGAAAAAAACGCCTCCTCACTCTGTCTTTCACATTTAATAGAAGAAACAATTACAAGCCGCACATAGAATACAGAAGACTTGCTCATAGAAATGCTTTCAGCGTCAGAGTGGAATTAAAACACCCACAGAATGACAGAGAAAGAGTGGAAATCACTGTTACCATGAGTGGAGGTCTGCTACAAGGAGGCGGCTTGAATCTGTCGTTGACGCCAAAATACTGTGTGAGCTCCTTCAAGCGCTCCTCCTGTTTCTCATCAGGTTCCCTGGGCAAAGACAGAGTGACAAGGTTTTCTGTTTGTTACTATTCACTCGAGGACTACCACGTATGCACTGTGAGATTCAATTATTTCTGTACACATTCCTTGCTGCTGTATAACTGCTGGATTACTGAGCCACTCAGCGTGGCCGTCTATACCGAACGTTTGTTTAGTGAAATGGGCAGGAGGTGTCAAACATGAACAATTTGGTGCTTGAGACAAGCTCTATCTGAACCCTTCCAGGCTGAAACAGCACAAAACTGCATTATATTCTCTTGATAAAGGTTTGGGGGGAAAGGCAAAACATTTTAGAAAATTCAACATAGGAAATTACTTAATAACATAAATAAATACAATAAAATAGCTCCAACTACAGGGTATCAGACTCCTCAGCCTACCTGGGAAAGTCTGAGACACTGAATTCAACTAACAGATGAATCTCAGTTTCAGGTTTTGGTTGTAAAACATCTGACCAAATTTTGGGACACCTTTACTTAAAGCAACTTAAGTCCTCTACACAGTGATCCAAATTTATGATCCAAAGTTGCTCAAAAACACGCCTCGATCGAAAACCATGGGCGCCAACAGGAGCATGCACATCGGACAGCGAAAATAAGTTTTGGATTGCCATATCGGGTTTGTTTTTTAGCAAGGAGAGAAACCAATGAAGGCTTGCTCTTTGATGATGAGCAGGATGTAAAAGAGTCATTGGAGTCCGATATCAGCAGTTGAGGAATTAAGTGGAAACGTCGCTCCTCTCTAGCACTAACATTTTTGACGCACTTAGTTGGCAACGCCCACAAGCTGTCATCAGCTACTCGTCTCTTTTAGTCTGTACGCGGGGAACAGAAAGAGAGGAATCATGGGGGAGGAAAAGATTTCACAAATAACAGGACTTGGAACGGAAGATTGAATGGGGCAGCTTCAGCAGTATTGTGGTCAGTATACGATAAGAACTGAGATTTTTTTTCCTCCTCTTGATCACTTTCATTTAAAATCTTTTTGAAAAAGTCACAACAATCACTTGTAGCATTGATTCACAGGCCCGGGATCAGTGTTAGAGCAATAAAATGAACGTACACTTGCTGTTTATTTGCCTTGTCTATTGGAGTAGCCAAAGTGGCCGAATGAGTGTATGCCGGAAATAAAGCTTGCACAGATAAAAACACATTGCCGCGTTCAATCCACAGTTAGCAAATCTGAACGTGAACGCTGCTAAACGTCAGTTTTTGTGCATATGCAGATGATTTTTATGGAGATCCTCAACAAGCTGATCACCAGCCATAGACGTTAATTGTTGATTTCGGATTGTTGTATGATTGTTAAACTGCAAAAGATGTGAGTCTTTCTACGCAACTTTTGTAACAACAAGCCTTGGTTTGGAATGGCTTTGTTTGACTGAACCACAGCTCACATTTCCCTCGGTTTCATTTCTGAGTGAATTTTAGGCATGGCACTCTAGTTTAGCCAGTGAATGGAAAGAAACACACAACATGAAACATTGCCATGGGTTCATAGACCTTTTCTAACTGCACATATCAGCGCAATTTTCCAGGCTGACTGTCTACCACTGCTTAAGTAATGACTCAATTCAAATCAATGCCTTCATTGAGAATATAAATAACATAAAATTAAATGGTATACCCTAACTTTCACTGTTCATAATGTTCATAATAATAGGTCATTCATTCATTTTCCAACCAGTTTATTCCCGTTTTATGGTCAATTCAACTTAAGAATGTTTAAATGCTGCAAATGTAAGAATTACAAACATTATTATTACCTTTTCTGGTCTGAGTCTGTATTCTGAGTGCCATCTGGAAGAGTCCCACCTGAAAGTGAAAATAGTGCATCTAAATATAATTTTCATAGTACAATCTTCAGGTACATTTTGCACGATATAAAAGGAAAAATGGATCAGCAGATCTCCGTGATGACTGACTTTGCTCCACAAACATAACTGTGTAAAATTGCACCTTTCTTTTTGCGCCTTTTCCTGTGTCGGTTTTGTTGTGGTTGATTCATTCTCTGGCCATAATTTGTCCTTTGGAGCTCTTTAAACCTCTGCAAAAAGTAAAACGATTCAATCAGTGACACTAAATGCTTAGACAGCATCATGGAGAATTACTCTGACTACACAACGTCAAATGTAACTTCAAGCAGCATGCAAGAACCACTACCACGTTCCTGCCACTTATCCAAGGAAACACCAGGAAGGCAATCTTCATCAAACGCAACACTGCACGGATCAGCTCTTCTGTTATTACGTTCAACAGTAGATAAAGAAGGTTTGGTGCAAGGCAGACACGGCAAATCTTCTGTGACTCCCGAGCTCTTTCCAGCCGACAGCCCTTCTCCAGCATCAGCCTCGTCGTCGCTCAGGTCTGCTTCTGTGAGACCCGCGGGTAAAAGACCGCTATACATTTCTCAAGCTACTCAACGAAAAACAACAACACTCTTACAGCTACGTCTGACTGTACTTCACTGAATAGACAATTAGTATTACATCATTGGGCGTATTTTAAGAAAATAAAACTACCATAAATACATCAGTGGTTCTAATAATAACACGACTCACTGTATTTCCGCGTTTCTAACATGAAGCTGTATCATTGGATCAAGGGAGGAGCATGCTTGTAACAAAAACCCTGATTGGTCAATAGATTAACTATTCATAAATAATTCACGAATAGTAAAATGTAGTTCAAGACTAATATTTTTGGCTATATACAAAAACATAAATGACATTTTGAGGATAATAATAATAATAATAGCTATTAGTAATAAAAATATTATTATTATTATTATTACTATTATTATTTTTTATTGGTTTTGTTGTTAATATAGTAAATATTTTAATTATTAGTGATAAAAAATAATGATGATGATGATGATGATGATGATGATGATGATGATGATGATGGCAATAATACCAATTATTATCTTTATATTTATTATTATATTCATCATCATCATCATCATCATCATCATCATCATCATCATCATCATCATTATTGTCACTTGTTTCAATATTAATATAGCTAATAATAATATAAATTTTAACAGAATGTTTAAAAAAATACAATAGCTATGATAATGTCAAAAAAATAATATACATTTGTTTTTGTGACCATAAGCCACGTACTCATTCAAATACCATTTGAAGAATTAAAAGTCCTATTGCATTCATTTATTCAAACGAGTCAGATTGCATTGACAGCTCAGGCATTGGCAATATATTGTGTTTGCTTTTCAGGATTTCTTTTCCTTTTTTGCAAACTAAGACACAATCGTTCACGTTTTTTAACTCTGATAAGAATGCTGTAGATGAGCAATAGTGTCTCAATTTATTCCAACAGCTGAGGGCATCAGTATATTATCATTCAAATGATTAGCATGCTAATCTAGTTTAGCCTGTGGCACTGGCAGACGAAAAACACAGATGCCTAAATTGCTTATTTATATCAAATAACATCAGCTTCCTGTTTTGTTGCTAAAGAGGGATGGGCTTTGTGCCTAATTGCAAAACCTCCTATTTACGTAAATGATTTGTTTAGTGTGCACACATTCAGAGGCAACAAGCTCATTGTCATAATGTCAGAAAATTTCACCGCTGTAATTTCCACTCATTATGCCTCCAGCTGGGACTAGAGGCATAGCATGCCTACATCTTCCTCTCTCATTATCCATCCTTGTATTTTGAGCACATGCTAACAACCTCTCAGACTTAAGGAACTGTACAATTTATTATATTGAGCTTTTGGTCAATACTGTATTTTACAGTATGAAAAGTCTAGTTTAATGGGGTGGAGTTTGAAGGACTTTTGAATGGCATAAAAACATGCCATTACTTAATAAAAAATGCTGTAAAAAAGAATGCTTTTAGAAATGTTAGTATTCAGCCATCTCTACGAGTACTTCTTCTTCTTCATGCTGAAGATAGATCTTAATGATTTTGTCTGTATGTCTAGGGCCATTGTCCTGCTGCAGGATAAAATTGTGGCAAACACTACACTGTCGGAACTGAACAATGGGTAAGTATATGACTGCAATTCTTACCTTTGAAAACACCATTAATAATCATGAAGAAATATTTAACTCCATTTACAGGAATGCAGCCCTAAACATTCAGAAAACCTCCTCCATGCTTCACTGTTGCCTGCAGATGTGTATTATTGTACCTGCTACAGCTGCTTATTTCAAAATATCTATTTTTCGGCACCCCCTTTCCTATGTAAAGAGAGGCTTGCTCTCTTTCCTGCTTTGAATTTTCAAAGAGTGACTTGGCTTTTTGAATCCCCTCTGTTTTCCCTCTCTTTCTCTCTCGCTCTCTGATACAGTTAGCTGTTAGCACCTTCAGTATTTAAAGCTAACAAAAAACAGCGGTTTCTGTTACACCTTCTTAAACCTTGCACCCAGAGTCTTTTATAATGGTTAATGATAAAAATTTTAATTAACAGTTCATTTAGATTAATTGCTACCATCCATATATCGTAAAGCTTATCTATTTATCTGAGAACTACAGTTGTACTTTAAAAGGTGATTTCCTTGTGTACGGACATGGTGTTATTGAAAATATTGTGATAATCCACTATTATGAAGTCCCTGTAAGCAAGGTTTAAGATAGTATCATAGAAAATGATGATTTGTTATCTTTAGACCGCTAAGAATGTTAAACGAGTCCTGCTTGTGAACTTCCTGTTCTATCTCACAACAAAGAGATTGAAAACAATTTTTCTATCAACCCTAAGAAGTCTCTGCATGCACTGGTGCATGTATTAATTACATCGGCTCTTTTGAGTTAACTAGGAATGAGATAAGCCACCTATTGTTTAATTTTTATACCTAATATAATGTGTAGGTATCAAAAAGGTTATAAGTTTTTATATTTTTGGTTTTAAACAAACATTTAGTTTGTTTAAATCTTTCAGTTTCATTTTAAAAATGCCCAATCAGTGCCACCTAGTGGTGAAAATAAGTGATAACCATTCAAGAACTATAAGACCTGTGAGAAGGCCTGTATTTTTCAAAGTTCTGGCACAAAAAAAAACCACAAAGAGCTTAGAACAGTGGTTTAGGAGAGGTTTGCATGTTTTTTATACAACGTTCACATCGTTTTGACCTTGTCTTTGCTTTTTGGTGAGGATTTATGAATTATTTTTTATTCTCAACACTGTTCGTTCTCAATTTTTGCTATTTTCGCTGTGAAAAAAAGTATATTGATTATAATAATATTTTTTATACAATTTCTGGTTTGCTGTGGAATGTTATTAAAATATATTTGTAAAAAAGAAGCTGGGGTTCTACTTAAAAAAATTGTTACCAAACAATTCCACAAAAATTTCAGTTTCTTAGAGCAAAAAGATCCAAGCTTTCTAAGGGTTAAAAAGCCACTATAACAGAGTTTTAGTCCAATCTTGCCATATTTACCTTTTTCCTCTTTGCATTGGGAGTTTTACTATGTGATTTTTTCAGATCATTACTTTTGTGTCATTAACTATTTAGAGCTCATTATATAAAACTTGGGAAACCTTTATTAGTGTAGTCATCTTGCCACAAAGTGGTGATAAGTGAGAAAGTCCTAATTATCAGTTACTAACACTAAAAAGCTTTTTTTCTCCATGTAGTGGGAAATATAATTTAGAGTCGTCTGAATTCGGCTTGGGGTGGCAGAATTCATTAGAGCAGATTATCTGAGTGTGTACAGAGTTAATGAGAAATCTAATACTGGCCTATGTGGAGGTCTAGGGATTCCTCATTTAGTTTGAATACGACAAATCATGTGCAGTGATTATTATATAGCTGCACGTTTCCTCGTGCATTTAGGATGCAATGATGGATCACTCTCATCATGGCTTTTGATTTATCTGTGTGGTGCAATGCACACATTTTTATACACATTTAATAACTAAATACCTGACGTGAAAGAGAACGGTGACATCAGTTCAGATTATTCCCTGTTTGACTGAAAGGACAACCCCCTGAACTGTGCTTTTGAGAGAGAGAGAGAGAGAGAGAGAGAGAGAAGCATGGGGAGCTAATTATGAGTTTAAGAAGAAGGTTGAAGGGAAAAAGTAATAAGATTACCAAGAATAATTTGCAGATATAATTACACCAAAATTGGGTACACACAATCATCAAATACATGTATTGCTTGACCTGGGTGAGCCAGTGAAATAAATCCTTCTTCTATAGCCTTTGTTAATTTGTTTTTATCATCTCCAAGTGGTGTTTGTGCAGGCAGTGCAATTTGCATGTGTAATTCCGCTGTGCAAATTGACAACAAGTAGATAATTCTGGGAAACGGGTGAGTTGCGAGGCCCTGGCTATCTTCCTGTGCCGATTCATTTTGAGGAACTGCTGAGGCATGAAACTCATACATCAACTATTTTCTGACAACGCTTTGGCTTATTGTCCCTTAAAATGTCATTACAGCCATTATTTATGGAGTTAATTCCTTTATTAAAGCATATTTACACAGACCAAATGTCACATTGTGTCCTTCGTCCAAAACGATGCCTTTAATTATTATGATTTGAACACATTTCCGTTTTAAATTCTGTGTTTGAAGTTAAAACACTGATGGGGTTTCACTGAAGATGAAGCGATAGTTGGTGGGTGTAATAACAGACAAAAAAGAAAGTTTTTGAAAAAGTTCTTTGAAAACATCCATACATAATGATGCAAAGTTTTAATAGAAATATAATGGAAATAGATGCAGTGGTACATACACCCGGAAAAGGTTATATGGATAACCTTTTTGTCCAAATCTGTAATCGAGGCATGAAAAAGCCCCTGAAAATGTAAAAAACTTTAAAAAATGTAAATGTATTTTATTGTTTTACATAGGGTTGACTAGAGTTTGTCAAATTACAAGTGTGTCGCGGTTGGAGACATAGACAATAAAAACTATGAAAAATCATCCTGTAATTGGTAACTTGAGGCCAAAATGGGTGGGGTTTATTCTCAATGTGACAGTAAGCAGGTCTCTGCATATGCTCAGAAGTGATCATGGACCAGTAACAGCAGCATCTCCTAACCTCCCAAATGTTCACTTGCTGTACTCAACAGTTTTTAATTAGTTTGCTAGGTCAGGTGAATTTATCATATCTCAAGCTCACTTCAGGTGAGAGGCGGGGGACAGGTACTCCCTGGACAGGTCACCAGTCCATCGCAGCATTTAAATCTAAACAGAGAAAAACTAGAACATGTTGTCCACTGTATTCTCAATACTTTAAAAAAGCCTTATGTGATGATGGGGGATAAGACAAAAATCACTTGAGAGCTGGACCATGAATCAAAATGGTTTATTAATACAAAAATAACAAAGGCCCACGAGGGGGAAAACTTGTTATGTAAAATGTTTAAAAACGTAAAGATGATTATACTAGGGTTAACAAGCTAATGGCTGCATACTTTTCATTTTAAAACATTTTAAATGTATGATACAACTTTTTTGTTAATTTTAACCCTATGTTTTTTTTTTCCAGAATATCAACATCAAACATTTTTTTTTGTTCATCACAGTGGAGAATTACTTGCGCGTTGTCACTTTAATCCAGCCGATACTCAGTCTCATTCAAACTCCTGATTTGGGTTGGAAAGGGATGTCTATGCATCACATGAACATCACTGCACTTTAAACCAATTGGCAAAGTGACATAGACTAACCTCATGATCTATAGTTGATTTATAATCAAATGAGGGTGAACAACATTTTTAGAGTGTATGTCTGCATAGCGCATGAATCAATCCTAAATAAACCTACAAATTGCTGAATTATCCATCATTTTTCCATCATTTTACCATCATCCAGCTCATGGTGGTGGGAGTGCCATGATGTGGGGCTGTATAAGGCTGCTGGGATTGGGGAACTCAATCATTCATCGTTCATTGAGGGAAACATGAATTCTAACACACATCCACTGGCTTGCTAATGAGGCTGAGGGTAAAGGTGATGCATGTCTCCAGACCTAAACCCCATAGAACACCCCGGGGCATCCTGAAAAGGAAGGTAAAATGTCCACCACCTCTGTCATGCTTTGGTGAACTCTATGCTCAAGAGAATTAAAACTGTGCTAGAAAAAGACGCAAAATATTGACCTTCCACATTTTCCTTTGCTGTATTTTTAGTTATTGTGACAATAAATTGACACTTCTATACAAACTTTACACTGACTAGTTTTCATTGTGTCAAAAAGTCATTTCTGCAGGGTTGCCCTATGAAAAGATGTGGATAAATATTTGCATAAACGTGAGGGGTGTGACGCACTGTATATTTAGCTCTAAATCTGACAGTTCTCCACTTGTGTTATTGTGCTGCAGGAGACATCTCCTGGCGTGTTCTAATGGTACACATGCCATTCTCGTTTATTTTACTTTCTAGTTTCACCTGTCACCTCAAACTACTTATCGTGGCGGCAAAAGTGAACATTTTTTCAACCATTAAGCTGTAATGATTCATTAATGTGACGTTTAATTCACATTTCTGTTTTGCTATGTTTCTTGGATTGGACATTTAGTGTTAAAACTATTTTATATGATTGACAAGAAAATAACTCTGTGGGAGTTTCACCAAATGCTTTGTTTGCGAAACATCTCATTTGCATTACATTTAGTGAATAGACACTTTGTGGATGTTGCTTTCTGAGGAAATGAAAAGCAAAACACTATTTTGTAACAAATGTATTAAATAGGTGTAGTTTAACTATAATGCATAATGTTGAGATGTTATTCTGATTAATATTTATGTTTTTTATATTGAAGGATGCAATGCTGTGCAACACATGTGCAATATCTGTTTTGGAAAATAAAGATAATGGAAGAGCAGCAGTATTCACTGGAGAATGGAACAAACAATGCTTGAAATATAACTTAGCAATTGGGAAAGAGACAAAAATGGAGCGAGACACTGAGAGAGAGAGAGAGAGAGAGAGGGGTAAATTTGAAACACTCCATTGAACAGAAACAAGGTTTATGGGCTAAGCCAGCATAAACACATTAAGTAGATTCGCCGGTTCTCCAGTGTCGAATCCTCACCGCCCAAAGGCAATTTCTGAAAACCAATGTAACATGACAAAATCTAATCTTCATTCATGAATGGTTAAAATGGAACTTGTTTATGCGATAAATGGAGGCAAATTATGTAGCCAATAAAAATCTTAGTAACTAAATTCAGATATGCTTTTCAGTGTGACTATGAATAAACAATACATTCGTGTTTATCAGGAGAATAATGTCACGTCATTAAAGGTCCATTATGTAAATATCTTGTTTTTGTGTGATTTCAAGCGGTTGTGATGCTAAGAATAATAATCAACCTTGTTTTTTGTGGTTTTCAATTCTGGGGTGTGGCCAATCATTCACTAGCAAGGTATATAGACTTATTAAGGCAATTTTTTAAATAGACATTACCATCTGCCTCTGTTTGTGCTCTACCAGTTTTATTTTAGGGGGTGTGCGTTGATGTTACTGGTTAATACCCTTCACTGAGACTGAGTGACAAAACATGGGTTAAAATGGCATCGTTAATACAGAAAAGTGCAGATCAGCTTGTTTTTCTGAGAATTCCCATTTCTGTGGACATGGAGATAATGCCAAGAATTTCTAACATTTATAATTTATAAAATTCATTTATACAAATGAAACCATAAAAAATTATTTTATAATATATATAAAAAATATAATATAAACAAATAATATATAATTCCTCACGTTTCAGGATAATACTATTTTTTTAGGGAAATGGGGAAAATGCCATAAAAATTGTTTCATAAAACAATAAATTCTGCAATAACGCGTAAATGTAGTAAAGTGTAAGTGACCTGTTTCCGAGTCTTTCTTTTTAAAAGTGGGTTTACCAGTCTTTTTTTTTCCGAGGCACATCCATAGAGTTTTCCTGATATCTCTTATTTAAATTCTTGGCTTTGTGTTTAGGGGTCACTGTTCTGCTGAAACATGAACCATCACCCTAGTCTGTGGCATTTATACCTTTTAGAAGTCAGTTTCTAAACAATTAAGCAAAGACTTGAACCATCCAAGTACATCCACAGAGTTTTCCTGACTTTTCTTTGGCTTTGTACCTAAGGTCATTGTCCTGCTGAAAAATGATCTATCACCCAAGTCTGTGGCATCTATAACTTCAAGATCAGTTTCTAGACTCTTAAGCACAGGCATTCAAACACATCCACAGAGTTGTCTTGACCCAGGGTCATTGCCCTGCTGAAAAAAAAAGCTTTTTGTAGGGTGCGAAGACAGCAGGTAAATGCTTTTAAGAAAGTGAAAAGTCTAATCGAGAGTTTACTCTTCATGACCGTAACATGCAGTCCAAATATTAGTAATGGAAGCAGTGAATTTCAGTTGTGTGGTGAGCCAAAGTCTGGGTTTTCAGACGGGCTATATTTGTGCCATCTATAGATGAAGCGCTAACTCGCAGAAGCAGACCATTCCCTGATAAAATCATACATTTAAATTGAATCATTTATTGGCTTTTTTGAGAGCAGGACTTCCAACACATTTATCTGTTGTCTGTTTCTTTATTTTAATCACACTTCCTTGCCTTTTGGACAGCTTCACTGACTCGTAGATTAGTGTGAAATGTACCCCGGTTAGAATCTCTTCCACGCTCCAATCAGATGAGCGCAGATTTAATCAGAGGGAATCGTCCATCCCAGCCGTGAGGGGCTGCCCAGATGAAACACACCTCATATTCCTAACTTCACTTACATGCTTGATTATGAAACAGGAGATAGCGCGCACCTCTCATTCTCTGCTTTTATTCACCAGCTCAGTTCTTGCCTCCAAACCTGAATGACTAATCGAAGGCCTTTTTTCATCAGCGAGAATCAAATGTGAACAGAAGAGGATATACACCATTACAGATGAAAAAGAATCACAAATTGAATTGCCCTCCTGGACCAGTTATGCTGTGTCAAATTTCACTTTCAATACCTTTTAAAGAATTTCCGCTCTTTTCATTTTTTGCATTAATTTCTGGCTTCTAGAACGATCGTTTTCCAAGAGAAATCCTTCATGTTCCATTGCTAATAAATGTGCACGGCTATGTAATCATGCTATTACCTTTCTTTGACATAAAATAATGCCTTTGAATAATGAGAAATTACCTGATGAATTAATTTAGGTGATAAAATCGGGGGTAGGAAGCTTAAATGCCATCTTAAATTATGTGCAGACCCCAGAAAACTTTCGATGAGGCTCATTTGCATAAGCACAGAGTTCATACGAGGAGCCTCTTATAAAAGCTAACAAACACATCTACCACATTAAAACAGCCAAGAGCACCCAAATCTGCATTTCAATACAATATCACCACTACTTTGAGTCTTAACTCATGTAGTTTTTGAAATTTAACAGACTGGACACTTTATTAGGTACACCTGTCTGTTGATGCAAATTTCTAATCTATCACATCTCATGGTATTTAGGAACGTAGACATGGCATCAGAATGGGGAAGAAGGGTCTGAGTACAGTGTTACCCCGAGATACGAAATTAATCCGTTCCAGGGTGACGTTCGTATGTCGAACAATTCGTATCTGGAAGCAAGTTTTACATGTAAAACGCCTAATCCGTGCTACAGCTCTCAGAAACAACTGAATAAGTAGATGAAAGAAATGGAAAACCAGAGAAAAATCAAGTAACGTTTCTGAAATCCTTAAATCTACACATTGTTAATGTAATAAATGATAATAAAACAGAATAAAACTCATGCAAAATACGTAATATGTACACAAACGTTAAACTTTACCTTGAGTGAAGCAATGTGTCGGAGGAGGTGGATCGAATGCAGAAAACATGGCGGTACGTATCAAAGTGAACTTTCTCGAGATATTTCACGAATTACTGACACAAACACGGTTTCAAGCACAAGCAGAGAGAATACCGAGCGTTTGAGAAGGGATGGAGAGACGCTTCTGAGAGCGTGTCACATGTTTTCTCTAACTTGCGCTAGCACTTTCCACGTTATAAACGTTATTTTATATATATATTGTTTATTTTGTTTTGATTTCTAAATTAGATTAGCTTCAATGGTTAAAAGTTTATACAATTTTATTTTTATAAAATTTTAAATGATCACAATTTTTTTTTTTGTCAACCGACACAGAAATGGGCATCAAAAACACAAAAACTACATGCATCATTGTTGTTGTTGTTCAAATACTGTGCATAAATAATATCATTTTTAAAGTTAAGGAAGCACAAACAACTGATAAAAACAAAATCAAAAGCTATCATTTATTGCAATATTTAAAAAAATAAATAAAAAAAACAGCTTTGGCATTCATATAAAAACTTTTGTAACTTTTTTTGTCTGGTGAGTTTGATGCAAGAGCCGTTGCAAAGACTGACCTCACTTTAAGTGCTGAGCTTGCACAACAAAACAAGAAAGAAAAAGTACACGTGGCCATCAGTCCACAAAAATAACATTATTTAAGTCTTTACTACAGCTGCTTAATGTGTCATTACTGTCCAGTTGTTTGTGGAGGACAAGGCATTTTTCACATTCTCCCCAATTCTGTGTTTTAAACTTACCGACATGCCACAAAATTCTGTTAGATGGCATGATGCCCCATAACTTACAAATTATTTACTTACGACTTTTCCAAGACAGCAGTAAACATCCATTACTTAAAGACCAAAACCGGAAAAGGTTGTTCATGTTTGGCCCCACCCACTCTCGTTTGGATCCACATCCTTAACTGCCATAACTTCGGATTTTACCCAATTAATTATCAAATGCCTTGCTTCCCAGCAATCCTACTCAATAGTGTCGGGTCCTACTTCCAATCCTGTCTCAGACTTAAACCAGATATCTTCTGTCTTAAGGGTAGTGTAGTATAATCTGAGTATAGTACACAGATTTTACCTCAGTATTTAGAAATTTGGACTAAAACAAAAATAATAGAAATGTAGACTCTGACCTCATATCTGATCTTACGGGGTAAAAAATATACAAGATGACACACTGCATATAAACCAAAAGAGCTGAAAACATAATGTTACTTTAGATAAATCCCAGAGAGCTTTGAAGTACCATGTGAATCATTGTATTGCTCCTTTACCATTCTATATATCAAGATAATGACACTATATACGTAACAGATTATTCAAAAATTACAATTGTCACTGTATTATAATAATATATATACTTTATAATTAATTTCTTCTCACACAACAGCATTACAGTCTCGTTTTAAGCTCTTAGATCAGGTGGAGAGAAAGGGGGTCCTCTTAAATTGTTAAAAATCTCAGGCGTTAATATAGAGCGAGACAGGAGAGAAGTAAAGAGAAGAAACCAGGGATGCCTTGCTCATTACACTGCTGTCATTTACTCTTCATCCTCCGCACTCTTTAGTGGCATTAAGACGGGATGTAAATTTGACAGTTAACGCAGTTAGAAAATGGCTAGTTCAAGAAGGGCAGGAATTAGAGATGGGCATTAGGCTCTGATAAGCTGCTTTCCTCCACCGCGGCAGCTGCTTAACATTCATGGGAAAGTCATCATCAAACAACGTTATCGCAGCTCTGTTGACGGCTGAGGAACATCATCACTATGATAATTTTTTTATAGCTGTGAGCCAGAAAAGCCCCCTTTTATTTCAGCCGTGTGTTAATGAGATAGGGCCTTGTTGGTATGGGCAAAGCAAACTTGCCACTCTCCACCGTTTGTTTGAGTTCCTCTGCCTCCAACGCTTCCCCCCACAATACCCCCCCTCCCTCAACAAACCCAACCCTTCTCTCTCTCTCTCTCTCTCTCTCTCTTTCCTTTTGATAAGTTCATATAGTGGATTCATATGACACAGAACGGGAACATCGTGGTACATAAACAGGGATATTTTCAAACTGCCTTTATTAAAACACAACCCTGTGATGTAAGTCTTAATATATTGCTAAGAAAGGTGTGATTCAGGTGTGATATTTATTCATACTCAGGGGTAATATTATTTCAGTATTACTAAGAAAAATATGATTTAACAATTACTTTTAGAAATCATGTAAAAGATTAGCAGTACACTATTTGTAAAAAGAGTCTCTCTGATTTCAAGTAAATGTCAGCAGTTAAAAAGGAGATCGTGGGTTGAAGAACAATCACTCTAGGACAAAGACATAAGCTCCTTATTAGGATGAAGCCTGCAGAACTCAAAAAGACTGCTGCAACAGGAGTCATGAAGCAAGAGGCGGCTTTGGAGTCTCCAGTTGCCTCCCCAGAAAGTCATCAGTTACCCATATTTGAGCCAAAGATCAAAAAGGGGTTGTGGTGGTACATCATGCATCCGTACGACACAGAGAACTCTGTAATTCTGTAACTCTGACAATGAGCAATGGGTGCTGGTTTTTATACCTTTAATTAGCGTAATTTACATGGCCCGCACGGAAGAACCTCTGTCTTTGTTCTTTCGAGGGCTTCCCATAGTCGAGGAATCGACATGCGGAGTGACAGACTGAAAGGGAACATATTGGTTACTTGTGTAACCCGTCATAGCCTGAAAAAGGGAGCAGAGATATGTGTTTCTTTGCCATGAAAGCTGTTTCTGTGGACAGGTATGTTTAGACTTGAAATTGGCAAAACGATTTAATCACACCATTTTTTTCACATTTTCTGGAATTCACTGCATCCCAATATAAAGATGAGATCCGTAAAAATCCCAGTACTCTGCAGAAAGTGTGAGAGAGAAACACAAACACAATGAGTCTCTGTCTGCGTTGAGAAACATGGGCTGCCTGCTGCAGATACCAAAATCAGATTTAGGATTTATTACTCTGCTTTTGTTTGTTGAGTGGTTTAGGAAAGATTTAGGCACTCTTGATCTTCTAGAGATCTCTGTCAGGGGGGAACACAATGCATTTAGACTCTGAGCGGCTTTAATTAGTTCTGAAACTTTGCAAACTGCATGAGGGTATCCATTGTAGACAGACATTCTGTGCTTCTTAAATGCTCTTTAAGGACTGTCGTTTCATGCGAGTGGACTGCAACCACAACTAAGTAGACTTAAAACTCTGAATTTGTCTGAATGTATTAAAGTCTTCAGGCCTAATTCAGACAAGGAGATCAGATTTCAGACATTTTTTTATTAACAATGTGCTTGGAATATTGTTCAAGTACCAGTTTGGGAATCTTTCTTTTGGGGGTCCTTGACCAATGTTTGATAATGTCAGATTGTTTGAAGATTCAGATCATCAAAAGTGATCTGATACAAGTTTAAGGCTTAACTTTGATGGACTTAAAGATGTAGATTTTATTTTACAATACAATTTGTTTTTAACTACAAAGTATTGAAAAGCATTGGTCCAAACGTCTAAAGCTTATTTCCTTTTTTACAAGCATCACAGGTGCAATAGTCTTGCTTGGGAATACATAGTAAATACTTGGGAATACATCTTCACCACAAGTATTTACGGCAAGTAAATAGCATGAAGGGATAAACTCACCAATAGAACAAGAAGAATAAAAACAAAGCTCAGCTGGGAGAGGAGCGTTGCTAACTTTGAGTGACAGACAGATATACTGTGTCCTACAAAGGAAAGATTTTTAATATTTCTAAACATGTGGACATTGAACAGTGTCAGATATATTTATTTGTGTGTATTTATTTATTTGTCTCTAAACCTGAGAACTTACCTTTCTCCTCCCGCATACTCCAACTTGGTATACTGACCTACACCTACCAGTAATCTTCAACCGACCTCTGAGTTATTTAAGTTCCTCCCACTAAAGTGCCCTTGATATAGAAAAAATATTCTTGATCCTATTTTTGGTTGATCTTTGAGACGGAACAGGAAATGCATTAAAAAAAGGATATACATCATAAAAAGGATAGTGACAAGCTCTTAAAAATGGCTGCCATAAGGCATCCAGTCTCTTGGTGTCCTGGCTTTTTCTCTTAAAACTTAATTTTTCCCCTCCCCATTCTCCCCCCCCCCCTCCTCCCTTCTTTTTGTCTTTTGTCTCTCTGTATGCTTCTGACTATATGATGTCCACATGTTTAAGTTAAATAAAACCACATTTCATCTTATAAATCTTGCTCATGCCTTCTTGCTTGGTTTTGAACAAATATTGTGTTACCCCTTCCTGTGCTTCAAATAAGATATACTTGCCATAAGACACACCGATCCTGGTTCCTGCTTCCTGTTGGTTCGCTGCTCTGTTCCAACATAGTGAAGAAGAGATTTGCTTCTGTAACCCCTTTGTCTTGCAATAATTTTTTTTTGCTTAGATTCTGGGCTTTTGTTCCTTTCCCAATTTGAAATAGAAACTAATTTTTTCAGAGATTTTTAATAGAAACGGTCTTATTGCAGTGAGTGTGATAAGTTAGTGTGCTGTAAAGTACTTGTACCTTTGCCATAATGATCATTTTGCTGTCCAGGACGTAAACGTCACCAAACCAACCATTACTTGTTTGTATGGCAACATAGGTAAGTCTTAAAATGAAATAGCATCAGATGAAATTCAATAACATCTGTGTGTGTATTTAATCTGAAGAAAGTGTCTATGGAAACATACTTTTTAGCAAAACGACATTCACAGCGATTTACCCAGTACTATTAGAATGAAGCTGCAGTCTATCCAGATTAAAGAAACACTCCATTCTAAAACACGGGGGATACAGATTCCTAATCAGCAAGTAAAAATCTTTGCATTCTTTCATCATTTTAAATGACTCTATGAGTCCCACATTGAATAGTCCCAAGCTTAACCACAGTACAATGCTTGAACTACAGATGACAAAAGCAACGCAAACAATTGTAACAGCAGTCACTTGCTTTGATTTCTCTGGTGACTGAATAAATAATAGCCTGCTTAGAGCTGTTGTTTGTTTTTCATCATTCCACGCATTCACCTTATTTTTCCATGGTACCATTTTTCTCTGTCAGGGTTTGTTCTTTACTTCAATTACAGCCAAGAACCCAGGCAGTTGAATGAGAGGCCTATAGCTCTTTGTATTGATCTCTCAAGCTACTTAAGGGGATTGAACATGAAACGCACAGCACTCAGCTTCATAAATGAATTGAAGTTTATTCCTTGGAGTTTTAGAAAATGTGAAAGAAATATAAGTCAGAAAGAAAACTGTTTAAAAAGGATACCTTTACAAATACCTTCAGAAACTATCACATAAATGACTACCATTGCATCAGGAAAAGGAATTTACATCAGATGTAAATAAGAATAAATACATCATTTTAAAAATATGGATCACCTAAACAGATTTTCTTGCGCATGGTTTAGTTATGAGACAATAAATATCTTACAATTAGGTTAAAATACTCTAGAATAAGTCATCAATAGTCTCCATATGCTTTTGAAATTAAGTGAAATCTCATTATTAATGTAAATGGTCTAGAATGACATCAGCCCACCTTTTGCAGCTATAACAGCTTTAACTCTTCTTGCAAGGCTTTCCACACAGTTTACGGGTCAGCTAACCCAACACTGTTCACATAGTTCACGGCATGGAATAAGAATTCCTTTTACTGGCACCAAAGGATCCAGTTCCACACCATAACCCCTTTTTATCAAACTTCACAGTTTGTACACTGCATTCAGACTCTTCTGACCCCCACAAAGCCCAATTAATGTGTTTCACTGGACTAGAACCGAGTGGTGCTGTACTTTACACCATTACAGCAGAATTTTTGCATTTATTTGTTGATAAATTACTTATCGACAAAACATGATTCCATGTTATGCAACAACACAGAGACAGCATGCAATACGCCAAAATGTTTTTATCATTAAAGTGAATTTGAGTCTGACCCACGTAAATGTTGAAATTAAGAAAAGATTGTTACACGATTGACTTCAGAGACACCATCACACATACTGCAGAAATCCAAAGAATGGAATGCTACAATTCGACAAAATAACTGAAATCCAAGAGCTTAAATAAACCTGTTTAAATACAACCAGAATGTCCATAGAGTGATGAATCCATGCCATTTGGCAAAGATTCATACAATTTATTGATGAAGTCATCAGGAACAGCAAAGAAAGCAGTCTTGCATGCCTCCCAGAGTTCATCATCTGTATTCTTTGGTTTCTTCTTCCATGTTTCCTCTTTCATCCTACCCCAGACATGCTCAATGATGTTCAAGTCTGGTGATTTTACAGGTCAATCCTGGAGCATCTTGATTTTCTTTGCCATGTGCAGATGTATGCACTATCCTGCTGCAGAACTTTTTTCGTATTTTTAATGGTTGGGAATACAAAAGGTAGACTATTGATGTTGCCTTCCATTGTGAAAATCTCGCGCACACCCCCATAGGGGATGTAACCCATGACCATGATTTTTTCCACCACCTATCTCCTACGTTTTTTTAACTGTCATTTGTTTAGTGCTGTCTTCTGGACACTGATTCGATCACCGTTCTGGTTAACGCAGAGACCTCAGGTCTCGTGGAGCTCTGCCACAGAGGAAAACTGGATGCCTTTGATTTCACAAACAGACCTCTCAAGCAGCTGTCTTGTGGGGTGTGCTTGATCTGAGCTTGTCAAAAACACAGTCTCTTCAAATCATTTTTAGTCTCTGTATTTGTCACATTGAAAGTGTGCCTTCTTGATAGTCAACACTTTAGTCTCAGGTTGAATCTTTAGCATTTTTTTGTACACACCTGATACTCAACTGATCCATTAGTAGTGGTTACAGGTGATTAAAGATGAATGAAGCGTTTATGACAAGGCGACACATTTGTGTCTTGGCAAAAATTGACTTAATGAGTTTTAGAATATTAGAATACTTTTTGACAGTCTTGCACAGATGGCATTAGCAATGTACCATGCAGAGTTTCACTTAAAGAGTCTGCATGCCTAGGGGCTTAAATATATACTCTTGTGGCCATGGAAGTGAGTCCAGTGGAGGTAAGCTAGACCAATAATTTAAATAATAAAGGAAAACACACAAAAAGGAAAGAGAAAAAATAGCTCCTAGATGTAACTGAACAAGTGAAGCTTCATGCAACTTCTGTGAAAAGTTGAAAACTGACTCTTTTTTTGTTCAAAATGTAGCTACATTCCGTGCATCTCTCTGCTATCACTAAAGCTGATTAACACATCAACAGCATCGTTTCATAGCAACTGAACCCACGTCTCCTGTTTGGGACAGAAGAGCACTGTACTAGCACACGGGGCTTGATTTGTCTCAGAGTGAGCGCCCTTGTTAAGTTTCTTTAATAACCTTGTGTAAACCTAAACCCTCTGTACTCAGCACTCATTAAGGTAGGCTGGGAGTAATGCCCTACTGATTGCTCTCCCTGCATCAGCGACAAGGCTAGCAGGCTTTACCGTACGCGTGCCTCTCACATGGACGGGAAACCAATAGGGGTCACTACTCTGCATTCCACAGAGCCATTATGGGGTGAAGCGGTTCCACCTGGGTGTTTGGAGGACTCCTGGAGTCAGTGTGTGCATGCGTACTCATTTATCGCAGACCAGGACAGAGCACTCATTGTTGACCGAGGTGGTGGGCACCAAATCAGTCCCTCATCCATTTCAGTGCGCGGCTCATTCCGTAATGATTTTGATATCAGAAAACGAAGCTAAGCCATTGACCTTCAATGAGGGAAAAGACTCAGTCCTTAATGGAAATTCCCCATTTCTTCAGCACTGTTCTCATAAGCTGCCGGAGCATTATTTCAAGCCCATTACTTCCTAATCACGTTGTAAAAAATCCTTGCGCCTTTCATCTATCCCACCCGCTCCATTATTTGCCATCCCTTCTTTTTCTCTCTCATTCGCATTGCTCTGCATTGGTGCTCAGATTAGCAAATAGGCCTCTGTGTGAGTGGATTACGCCAAAAAAGCTGTTACTCAAATTTGAGGTCAATTCCACTTCACTATAGAAAGGGAGAGCGGAGACCGAGAAAAACAAATAATGTTGCTTTATTCCTCTATTCACAGTGACCCGCTTTTCAACAGTTCCTCGGTTTTGAGCCGAGGCTTGGTTCCCTGTTCGGAGAGAAGGTGATCTCCAACATGCTTCTGCCCAATTATATTTGCATTGTAAAGTGGTGCTATGCTGTAAGGATTTACTGTAAATTTACAAGAAATTTACAAGCATCCCTACACATGTTCTACATTTTTCATTCTCATCCCTTTCTGTAAAAGGCACTAGTTGTGTGTTCCATTCAGTTGTGACTACATTTATTATAGCAGACTTTCAAACTAAGGGTCTTCAATGCCATTGATTGCCAAATGGAAACCCTAAGCAGAAATGTGGGTTTTTATTCCTAAGTTGGAATAACCGAAAAATGCTACAGTAAATTATTCTTAAATTTGTGATTCTCACAGTCAGCAATACTTACCATGATTATTTTAAGTTTTTGAACACATCTATTAGAGATAAGGAAAAATATAATCTCAAAATGTACACAACGCAAACTTTTTGTGTGTGAAAAACAAAAAATGACCCCCCCCCAAAAAAAAATGGCAAAATTAGGATGGATTAATCAAAAACGCTATGATAAAAATATTCTTACGTTGCATTCTGATAGTCACGAATATTTACTATAATAATGTAAAGAGTTTTGAACACATCCATATGAGAAAATTAACTTAATGAACTTTTTCACCCAACTTAATAACTTAACCTAAAAACATAATAGGTTAACATGATAACATAAAAACCTTCTACCTTAACATAATATTTTTTTTAATAATAACTGTGGTTTTTGTCAAAAAAAGCCAAGTTCAGGATAGAATAACTTTAAAAACTATGATAAAATATTCTTAAATGTTGGATTCTGACAGTCAGTAATATTGACTATAATGATGTGAAGGGTTTTGAACAGATCCATCAGAGAAAATTAAAAATGGAACTTCAAAATGTAACACAACAAACTTTTTATGTGTACCCACCAATAAATGTGGTTTTGTCCAAAAAAAAAACAAGTTCAGGATGACATAAAAAAATTATTAAATGTTGTATTCTGACAGTCAATAATACTTACTATAATTATAAAAAAGAAATTTTGAACGCATCCATAAGAAAAAAATGGAAAATGTTTACTTCAAAACTTACCCGACACACACTTTTGGTGAGTACCCAACAATGGTACCAATAAATGAGGTTTTATCCAGAAAAAGCCACAATTAAATTTAAGAAGTACAAAACGTGTTTATAAAACACTATGTTTACATTGTAACTGTTTTAATTTTCAATATAAGAGAGAGAGAGCACAGTAAAATGTGCCCGAATGCAAAAAAGCGTTGAAAAACACTGTTTTACAGCATCACTGTACATTTACAGAATCATTACGTGTTCAGTTAAAAACTTTTTTTTATTTTCATTCTATAAAACTGCAATGCTGCTGCCTTTTGTTGGAAGTGGCGAAAGTTCGGAACCTGTTTTCTCTATGGTCCGCATCTATAAACAGTCTATAAGCACAAGCAGTTGTTTTACACTACACATCTTAGAGCCATAACCCTACGAAAAATAACAGTTAACAGAATTAACCCCAATAAGGTGTTTTGAATAGACAATTTTCTGTTTTCCAGAATTACCGGTATACGTTTTCAGTTTTATTCCCTAAAAACAGTAAGAGGATGTCAGCACCGATGCCGCTTTTTACTGTAGATTTACAAATGTTTGTCAAAGGTGTTTCTTTTTTCAAATACAGTACTTAAAGTCAAACTGATAAATGCTGTGAACAAAATCATTTCTTATCATGATTGAACAAAAAGAAAACTTAATCAAATCAATATTTGGTGTGACCACACTTTCTTTTCAAAACAGCATTTTAAAGCAGTTTTTGAAGGAACTCTGCTGGTGGGTTGTTTCAAACATCTCGCAGATCTTCTGAGGATGTAGTTTTCTCTGATCCTTCTGCCTCTTCGTGTAATCCCTGACACACTCGATGATGTTGAGATTAGGGTTAAGCGGGGGCCATGCCATCACTTCCAGTACTTCTCATTTACGCTGAATACAGTTCTTAATAAATGTAGCTATATGTTTCATGGTTTTGTCTTGCTGAAGAATACATCCCACTGATGAATAAGTATATTCCGGTATTTCATTATCTGCTGGACATTTAGAACAATGTTCCTTGGCCAACCACAGTGTCTACAATCCTCAACCTTGCCTGTTTTTTGTGCTTCTTCAAAAGAAAATTCTGCTTTGAAATCTTTGTCTGGGAGGGACCTTGTTGATGCAGTACTACTACCTTGTGTCTTGTTGCAATCTTTCTCCACCTCAGCAGAAAGTTTTGTGACATTGAATGTGACATTTTAGCACCTGTTTTGAAGTCCAAAGGTAGTAACACCAAACATTGGTTTGATTTAGATTTTTTTTTTTTATTCATTTTCCAACCCTCTTATTGCCTTTTTTTGGTAATCTCTAGCGCACATTGGGCGAGAGGCAGGGGTACACCCTGGACAGGTTGCCAGTCCATCACAGGGAGAACATGCAAACTCCTTCCAGGAAGGTCACCTGCGAGCCTTGAACTTGCTACCCACTGCAAGTTGCCACCAACCCATTTTTTTTTTGTTCATGTTGTTTTTCGAAAATATACAATAATACACAAAAAGATGTATATTATTGAAAGTCTAAAATGTTTACACAGTACGAAATATCCAAAAATTCTATCAATAAAATTATATCTATATGAAGAATTACTTTTTATTTTATTTATATGAAGAATTACCATCTTTTTATATTTTAACCATGTAAGGATTGAAAAATAAAGTTTTTAGGTACTGTGTAATTGACTTTAATTCTTGTTTGCAATGTTGACTTTTGGCTCATACAGGCTTGTGGCTTGTTTGTTGTGACACTGAATATATCGTCCTGCGCATTTAATTTAAACTCCAGAATTTCGCTCATTGTTCAGGAATGACACTTAGCATGCTCCGATTCGGTGATAAAGCCAAGCTCAGTTTGCTCGCAGTCATGGAAACTAGTTATAATCTCGCGAGGGAGACAAACAGAGAGGCAAGCTGACCTCCTCAGTATCAGCAGGTTATCCTGCCCTGCAAATATTAAAGTAAGTATGTCTGCTCTGCCAAGAGGCCTGCACAATAGGTGCATTTGTACAGAGAAACTGGATCTGGTGGATGGGAAACCATAAACTTACTTGGCAGACTTGCACAACAACTGGATATCATTGAGTCGGAGAGACCTCTGCCCGTTCTGGGGGGAACCGAGGGAACGCGTGAATGCTATCTTGGCTAGTAGCTGTTTTGTTTTCTTTATTGCGAGGCTAATATTAAGGATTCCAGAGTTAATGATGGGTTAATAGGTATAATTAGGGGGCTATACCAATAACACAGATAGATGTGTGTATGAATGCTGGATGGTGAGCTATTTTCTTAAAAATGTGTAGTAGATGTTTATTTAACTCGTAGAAATTGCTAATGTACAATTGGCTCTAATAATTTATCTTCAAAACAGTTTCTTTGTGGCAATGCTTAATACATTTTTTAATACAACCTCAGCTTCTATTTTTACTTAGATTTTTTTTCCAATGTTACAATTCCGAGAAGTAGATTTTGTCCCCTTTTTTAACTGCAAATGTCTCGAAAATTGAAAATGAATTATTTTTTTAAACAAAAATCAAAAATGTTGAGACAAAATTTAAATGTATAATCCAAAAAAAGCAAAGACAACGTAAAAACCATGTGAAAATTGTATTAAAAAAAGAGTTGAAAAAAGGTGAACCTCTTCTCAAACTTTCAAACTGTTCCAAGTAAACCCATCTAACAAGCCTTTTATTTCAAGGGTTATTTCCTCACTAGAGGCACCGATTTGGAATCTGTCAAATGAAAGGCGCAAATTTCCCACATTCTAATTTGAAATACCTTGCAAATTATGTCTCGTGTTATGTTCATTTAAAAAAAAAAAAATCAAAGCTAATTAAAGGTGCAAGCAGCAATCAAGGGGCTCGAGCACTACCACATCCAATCCTTATTTAGAAGACGTATTCAAGCGCGAATTGTTTAACCTACTGAAGACTGCTTGCAAATTAAATAAGAAAAAAACACATCTCAAAGCGTCATCACCCGCAGATGGCGCTAATTCGACTAAATATTTATGAGTCTAAATATTTTCTGGTATTGTTTTGACCTGGATTCTTGTCACATTTGGTAACAAAAATTGGTAACAAAAATTAAAAGTGTTCCTCCAGGTGGCGCTATAGCTGAGAGTGTATGTTGTAGATGTGTTCAAACATACACTCTTAACATGCACGACAAGCTTGAGCCAGATTGGACATTTTCTGCAGGAAAATGTGTATTTTCAATATCCGCCATGTGAACATAGTCAAAAAAGCAAAAAAACACCTCATATGCCTTAAGATAAAACTGGTGGTGTTTGGAGGCAAACAGATGAAATTTCTAGGAAGAATTTGTTAAAGTACAAGGCCTTTGAACTTCATAAAATATTCATTAGATGAGATGATTGATGATAAGATGATTCTTCAGCGCATATTGGTCGTGAGACGGGTGTTCTGCATGGCTCAAATTTCATACCTGTCCTATAAACACAGTATAAAACAGCAGAATAAAACTGCAAAAAAATGGTATGTTCCATGTTGCCACCATAGACTGTGATATAGATTTGTTCAGAAATGGACTTCTGACACACATGGCAAATCGGAAGTACTAGGGCTGAGTTATAACAACTTCCTGTTTAAGGCAAAATGGAAAATTTGGACGCCGCCTGTTTATACAATCAGAAAAGCTTTTGCAATTTTCATATGCCTTGGAATAGAATTGATGGAAGTTGAAGGTGAACACATAAAATCTCTAGGGGGAGTTTGTTAAAATACGACATAAGCAAAAGTGGCCATTTTTTTAAGGTGTTTGCGAAATAACCCATTTTACTTATGTTTAAGTTGTGGTAATCTAAACGTGCGCTGAATTTTTTTATTTGCATATTACAAACTGAGAGTGCGAAACTTTTCGGGCATACATTTTCACCAGTTCTCACAGGTGGGTGAAATTTTCTGACTCATTAATTTGCAAAATTCTACAAAAATTGCCACTTTTGCTATGTCGTACTTAGAGGAACTCCTCCTAGAGATTTTTCTGTCTGTTTCCAAACTCTATTGCTAAATTGCTAAGCTTTTTTGACTTCGTTAAACTGTGCGTACATCTCGGCCGTCAAAAAATGAATTTTTACCAGAAACAGGAAGTCGTTATAACTGAGCCATACAAAGTCTGATTGGGATCAAACTCGTCACGTGTGTTTAGCATTGCCTTACTGACTAACATTGATATAGCAACCTACAACATCAATTATAGCACCACCAGGTGGAAACAGGAAAAACAGCATTTAACATTGACAAGTTTCAACGTTAGTGAGAATATTGTCAAACAGAATAACAGAACAATATTCTTTGTCATTCATAGCGCCACCTGGTGACCTGACACTATTTTGTGTTTTTTCATTAATTTAGTCATTGATTCATTCGCTTTCGGGGTCTCCAATGCTCATTGGCCGAGAAGCGGGGGTACACCCTGGATAGGTCAGCAGTCTATCACAGTATTTTCAGCTTGAGGTGCAAGAGCCATTTTGGTCGCTGCTTGCAGCTAGACTAATGGCGAGAGTTGCATAATTATTACTTTATTCAAAACAGCTGGTGTGATTGGCACATGCACCGATGCGGGCAGAGTCTACAAAGGGTTCCTTTTTGGTGGCTTGTCAGCTTTTCCATATGTAAAGTAGCACTATTAAATTAGCTCTATGTTTAATTTCCTAATTAGTAAATGTTTTCGTTCAGTTTAGCGATTGGGCTTTAGTAGGGTTTGCTGGGGGATTTAAAATAGCACATGTGTGAAGATACCCCAAAGTGCATTAAAGCTAACGAAGTGCATTACACACATATTAAAGTAATTTTTCCCCCGCCTAACGAAATTCATCTGGAGTGAAGAAGAAGAAGAAGTCACTTTTAACTTGCCATTGTACTTCAAGGAATATAGGTTTTTCACTTGGTAACTTTGAAGTAGCCTGCAAAATGCGCAGGTAGAAGGGGGATGACATCTAATCATCAGCGACTTCAAAAAGCATGCTGCCACTTAGCACTCCAAAAGCTAATGTCCCCGAGACATTCCGAATGTAAATTATTCAAACTCATTTAGAGTCTGCAAATTGGTCCAGGTTCAATCAGAAAACAGACTGACACTGAACAAGAGGAACAGCCTAATTGCACTTGTTTGTCAAATGAAAATTTCATTGGGGTGGAAATGGAGGCTCCCAGCAAATTCTTTTAAGGTGAGCTCCTGGTTGTATTATCAGCTAAACACAGTAAAATCCATAATCATACGGTGATAATGAAAATGGTGCCAATGTTAACATTCAGGCTTTCTTTGCCCTGGGCGAGTGGTGATAAAAATTAAGTACCGCAGTCCTCTGGCAGGCACATTGACACCCAGGCTGGTCTTTAGCCTCTGCCATGCATTTTTGCATTTTAAAAACTTTATCAAAGCGCTGTTGCAATGTGGAAAATGTCATCGTGAAATGCTCTGAAGGCAAATTGGAATTTCATTAATTGTAAAATTATTGCTTTTGACTGATGTATTACTACGCTTGTTAAGAACTGGGAGTGGAACAGACCTGTCCTTGTCCCTTCCTCTCAGACAAACTTTAGACAGGCTTCTGCTCGCCATGACCAGCTAGAGAATGATGTCAAGCAGAAAGGAAATGCTCAGTGCAGCATCGATTGAATGCATCGGAAACCATGTGGATTTTCAATCCTTGAGCCAAAGATGACATTCAAAAACTTTTATTCAACGGAAATTGAAATTAAAAGGGTTTGAACAGTGAAATAATGTTTGTTATTATGTTGGCTCGGGAAGCCAAAACATTGTTATTAGTCTTTGTCTCAGACAACAAAATATTTGTAACATGTCTCCTCCTATACCGTTTGAGCAATGGTTGGAGCAATCTCTACATCGCTGATAATACTAGAACATTTTTCATTGACTTAATAATGTTTTATAATATGTTGTTCAGGGCGGCACGGTGGCGCAGTGGGTAGCACTATGCCCTTCCAGTTTGAAGGTTGCCAGTTTGAGGCTCACTGGTGACCTTCCTGGAAGGAGTTCTCCCTGTGCTTGTGTGGGTTTCCTCCAGGTACTCCGGTTTCCCCCACAATCCCCAAAACAATCATCAGATTAATTGAATAATCTAAATTCCCCCTAGGTGTGAATGTGTGTTTTGCCCTGCGATGGACTGGTGACCTGTCCAGGGTGTACTCCCGCCTCTTACCTGATGTGAGCTGAAGATAGGCTCAAGCAGACCCCTATGACCCCAAAAAGGGAATAAGTGGGCAGGAAAATCAACGAATGAATGTTGTTCACATTGCTCTAATTGTGTGTGAAATGTGATTCTTTAACTGAAAAAGTCTTAATTTATTTTTAACAAAAATAAAATTGTATTTGTTCCAGGCTGGAAATGGGCTGAGAAATTCAGAAAACTTTAATTTGCAAGTACTCCCGAGTATTTCACTTGGTTAATGATTTGCATATTCATGACTCGTATGCAAAGTTCCTGTCTGATGGTCGGCGTAGATGTGATGGAGATTTGAGTGATTTATAATGAGCGGCTTTAATACTGAGCTATCCACTTTTTATTAAAGCAACATTGATAGACACTGTGATGGCATTTGGAGGAAACGTCACACATCCATACAACTATGAGCCAGATTCTTCTCCCGAATCAGATGCAAATGCACCTTCACCACCTTGACATCTGGGGGTTTAGTCCGGAATGTTTTTTCAGCCCTGGATAATTCAACTTCAGAAGAATTAATAAATACACCAGAACTATTGATTAACGAGCCACTAAAGAAATTATTTCATTATGCTGAGACCAATCAGAGAGAAGGATTGTGTGGAGCATTTGATTTTATTTGCTGATCTGTTCTGAACTGTTTGCACTATGTTGTATGAGAGAGAAACGATGGATATTAGATGTTTTTTCAACTAAGTAAAACCTTGACAGAGGCTCAAATTTACAGGCAGTCGCCTGCAGAAACGAATAAACGAATGAATAATTGAAACACATTTTTGCTAAAGGAGTTGTGATTGTGTTAAGTGGTGACCCACATGTGAAAGTTGGCTGATTCCTCAATGTAACTTTAACATAAGTTTAATAAACAACTCAATTATCAACGAATTAAGGTCTCGGTTTATTTTGTGAAATAACAAAAAGAACTCGAAAAATTGATGCTGCCCCTACCGGGATTCGTATCGTTGTCAAAAATATAACATGTTATGACATCAGTGTTCTTACATGTTACGCCAAATATACTTAGCAGCTAAATGCCCTTGAATCTGTAATTATTCAAGGCATATCAACACTTTCTAGTTGCTTATTAGGGTCTGGGCTCAGCCCCAATTGTTTTCAGGCACAAGAAATGGCCTGTTGCTTTGGATGATGAGCCTGTTTCTTCGTGGTACAACAACTTCATTTATTAATCATTTATGTGTCACTAGCTCCGTCTTTCACTCTGTTTGACCCGCATGTGTTTGTTTCACATGAGAGATCACAAGAGAAGGCATTGCTTTGTGGGTAGCGCTTCACTTCCCGGAAAATTGGGCTCTTGATGGCCATCATTGACATTAACCATTTTATTCATGTGACTTCATCGATGAAATAAAAAAATATTAAGTAAAACATCACGGATAAATTTGGATTTGATCATGTTATACATGGCAACAACTTAAAAACCACCGACAGCTCCCTAGCAACCAAACTGTTTACACTAGCAACCAGGATTTCTAAACTTTATATTAGCTGTGGTATTTAAAGGAAAAATTATATTATGTCACTCCTGGCAACCAATTTGGCATATCTCTATTTCAGCGTAGAAAATTCACAGAGACAGGTGCGGTTGCTTTATTTTACTCATTTTGACACAGGAGCAAACAAGTTGGCATATTATCATAATTACATGGAGAAAACCATAATGACATGGAGGTTAGTTTATGTTACTTGTTTTGATAACAGCAACATTAAATTAATAATAAAATAGTTTAAACAGCACGAGTACAAACCAACATGCAAACTTTATCTAGCCATCTAATTTTTTTGTTATTGAATGAAAGCACTGATCATTTCTTTCTCTGTGGGCAAGCGTTCACAATCAGCAGGAGGTGAAAAAATTGCTGTAGCTATTTATTTATTATTAAATACTCACTTTTTTTGTGAATATTTAATTCATTTTAATTGAAGCTAATTTACCGGTATGTGACATAGCACAAGTTCATTCGGGTAGTGTATGTATATATTAAGCAGGCTGAATAACTACAAAAAATACTGTAATATTAAATTTTACTACCAAATAGTATTTTCAACTTTTCTTCTCATCTAATTCGTATAAAAGATAGGGGGTCGAATATGCATTTACACAAATAACTGCAAATGTGCAGCCTGAACATTATATGTACAACATACATATATATACAACATTCACAATCAAATAAATCATTCATCACTTTTCCATATTATGTTTACTTCACGCTTTTTTGAATATTGAAATTAAAATCAAAGTAATACTTCTAAGCTCTAATTGCTAGAAATGATCATTTATAAAATCCACTTCTTGGTGAGCAAACCAGGAAAGTCAAAGCAATATCTGTAATTTTACAGTACACTTCTGTCCTCTGGTGGCCATGTGACCAAAACACGCTCTGAATGATTTTTAAAAGAAAAAAAAAAGAAAGAACTCTTATTTACATAGTTTACTTATTTCACAGTGTGCAAACAAATGGTGGAATTCGGGCATTTGCCTGGCAGATCTGGCATATGACCCACATCTGGCAGAGTCTAGCCTTTGGTCCAGTTATCTGGAAAAAGTCGGGATGGATAAAAACGGAGATAAGTAATTAATTTCTGCTAAATAACACCTTCAATCTCTCTACATTTTAAAAAGATGTCCACTCAAAAAAAAAAAAAAACATGGAATGAGATTTTAGCATAGGTTTCCATCATGTCGAGGTGTTATCCAGGCCTGTAACTCCTCAGTGTAATTTGCTTAATCTCTCCACTCATCTCAGGCTGTTTACAACATTAGAGCTCTGTATCTCTCTGTGTGTTCTGCTCTCAGTGTTCTCTCTGAAAGAATAACCTGTGATAGGTTTAGACGTAGATCTGCACTCATTCCCTTCCTTGCCTTCAATCAGTGCTCTCTTTGTGCAGTGGACAAGTTTTAAGCAGCGATTGGGAAGGCACGCGACCCCGGCTCTTGACCCACTCTAATTAAATAGTGGATTAAGCTGGAGGAAGAGGCCCGCATATATTTCAGGTTAATGTCTGTCTGTTCAAAGCCTTTTAAAATGAGCTAAGTGATGCGTTTAACTTTAGGAAGCTTACCTCCTCCACATTGGGTGTCATGTTAGTGCCCATACAAAGACACTGTTTGTTAGGGATGTTGAGCAGTTGTCCGGCACACAGGACTGCGAGTGAGGCCCGAGAACATGGAGAAAGATATGCAACCCACCGTGAGTCGATTATTTTCAGCTAATCTGCTCAGACATTAGTACACAATTATTCGAAATGCATAGATTGCACAGCTTAGGTGAACCACTCTAGGAGGTGGAATGGTGGTACTCGGATGACTATCAACAACTCTTATTTCTCAAATACAATCTGTGTAAATGTACATACCTTGGAGGTCTACAGGATCATGTTTCTTTGTGTGAGTGAATGTGTGTCTTCGCTCATACAGCTTTACATTACTTTCCATCTTATCTTGCTTAGTTTAAAGCAAACGTAAAGACTTGAATACAGACTAAAGGCCTCTACACAACGATCCGAATTGAGATTCGCGCGAATCTTTGGATGGCTTCTCAGCAGGGTGCTCTTTATCTGGGTCGAGGAAATATTGATGCAATGACGCTCCCTGCCTGAAGATGGCATTTGCGGTACAAGAGATGCACTCCACACTACACGTGGAAACAGGTAAGAAGAAGATGACGCCGACAGAGAATAAATCAAAGAAAACGTAGGATGTCGAGTGGTTTGACAAAACTGTGGAAAAAAGAAAGGATTTGTGTCGTGCTATTTCTTTCCTGTTTCCTGCAAGAAGTTGGTATGAAAATGTGCTCTTACACGTCCTACTCACGTCATTAAAAAAAGACAGCTTAGTTGTTTTCCTTGCCAAAAATCCGTTATGCCAATCAAAACTTTTTCGTTGGCACCACTTGTTCAGTTTAAGCTTATGTTGGCGCGCATGGTTTACTATCGAGGCACATTGTCGCACTGAACTTTGCATTGAAAATTTGGATTCCTGTTGTGACGGGGTGCGGGATTAATCAGCATTGTCAGCAGAGCCTCGTCACCATCACGCGCTTTAAAAGCACGACGGAGCCAGTGGAGATGGTGGAGAGCCACTTGGTGGTCTGCAGGAACCCCAGGAACTGCCCCACCTACTGGACCTTCTGTGCCGTCACTGGGCTTGCAACATTGCCGGACGCACTGCTGGGAAACTGTACAAAATAATAATGTCCCTTAAAGTGTCTGGAAGTCTTCTAGAGCTTAGAATCACAAGAACAGCGAATTTCACAATCTCTTTCGAGAAGATATGTAGAGTATTCAGAGAGATCGGAGTCAACAGTGGAGCAGAAGAGACATGGAAGAAAACCAGTAGAGATAATAACAAGAGGAAATAGGAGATCCAAGGAACCGATAATGAAGAGTCAGGGGGTGTAAACCTTAGAAGAAATGTGATCGGTTATAAAGGAAAAGATCAGATGGGAAACAGACTCTGATAGGTTGAGGAGGAAACAAGGGGAATACTCACAGGTGAGGACCATTTAAAAAAACAAAAAATGCTTTTTTATTTCTATACAAAGCTGTCATGAAACAGAAAACTTTTACTACTAAAGTAAGTTCTTTGCACATTATCTGAATTTTTGAGGAGCAGTAGGTAATGGTAATTCTTACAAGTCTTTTGAAAAGTAGCTTTCTAGAGTTAGACTGTGTCTCTTATTAGACAAGATCTTTAACCACTTAGCTGTGGCCACCTATAATCACCTTTGATTAGAACGTTTAGAAAAGTTCTCAGCTTTCACAGCTATTCTACATCCTCCGCATTCCATCATGGACACACATTACTGCTCTCCGCTGCATATTTCTCCAAAGGAAGACTGGGAGTGCTGACAGTGTTAACTTCAGGGATTCAGTCTGACCTAAAAGGATCATTTAAGTTTGAACTGCGCTTGCGTCCCATGCAACTTTTTGTTCAGAGTGAAACATTCCTACAGATTTCCCACAGATTGACATGCCCCTTTGATTCCATTAGAACCCAAACTGTATGTCAATCCAAACCATGAATATGCTCACAGATGAAAGCAAAATAATGTTCAAATCGTTTTTGATAAGTTTCAATGCCACTTAATCCACATTGACATGATATTATTAATAGCTCTTCCAGTGTTGCCACATTCTCACATATATTAAGTGATCCAGAGACCTGGATTGAAAACACAATGGCATAGAGATGGGGAATTACTGAGGTAAAACAGTCAAAATCCATAGAAGACAAGGTTTGGTTTCAGAAACATTTGTGTCAAATTTTGTGTAAATGGATGGATGGATGGCTGGTTGGATGGATGAATTAGGTAAGTGGGTTGGAAGATGGATGGAGGATGGATGCGTGCGTCTGTGGATTGGTGGATGGACGGATGAGTGGGTTGGTGGATGATTGGATGGATAGGTGGATGAATTTGGATAGATTGATAAATGGATGGGTGGGTGAGTTTGCTGGTGAATGGATGGATGGATAGATTTGGTGAGTGGGTTGGTGGATGGATGGAGGGGTGATGGGGTTGTCAGATGTATGGATGGATTGGGTGAGTGGGTTGCTTTGTGTGTGAATAGGTGGGTGAGTTGAAGGATGGATGGATTGATGGATGGGTGAGTGCCTTGGTGGATGGATTGGGTGGATGAATTTGAATGCATGGAAGGATGGGTGGGTTGGTGGACGAATGAATGGATTGGGCAAGTGGGTTGGTAGATGGATATATGGGTGTGTGGTTGGGTTAGTAGGTTGATGGATAGATGGATGAATGGATGGATTGGGTAAGTGGGTTGGTGGATGGATGGGTGGGTGCAAACCTTAATATTTTTATCAGTGAGTTCAAAACTTATTTTTATAATGTCATTAATGTCAAAAGATTTTTGAAAATAAATTTGTTTGTTTTTTTACCTTTTCATGAAAAATGGTGACAAGAAACAAGAAACGCGTAAAAATACTTAATGATTACAAAAATGACCGGCAAAGACTAGCTACACTGTGATTAATTAGAACGTCTAACTGTGATTTTTATTATTATTTCAACTCTATTGTAAATCTCAGCATTGTAAAACTGTTTGGGTGCATCTTTGCAGTTCTTTGCTACAGTTAATACATATCCCAAGCTCTTAAGAGCGTTTGTAATTCCAAGAGCCGCGTGTCACTCACTCGTCTTGGTATTCCTGTCCACACAGACTCTTATCAACACAAGACAGTCTCAATGCTAATTTTCCTTTCACCAGTCTGACGCCTGTCCAAATAACGATTGAAATCTTTCAACACTGTTTGCACACCCTTTCATAGGAGCTTTTTTCAAACCCTAAACTCTATTTAAGTTTTAATAATACTTTAAAACGGTCCCCTTTCAGGTAAACACAATCTGATTACCAGGATGATTGAAAATGTGCTCAGACAGCGAGTGATCTGAATTCCTGGCAAGTGGCAGTCTCCTTTTTGCTGCCATCTAGATTTAAATTTAGAACTGCACCTTGTTGCTTGAACTTCATTTGACATGTTAACTGCATTAATACATTAAAAAACTTTACAGGTCAAAATGACCAGCCCTCTGTTTTTATTATTCAAAAGTGAATCCCTTTGCTTAAAACAACATTTAGTCATTTTTAGTCAACAGTCTCCTTGGGAATATTAGCCCATTCTTCCTCAGAGGGTCTCTCAGATTTGTTTGTCTTCTGGCACAAACTTTGAACTTTAGTGTGTCTCACAGATTTTTGGGGGGGGTTCAGACAATCTGAGGCTCGTCTTTAGATATTTGTCGTGTCAAATATCTGGAGCTGTTGGCGAGTCACAATCACGCAGTGTGAGATGTGTTCTGACTGGAAACGTCTTGAACTGAAATTTCACTGAAACATTTTAGAATATTTGGATATCATTGATTACACAACAACGTGCTCGCTCTCATTTTTCACAATAATTCCATTCTTGCGCTTCTGTCTGGCACTTGTGACCTTTTTAAATAATTTATTGCAAATGTTTGGTTGCGAGACATCGTTTGAGAACACGGCCAATATTCTTTGTGATTCTGGGTAAAGATATGCAGAGTGAAGTCCCTATCTGAGAAAAAACTTCTCTGAAAACCATGCAGTCTGAACCCGGCTTCAGGGCTTTGTACAGGGCAGTCAATTTCACTCACTCTGCGCATTTGGAGGTTTTTCTTCACCAGACGTGAGGTGTACTGTGAGTTGTCATCATGCTAAAAGATCAAATGTTGACCCAAACCAATCGTATAGCCTTATTTTTTCATGTTTCCTTCAGCCTTGATGAGATTCCCAGTACCAACCAAAACCAACACCCCCACATCATTATTCTCCCTCCACTATGATTCACTATGAGAATGGTGATTTTGTGCATGAATGCCCCTCCTTTCTTCCATTAAGCAGTAAATCCTTAGCTAACTTCATTCTGGCTTTTTCAACCTGCAGTGAATTCATGTGGTATTCATCTTTTGCTTCCGACAAAAAAATCCACTTACATCCACTTAAGCTTAAGCTACATCCACTTAACTTTACCAAGACATTCAAATTTGTCTGACTCAGTTCCTATATTTTTTCAGACTGGTACCACTAAGTGAATTCGGGAAAGTGCAGAGAATGCTGGGAAATTCTCCACTGGCTTTCAAACTTTGTAAAACTGTAAATGAATCTGAGAACCTCATAGAAACTGACCACAGTTGTGAAGGTTTCCAGACTGTTCAAGAACATACCAACCACTGTACAAAAGTAGAAGGATTTCAGTAGTTACCATTATCTTATTCTGGCCACTGAAAATGACTGTGAATCTCTATATATCATATATATCACACTATGTTACTCATAGTGACATCAGGAACATTGTTCAACAAAATGTTTGAATGTCACTATCTGGTTTAGATTATGTTCCTGTTTTATTTTAATAATTCATCGACATGTAAAGGCTTTTCTTGATGCAGGCTATGTTTACATTCCTACACCTCAAACCTGTCAAAGACATTTGATTTCAGCTAATAACTAAAAATGACTGGAGTATCCTTCTAGGAGTCTCCATCTCAAAGCAGGTACACTGAAAACAAATTCCACATTTAAATTATGTTTATTTAATATTTTGTTGATTTAATTCTGGTCAATAATCAAGAAAATTCAAATGACTATTTATTTCAGTACAATGAAATAATTCTGGTGTATTTCTAGCAATTAAAACATTGTATTTGTAAAAATGCACGCACACAATTAGGATTGGGCGATTAATTTAAAGGTATTTTTAATGACTAATCAGAAGCTATAGTTGTTCAAATTTTTCCAGGCCGATTAAATTGTTTACTGTCCCTTTAAAAACAGTACCACGTAGGGAGTCCTGTGACCCAGCACCGCGAATGCTTTTGTAGGTGCTTTAAAGTACCAATATCATTTGGTTTTTTAAAAAGATCTTTCATGCAGTGCGTAACAAAGGTCCAAGATGGAGCAACGTATGTTTTGAGTTTTAAAAGAAGCAAGTTATTTTTTCCAACCAAATCTTTAGTTCAAAAGTGTGACGTCTCCCGAAACTCCACCCCTCCTACCACAGACGCGTCGTCCATTAATCGTTTAAATCAAAGCTCCTCCTTTTCTACTGATATTGCGCAGTTTTCACATACATTTAAGTAAAAATGTCGTCGCGCTTACGGAAATTGTCGAAGTGGCAAAACCATAATTAAACTTGATATTTACCACTGAGAAGAATTCTGCTACATTCACTTTTGACTTGGCGTGTCATCAGCACCTGAGCTCTCTTTCTCTTCCAGGGGTTTTGTTTAGCTACTAGTGCGTGCCGGGCCTTCTGCACTGTGTCCACTGTGTTGTAAAACTCAGTACTTTATCCTCAGCTCCCGCATTTGCCCCGCATCGTGACAAGGCAACGAAATGGTATTGTTACCTTTTAATGCATTTTTTTATTTTTAAATTGAAATAACCTTTATATGCCACATACATTGTTACATGCAGTGAAATAAGACCCCTCGGGCCACAGACATAGACAGGATGAGGACAGGCCAGTGTTTAGAGGTAGCATTTGAGAAAGAAACAGAGAAATGGGTACACATTAAGTAAGGTAGCACAAAAAGAGCTTTTTCCACACTGTCCTTCAGAGGGCGGTGTGGAGCAGGTTAAAAAAAAGCCAATGCAATCAAGCGCATATAGACATAATACAAGAAAAAACATTGCAGGAGGGGGTAGGGTCAAGGAAAGTGGTGGGACTGCAACAGCCAACATTTTCCTGATGAATAATAACAGTAGCGTAATATTTGTTGTTAGACGTCCCGTTTCTGAGACGCAGTATCCAATGAGAGCAGATGGCTCAATTTCAATTTTTGCAGGTTGCGTCACGTAAACGATTCATGAAACGATTCATTACTGATTAATTTTAAAATCTGGTAAAAAGAAATCATGAATTAATTTGTGTTTTTTGACCACGGATGCATTGTTGGAGATTTCAGAAACCAAATATTTACATTTTCAAAATAATGGTATGGGCTCCTTAATTTCAGTTGTTCATTTAATGATGTTCAATTAATAGTCGTAGATAGTTGATAACGTTTGAATATTTCGAGTAAGGGACTTTTGATTCTAAAATCTCTCATTTGTTTTACTGTTCAAAACTTCTCAGTGAACTATGAGAGCAAAAATATTACATTAAAACAATTCTAACTGAGCTAAAATCTTCAGTTTATCGATATTTGATTGTGTGCACACTCCTACACACAATACAAGAGAGAGACAGCCAATCACCCTTAAGAGTTCACACACTAACAATCTAAATCTGCAACCGAAGAAGTAAATTCTTTCAGGAAGTAGCTGAATAATTTAGATGTCCCGACCTGGTCTGTGCAGTTCAGGGCCTGAAACTATTCTTTGATCGTTTTAGATTTCCCTCCATAAGCAGTCCTTTGTGCCGCGTGTGGAAGAGTGCTGGCCCACGGCTGCCTAAATGAGGTTATTCTGTTTCCCCCGCTCACTGTAAATTTCAATAATTTGTTTTAGAATCCTCTCTCTGTCACTTTTTATCATATTATCAATGACCACTCAATTTTCCCCAGGCTGCTCATATAGCGTGGCTCACCCTGGCCCTATTACTGCTCTGTAATGAAGTGCAATGGAGTAGTAATTGGTTCACATTATACCAGATCAGGTAACATTAGCCTTATTTCCTTATCGCAGGGAGCCCTGCTGCTGCTGCCTCTCAATGAGAAACTCAACACAGCTTCCTCTCGCTTTAATGCACGGGTCTCATCCAAATAACATTTCAGTCCATCCAGCAAAGCCTGGGGTCCAGCTCCAGTTTTCTGTTTCAAGATCACACTCTGCATTTATAGCTGAGCGACTGCTGCTTGTCTGCCGCTTCCTTCTGCTTGAAAACTCCCCAAAAGGCAGCGGCCATTAGAGAGGCTGATACAGCCGATAGCTTTTCCCGCTCTGGGGAAGTACAGTAAGTGAGACGGTAATATAAGCAACGAGCTGTAAGACGAGTGCGACCGTACAGTGCCCGGCTGCCCCTGTTTTTCTTGTGTACTGTATTCTTTTGTTATTTATGGTGCTGCTCAAACTAAACAGGAAGGCCTGCTGGGTAATAACCTAAATCATTTAACATGGAAAGAGTTTCCAATCTGCAATTAGTGCAGAGCTTCTTACATGTTGCCAGGTTGTGCTCTATTACACAACAAAACATGATTGTTCTAGTCTAACCATACTGCAACTTCTTCCCATCCAATGCTGCTATTCATTTACCTGCTACTTGAGGCTTTTTCAGATCACTTCTTGGTAACCTGGTTGATAGTCTTGTTTACAGCCTGATGTAAACCCAGGTTTCTTTATATTTAGCTAATTTAACCACATGGTATTGCTCATATGTTTAGGTTTTAATAAACCACTTTGGCATGATTTAGGATGAATGACAACCATAACCTGCAGATTCAATGACTTTTGCTAATTTAATGGGGAGAACTTGTTTTTTTTGTTCCTTGACCTGTACACGTTTAATCACATCCGTTTTCCTTCTGGAAAATGTTTACCCTAGGGTCTTTTGGCTCTGTGCAACATAAGAAATATAACAAATGTACACATATTTGTTTTGGGTCATGTTGAGGTCACTATAATGTGTTCTGATTTTACAATACTATGCTCTGAATTGAGGGAATCCTAATTCTTGCGAGAACCTTGATATTTCCATGTTTTTTGTGGAAGGGGAAAACATGAATCACATGTTTTACAGGGGAGGTGCAAAACGCAAAAACTCGCACAGAAGCTAAACTTTTTCTCTTTGTGAAAATTGAATCAATTCTATCAGTGAAGTGTTGTCAAGCTTTTGACAGGGAACGTGACATAGAGGAGAATGTGTCTGAGATAGAGGATAATCTTGAGGAGGACACTGATTATGAAGCATCTTCCTCAGATGAAAATGAGTATTCTACTGTTGTCTCTTAACAATCAGCACTCTACCTTCTAAAAAATGGAAAAATATTTATGGTCCCGCTCCCCACTTGAACGACAGGGTAGACTTAGTGCAGCTAATGTCATTAAAATGGTTCCAAAGCCCAACAGATATGCTGTCAGTCTTGTTCAACACATAAAATCAGAATGCTTTCATTACACCATCAACTGAAAATGTTGCACTTGAAATGACAAATTTAGAGGAGAAGAGGGTTTATGTGGACAGTTGGAAAAACTTTGATGTGACTGATTTACAGCCGACATTGGTTTGCTCTTTTTGTCAGGAGTTTATAAATTGTTTGAAATATTTTTTCTTGGTGTCGAATTACCCCAAACATAATTCTGTTCCAGTCTTTGTTAAAAGACTTTGATCTGATTTTCATATGTTATAAATAACAAAAATAAATAAAATTAAAATAAATAAAAAGTACAATATTTATAAATGAAAAAAAACTTTCATGTTGATTTGTAAATGTTTCTATAGTAATGCTATAGTTAATCTATATGTCGAAAGGGTAAGGAGTGGACGTGGGGAGTGCAGGGGGGTGTATTTCAGAGTGTTGTTAAGTACCAAAGTAATAAAGACATCAGTTACCTCACACAAACCTTTTAGCACAACAATCATATTCTGTAGGATTAAATTGCTGGGGTCAAAAAAAGTGTTTGCGGATTTTAGGGGAACAGGAGAGTTAATCAACTGTAATTATCGAAGTATTCTTCTCAGTGCCAATTTTTCATATTGCTTTCCAATGTGAATGAAATCTAAAATGAAGAGTCTTTAGACAGATGTACTAAATCATATCTTTATTTAAAGACAGAAACTATGACTTTCTTGAACTATCTAGCATCCATAGATGCTGTTTTTCTTTGTTCCAATGCAAGCAGGTAATTCAGTGTTTCCTAACTTAGACACTTTTTATTGTAACCAAATGCTTTTTGTTTATATAGAGTAAGTATACGGATAAACATCTGTATTTTTCAGCAGTGAGGTCACCATTAATCCTGTCCAAATCTCCAATTTGCAGAATTTGCGTTCTTCACTGTTCCCTCCATTATTGCACCCTCTCAAGCTCATTGATGCTGGTGTTCCTGGGTCCCAGGGGGACCCACTGCTGGACAAATTCTGATTTCAAAGAGTACTGAGCTTGATATAGGATACAAGGCACGTGGTGAAGTGGTGGAGTTGGCCATAACAACGTAAAAAAAAGTTTTTAATCCTAGCTCACTTTTTGTATTTATTTGATTTATTATTTGTACATTAGATATTGTGATTTCCTTGGACTGTTGTAGATGTCGTATATATTTTTTTTCAATTTCAACACTTGCACTAAAACGAAATATAAATATAAAGTGTTGCATATTAATATTTATCTGTTTACTACCTTGTTAAATCATTGTTTTATTGTGAGAATTTTCTTGTTATATTCATTGTGAGAAATATTAACATGATCAGTGTCTTTGCAGAGATGAATATCCTTAATTATTAATAAATTCAGAAGAGGAAATCAAAGTGGTAGCCCTTTGCATTAATCAGTACCCAGGAAGTAGCTCTGTTTTAAAAAGATTGGTGACCCCTGGTTTAAGTATTCTCAAATTTAACATGATCAAATTAAGCTTTATAGTTAAATATTCAAAAAAATTCATAAATATAAAACGTTTATTTTTAATTTACATTATGGACAAATGTGTCTGATTTGCACCTGTATTTGAGGCCCTATCAATCAGCCAGATTTCTGGGTTGTAGTTTTGTTTCAAATCGGTAACTAGCAGAGATTAGGAGCCTCTCTTAAAGGGAGTATTTTCTTTTACCTGAACACAAGACACCGGCCCATAGAAGCGATCAATCAGCTTTAGAAATCTCCACTTGGCCAAGACCAGAGACCTGTTCAGGGATGTCAAGATTCTATCTTTGGTTGTAGACGTCGGCAAAGCAATATGTAAGAGGGTGAGAACATTTGGGGATATTATATTCAAATGAAGAAAACACAAAATAATTAACAGTGTAACAAATCAGTCTGGGGCCACACACAAATGGAAAAATGATCACAAAAATGGTCCAAACCAGCCAGAACTGCACAAGATCTGCACAGAAAAAAATATCCATAAAAACTCATATAGTCAACTATTTTACAACTTCTTTTGTTGTAGATTGGAGGATACCATTCAGAATCAGAAACAGGTTGATTTCCAGGGACAGTAAAGTGGCCATTAGAGCCCTTCACAGTAATTGGAATTTGTTCTGGCGTCAGTTGCAAACATATACACTGTAAAAAAATAAAACCAAACATTTTATGGTAAAAAAGCAGCACCTGTGGTTGTGGTTCAATATACTTTAGTAATGTTGCTGATTGTACTGTAAATGTCACTGATTACAGATTTTTTTTTAAATTTATAACTGTCTAATTAACAATTTACTTAATTTACAAACAGTCCATGCCTCTATAATTCAAGGATTTAAATATTAATATTTACGATTCATGACCATCTTTTATACAGTTCAGAACTGTCTGTTTTAAAGGTTTGTGTTGTAATAATATGGTTAATTTAAAAAAAAAAATCTTACAGTAAAAACATTTTACGTAAGCTGTGGTTGCCAAAACTTTTTTTGTCAAATATACAGCAAATATACATTTTACATTATTTTACTGTGAATTGTACATATTCTTATTATGTTTATAGCAGTGTAAATGCATTAAGATTTTTTTCTTACAAAACACATTTTAGAACATTTAAAATCATGACTTTCTATTATAATACAGTAATTTGCTAATTTTCTGACACTATAACATTTGTATTACATTTTACCTGTTAAACTTAATCTCTTACTCAGTAAAACTTCTTTTTTTCACTGTAAAATGTAATGTTTTGTGAAATAAACTCTTTTTTAAGGTATTTATAAGGTATATTGCTGTATTCTTGCAGCAATTAGCGGATATCTTTAACAGTTTATTTTGTGTGTTAAATAGTGCAAAAAATGTGTACACAGACAATAAAAAAAACTTTGAATAACAGAAGAGATATTTCAGCTGTAAACTTTAATTATGAACTTGAACACTTGAAACTTTAAATCATTTGTGACTACATGCAAAGGCCCTTTCTTTCTTGATCCAGCAGTAAGAGGTTTACAAAGCACTTAACCTCCGTACGTCGAGCTGCATTTTTAATGAACTGTCCAGTGCCAAACACAAACAGGTGTCAAGTGCATCAGGCTCACTAAAGTCTGTTCTCAGGAACATGTTCCACATGCTCATCTAACATTTCATCTGCTTGTTTTTCCAGACAGGTACATGCCTTTAAATTAATAAAATAAAAACAGGAGTTTTCTAGAGTTCAAGTACTCTAGATAAAAATAAAATATACATTCAAAAGTCATTTGTCTATGTATTTGTATAATTCATTCATTCATTGATTCTTTAATTAGCAGTTAATTAGATAACTTAAAAAAGAGGAAAGAGACAGGACACAAAAGGAAAGACCTTCAGAGATTGTAGTAATGTTATATTTAGTTAGACTACTTTTGTTGTGAACTTAATATATTCAATAGCTGAATATTGACAAAGCAAGACAAACTGTTGTACAAACTTTACATAGCTTTACATTTACACAAGAAATAAGAAGACGAAGAATGTATAATAATAACTGATAACTACTAATAAATGCAATAATAATAATGACACATTTTAAATGGTTGCTAACTTCCATTTAAAAAATAGTATTTAAGAAATAATAGTATTTTAAGAAATTAGTTTTTTTTAAATATAATATTAATAATACAGTTACGACTACTAAATAAATAAAAAAGTAAACAAACATAATAATAATAATAAAATAATAATACTTATAAAAATAAGAATATAAGATAAAATAATAACATCTAATACATAAATAAACAATAGTATAATAGATAAAAAAATGGAAAACCAGAGAAAAATCAAGTAACATTTCTTCAATCCTTAAATCTGAACTTTGTTAATGTAATAAATGACAATAAAACAGAATAAACTAATGCAAAATACGTAATACGTACACAAATGTGAAACCTTACTTTGCGAGTGAAGTGATTGTGGTGAAGTGTCGGAGGTGGTGGGGGGACGAACGGTTGACAGAAAACATTACGGCACTATGTAAGAAAGTTAACTTTCTCTAGATATTTCAGGAATTATGAACACAACCACTAAACCAAGCACAAGTGGTGACAGTACCGAAAGTGTGTGAGAAGTAATGGAGAGATCGCTTCTGAGAAGGCATCATGGGTACTCTTGAGCAAGGCACCAGTTTCCCCCACTGCTCCTCGGGCGCCACAGCCATGCTTGCCCATGTGTGTTCACTGCTTAGATGGGTTAAATGCAGAGCACAAATTCCTACTGTGGGTCACTCCTTGCCTGGTTGTAATCTCACTTTCACTTAATAAAGTGTTCAGTGCAATGAAGAAACTCCACACATCTCCAGCAAGTATTTAAAAATGTTGGAATATTAATTGTTAATCATTTGTAGAAACTGATCTTAGCTCATCTTCCCACTGTTTACTTTATCACTGCCAAAATTTGTTCATACTTTATAAAAACAAAATCCCCAGTATTTCCTGCTTTCCTCTTGGCAGCCTCAAGCCCTCAATCCTAAACTCAACCATTCTTTCTGCTCTGAAGTCGTTGATGGTTCTCACTGGGAGTAAAACGGTACAGGATATTGGATAACAAGGTTTAAAATACAAGAGCATATATTCTCTTATTAAAGTCCAAGTGCATGGATTTATTATGAGCTGCCTAATAGACAGTGAGTTCAAGAGGGACCAGAAGTGGGGTGATGTTGGGGTCAAGGTTTAACTTTCTAATGGCAGAGAATGAAGAAATTAAGGGATTTTTCTGCAGGAAATTCTGATGAAAGCTGGATTATGGATCAGAGTGCTCTTTCCAATCCGGCTCTGATTCTTGTAATGTCCTCCGGCCTATGCTTGTTAGAGCAGATGTAAAGCTGACTGCGCTTTGTTGTTGTGCAGGGAGCAGCACGAGGACAAAAAAGATCACAATAGATAAGCCAGATCTTGCTTTAATTGAGTTTGTTTGGTTTGTAGAGTGTACAGTACATCTACACAATCCAATGTCAAAATCTCAAGGGTGTAATCATAGTCCTAATAACCTATCACCTTTTCTTTTTTTATATGACATTTTTCATGAACAGAGAGTAAAGTTAGTGAGTGAGTGAGTAAGTGTGAGAGAGAGTGAGTGAGTGCGAGAGTGAGTGAGTGAGAGAGAGTGTGTGAGTGAGAGAGTGTGAGTGTGAGAGAGTGAGTGAGTGAGTGAGTGAGTGAGAGTCAGTGTGAGAGAGAGTGAGTGAGTGAGAGAAAGTGAGTGAGAGAGAGTACGGTAAGTGTGAGTGAGAGAGTGAGTGAGCGTGAGTGAGTGAGTGAGAGAGTAAGAGTGAGAGAGAGAGTGAGTGAGAGAGGGGTGAGTACGTGAGTGAGAGAGAGAGGTGAGTGCCTGAGTGAGAGTGAGTGAGTGACAGAGGGGTGAGTACGTGAGTGAGAGAGAGTTTGAGTGAGAGAGGGGTGAGTACGTGAGTCAGAGTGAGTACGTGAGTGAGAAAGAGGGGTGAGTGCCTGAGTGAAAGTGAGTGAGTGAGAGGGGTGAGTACGTGAGTGAGAGAGAGTTTGAGTGAGTGAGTGAGTAAGAGTGAGAGAGTCAGAGTGAGTGAGTGAGAGAGAGGGGTGAGTACGTGAGTGAGAGAGAGTTTGAGTGAGTGAGTGAGAGTGAGAGAGTCAGAGTGAGTGAGTGAGAGAAAGGGGTGAGTACATGAGTGAGAGAGAGGGGGTAAGTGCATGAGTGAGAGAGAGAGAGAGAGAGACAGAGAGTAAGAGTGAATGAGTATGGATATATTTGATTTATAATAATATCTACCGCATAATTAATATTATAAAAAGTTAAGGACATCATCATGTCCAACAAAATCAAATAATCCTAGCAGCTCAGCATTTTCTCACAGTAAATGCAGGTTTTATTGCATCCAGGTGTATCATCCTCTGCTGCCATCTGCTGGAATCAGCCAAAATATGAATGTTGCACATTTCATGTATAGTATCTTCACTAATTATCTGCTCTCATCTGCTTTTCTGCCACTTTAAAACCTGCAAGTAAAGTTTCTTTCATTCCAAGCAGCATTTATAGCCTCAGCAAGCTGCATAGGCAGACTGCATTACAAAGCCTGCTTGTTGTGAATGCACATGGCACAATGTCTCACTATCAAGCCCCATAAATACCAGCTCTAAAAATGGCGTAGAGAGGAAGCGGTATGAGATTTTCCAGTCACAGCACAGATGGCGACTTGACGAACAGCACGGAGTGATCCGCTGAAATACGTGTGAAGGTGAAAGCCTGCCATGCAGTCATTCACTCATCTCTGAGGCTCTGACAGGAAAGCATCAGTGTGAACCACCCATGTGACCTGCTTTCACTATTAACTGAAGCCTGATATCCCTGAAAAATAAGGACCCGCGGGAGCAGGGTTGACGGATTCTCCTTGGGGGTTTGTTGAAAGACATTTCTCAGCCTCACGACTCAGTCCATGAAGGTGAAATGACAGGATCCGGTAGGTTTGCTTTACTCTTTTCCTTAGATACAACTTTACATGTATTCATACATTTTCTTTTTCATCAAGAAATGGAAAAAGTTCAGAACAGACTCATCAGGCAAAGAGAAATGATCAGAAGTAGATTGAAGAAACTGAACATCAAGCAAAGTGAAATTAAGGTAAATATATGTATAGTCTTGCTTTTTCCTAATTGCAAAAATCAGTCCAGCTCTATTCAGGGCTTCATCGTATTTAGGACATTTCAGTTTAAACTACTCTCTTTCTCCTCAGGCAAATTCATCTGCAATGAGAGGAAGTATTATGAAGAAATATGAGGAGATGAGACGGGTTTTGGACGAGGACTGCAGGACCACTATGGCTCTTCTAGAGATGGAGGAGATGGCTGCTCTTCACAAACTGGAAAAGCTCATGGAGGAGAGCTGTGTCCGTCTCACTGACATTGAACTCCAGTTAAATCAAGCCATGAGTGAAGAGGGCGATTCTAAGCCTCTGAACGAGGTGAGCAGCTTTTAGATCAAAATTTTTGTTGTTTAATCCTTAGAAGTCCGGGACCCTTTAGAGTGCTTTTACTACTTTACAATTTTCTCTAATAAATTACTTTTAAAAAATGTTTTATATAAATATCTCTACACAATAATTCCACAACAAACCTGAAATTGTACAAAAATACAATTCGCTTTTTACTTTTTGTATTTTTTTTTTACTGCAAAAATCAAACAAAAAAAATATTGTTTATGTTTTATAACAAAAATCAAAGTGTTGCGATAAAATAAAAAATCTTAAATCCCCCCAAAAGCAAAGACAAGGTCAGATATATTATTGGTATTAAAATAAAGTTTAGCAGTATATTAATAATTTATATATATATATATATATATATATATATATATATCCATAATTATTTTTTTAAACTAAATTTCAGGAAGTGTTTCAGTATCCACACCAGGAAAGTGGGTGTAGTATGCTAATTAGCACTTCTACTGGTCTTGTAAAGTAGCTGGAATGTTGTTGATATGCTGACAACCGGATTTCTGTCATATAGAGGTTTAGAGTCATAAAAAAATGTCCTTATTATCATTAAAAGTGAACATTATTTGAAGTAGATCATTTAATTGTGATTTAAAGCAAAATGTTTATGTGGAACAATTGGAAACTGTTGGATTAATGTAAATATATATAAATACATTTTCACAATGAACCTTTTTCTATCTTTTTTAGGTCACAATGAATGAGGAAAGGTATGTATATTTATAACCACACCCAGTGATATTTATGTTGGCACGTTGCACATGCTTGCCTTTGCATAGCTCTAGAAATCTGAGTGACTCATCTGCCAATGCATCATTGTTATTTTTGCATAGATCAAGCCGACATGCTTCTGTTGCAGGCAGATCTTGCCTACAGCTTATTTAATACAGTGGTACCCCGAGATACGAAATTAATCCATTCCAGGGTGATGTTCGTATCTCGAACATTTCATAACTCGAAGCAAGTTTTACATGTAAAACACTTAATCCGTGCAACGGCTCTCAGAAACAACAGTAGAAGTAGATGGAAAAAAAGGGAAAAAGAGAAAAATCGAGTAACGTTTCTTCAATCCTTAAAAATACACATTGTTAAAACACAAGCAAAATATGTAATATGTACACAAATGTGAAACCTTACCTTCAGTGAAGCGATGTGTCGGAGGAGGTGGAATGGAAGGCAGAGAACATTACGGAACCAAGTATGAAAGTTTTTATTTTTTATATGTATAAATTTGCATTTATTACAGCACATTATTGGTAATCTATACATAATGTTTCACTGTGTTGTTGAAGTGTTTTGAAGCGTATCAGACCCTTTTAGCACTGGGAGATATGAGCGCAACGCGACGTCAGACTTAACAAGTAGATTACAGAGCAGAACTATTTGTGGTTGTTCATATCTCGAATTTTTACAAAAACTTTCCAGTGAGAAGTTTTGTAACTCTTCGTAACTCGATACATTCATATTTTGGGGTACCACTGTAGTTTTTTTTTTTATGTAATGATACACAACAAATGAAACTAATATTTAAATTTAAATGCGTGTTTTTACTAAATGACCAAGTTTCAATACGTTTGAATGTAAAGAAAAACATTTCATAAGAACATAAATCATTGCTAGCATGACCTTAATCTGATTTACTTTTACGTGGTTTTCAGGGTGAAGGAACTGCTTACAGCGACAGATCCGGGTCTCATAAAACTTGATACAGCTAAATCAGATCAACTACTGGGCCTCAGCAACAATTTGCTTCTCTTTATCCGCTCCCAGATCCCCATTACCAAGAGGCTGCTGAAAAGCTGTGAGTTCCTTTGTAACTTGCAATAAGGCGATGTTAGCATTATAGACAGCGTTGGGTGTAACTCGTTACTAAGAAATTAAAATACTTTAATTACATTCATTTAGAAATAAACCGTTGCTTTAAAATTATTACGCTCATGTGCACCACGTGTTTTGGATTGCCGTTATCTAGAAACAGTATGTCACGTGTAAAGGCATCTGGTCTGAATTGAAGAGAATCTTCGCAAGAATTTTCTGAATCTTCAGCACTTGCTTCATTTTGATGCAATGACGCTTCGTACCTGAAGATGGCGTTTACGATATAACAGATGCACTCAGAGAAAGAACTGAGATGAAATCAAAGAACACAAAGATGTTAAGCAGTTTATACAGTTGGTAGGGAGGTTTTGACAAAAATGTCAAGTAAAGAGACGATTTGTGGTGCACTTTCCTGGTTCCCATACGAAGCTAGCTTTCATTGACCTGTGCAAAAACAGTCTCGATATGGCAGTGCGAAACTCTTTTTAATTGGCTCGGTCACACATGTAAGCTAACGTTGGCGCCCATGGTTTTTGATCGCGGTGTGTTGTCTGAAAATTTGGATCTGTATGTAGAACTCTTGAATGTTACAAGAGTACGATAACATTTATTCTTTATTATCTATGTTTTTTTCTGTAACGTAAATCTTAAAACCAATCGTTATCTTCCAGATTCCACAGAAGTTGTCCTTGACCCTTCCTCTGCTCATCCCAAGCTGATTATTTCACCACAAGGGGACAGCGCCTCCTTCACTGATGTGTGGCAGGATGTCCCAGATCACGATGGTCGTTTTGATACCACCCTGAACGTCTTGAGCATCCAGAGCTGGGACACCGGCCACCGTTACTGGGAGGTAGACGTTACTGGAAAGATCTACTGGGAGCTAGGTCTCACCTATTCATCTATCCCAAGAAAAGGGAAAAAAGAGGCTAGCTGGTTGGGCCGGCGTGCAGAATCCTGGTGCCTGGAGTACTTTGATGGAGACTACAATGCATGGCATGGAGGGATTGCCCATCCTTTGCCAATCTCGACATGCTTCCATCGCATAGGGGTATTTTGCAGTTTTCCTGGAGGTTTGGTGACATTTTTAGGAGTGGATAATATGACACCGCTGTTCTCTTTCTGTGCTGGCCAGTTTATTGACTCTCTACACTTGGCTCTCTGTCCAGGTCATGATCTTCAGGGAACGAACTCAAAACCGATTGCAATCTGTCATTAGAAATCAGCGTCAAAGTTCCGTCAACAGAATAAATGTAGTCAGTTTGTAAAAAAGAGGAGACTTAGTTTTGTCTTAGTTTGATGTCCATGTTTGATGAAGGACTATCATGCCTACAGATTAGATATTATAATAAATAGATCTGAGAGGATGTATAAAATGTCAATGAAATGGGATTTTGTGAAAATAGGCTTTTGTAGATAAATAAACCATGTAAAAAGACTCTGAAAACAAGGTTTAAGTAGATTTAACTGAAACACGTTTTTATTTAGCTTAAACATGTAGACAGGAATCAGCTAAGCACATGCGGTATTGAGGAGAGAGAGAAGGGCAAAGAAGATGGGGAGGACTGCAACGGAATGTAAGAGCTGAGGAGATGTTAGCTTTGTGAGGAACAGGAGAAAAAGAGGGATTATCTCTCTATCCTACTCTATTTAAGGAGCAGACCTTTCCTTTTTTATAAAGCATCTATACACATCAACTCCCACTTAAAAGGTTTACAGTTACAGTAAAAAAAAAAAAGTTACAGACTTTTCTGCTGACTTTGAACACTAATAAGTGACTTGATTTCACCTCACAGATTTTGACTAAATGGCTCATGATTTGAACACTATTTGAATGTCCAATTATATTGAAAATGTGTCCAATTTATTAAAGAAATAAATGTTTTATTGTTTTCTGCCTGTTGAATCTCTTTTTACCCAAATTATATATATATACATATATATATATATATATATATATATATATATATATATATATATATATATACTCAATAAACTCCATGTCTCTAACATTTTCCTGAGCTGATCACGAATTGGTTGCTATGGTAAATCTGTACAATAGATAGACCCCAATAGAACCATAGACCCCAAACTGTGACCACATGGTGATGCCAAATAGACCTCAAAATCTCTCAGATTACCTTCCTCTTGGACGTCACTGCCACAGTTGCCACTTTATTTGCAGTATTGTGACAAATTCAGCAATTTGATGCGATTCTTGTTTTTATCAATTCAATTTGACTACAATTTCGATTCAATATCGATTTGCAATAAATATTTCATTAAAAATGTTAGCTTTGCAGACACGGATCCATATATTAATATAAATGCTAGAAATGCTGAAATATTATTACTTAAATACACATCCACATTAATAATAGGGTGCACACAGTTGTTTATTTAAAACAACGTTTAGGTGAACATTGATACCCTCTTTTGTGAGCACATTATGGATGTTATTGTTGCGTTAAACTGAAGGTCGATTAAAATTGGAGGATCAATATTTTTTTACCCAGCCCTAGTTGCCACAGTTCTGCAAGTTTCACACAGTTAAAAAATCTGGGTTATTATTTCTAAATTGCCTGCAGTTATGACTCACATAATAGTATAAATATACCAATTAGAACTAATGTGTTTAATTTCAATCTGGAAAAAAAATAAAAATCACTTTACTTTCTTTTACTTTAACTTTCAATTACTTTCTTATGTAACAGAATTTTCTCAGAACTAAAAATAACTATATAAAAACACTATATAAATGCATTAGACATGACTTATATTCATTACTTCTATTACTGTGGGGGAAAACATATTGGAAATACCTTTTTATTAAAATGCATTTTAATGTTTTATTGTTATTATTTGGGTCAAAACAAATTCATTTTCTTGCCGAAAATTAAACTTCCAGAATCTTCTGAACGTATCAGAATCTGTAGCACTGATACAGACTCAAAAATATCATGTTCTGATAGATTTATACACCACAATGAACCTATTAATCAAGATGAAATTAATCTTAACAATATTTTCAGCTGCTTTGTCATTAAAGTAGGTTATAAATTAAGACGTAATTGCACAATTAGAACTATGATACTGAAAATATGTAAAAACTTCACCGGTTTTTCAGAGCACACAAACAATAAACCATTGTGGCTTTGGTTAATCCTGGCATGCTATGGTATCCCAGCTGTTTTTTCATTGATCCAGTCCAAGTATTTCATGACTCTGGTATAAACACCAGGCTTGTTCTCCTCACCACAGTTGTCTCCCCAGCTCACTACACCATAGACATAGTGTGTATGTCCAGTCTCACAGGTCAGAGGGCCACCCGAGTCCCCCTGACAGAAGAAGAGTTAGTGATGTTACACTATGAAAAAAAATCTGCATTTTTGTAATCTACCCACATTTAGGCCATAAGGTTCTCCAGTTTGATTACACTTTAAATTCATTTTATTAAAGCGGTCACAATTTCATCCAAACGAATCCGAATTCATCAATCATATTTTTTTTCTCTTGAGAAACATCACGAAAGTGAATTGCCTAGGGTGGATTTTTGTTTTTTGAGGAAATTTAGACCCAGCACATCTAAAGTTAAAGAGTTAATTAATTCTTTTAATACCTGACAAGAGTCCACTCCTCCCTTGAGATAGCCAGCGCAAAACATGCCATCATCTAACAATGATGCATACACCTTGTTACTGGAACAAGCCTCCTGTGAAATCAGCAAAACCTTTGCATCCAGCAAGTGCATGGACCCATGCTCTGCTGCAAACAGGTAGAGCAAATATGAGTTCATTCACAGTTGAACAACACAAATTGAAAAATGTAAAAGTTTAATAAAAGACACACAGATTTCTGTAGCTCCCCATCCAGAAATGCTGCACTCTCCTCCATCTGGGAACGGCTCTTGAGGTAAGCACACAGCCTTCACAAACTGACTTTCCTTTGCACATTCTCCATTAGTGGCTTTTAATTTCAACAAAGCTATAACACAAGAATTAAAGAACATTTCTTAATATATTGTTTGTAAAGAATACTGTGTAAAGAATATTGAAGTTGCTAAAGTATTTTATTATTAAGTTCTTACATGCGTTATCTTTGTTTTTTGTCTCAAAAAGAGTTTCCATCTGTGTTTCCTAATCTGATGATTATGACTTTTATTGTGTCTTAAACCGTAGTACTACTAAAAAAGCATCCCAATGTCTCCTGCCATCTTCTGGTGAAATTTAAAATAGCTCTTACTACCTGGGTATTTCATACTGTGGTCAACAGTGTATAGAGGCTATTTTGACGAATTTTAAAACAGGCTGCATTTTATGCTTTCAGAAGATCATCATCTAGACCCACCTTTCAGAAACATAATTTCTAAACCAATTAGGAAGACTTTGAAAGCAAGGTTTAAGAAGATTTAACAGAAAGCTCGGTTTTATTTAACTTAACCATTAGATTAAATATAATATTAGATTTTATTGTGTACCAAACCATGGTACTACTAAAAAAGCATCCCAATGTCTCCTGCCATCTTCTGGTGGATCATAAAATAGATCTTCCAACACGAGTGTTTCATACTGTGGTCAACAGTGTATAGAGGCTATTCTGACGAATTTTAAAACGTGCTGCATTTTGCACTTTTATGCTTTCAGAAGATCATCTAGACCCACCTTTCAGAAACATGATTTCTAAACCAAGTAGAAAGACTTTGAAAGCAAAGTTTAAAAAGATTGAACCGAAAACGAGGCTTCATTTACCTTAACCATTAGATTATATGTAACATTTGATTTGTATTGTGTCTTAAACCATAGTACTACTAAAAAGCATTAAAATGTCTCCTGCCATCTTCTGGTGGATCATAAAATAGCTCTTCCTACACAAGTGTTTCATACTGTGGTCGACAGTTTATTCTGGACCTGCCTTACACGTGAGCAATGTATCTGAAATCAAGGTTTAAAAAGACTGAACTGAAAACATGGCTTTTATTCAACTTAAATAAAATCATTATGTTAACTGATTATCTTAATGTCTAACCACCTATCAAAACAAAATAATTTGATATGGAGTAGGATGCAGATTTGGGAAAATAAGTTTAACATTAATAACAGACACTGATTATTATGTACAATACACACCAATATCATTAAAGACAACACTGGAGGTTTCCTTGAAGTTCTCGTGGATGATGGCCTCCTCCACTTGTAAAGACTGATCTGTTGGCTCCTTTTGCACTAGATTTAGTCCTCCTAGTATGACTCTGTAATCATGCTTTTTATCACTGTACACAACGAAAGCACATTTATCACACTCGGAACTGGCAAATAGTAGAATTAAATAAAACTTCAGGTGAAGTCACACATGGAGCTGTAATAATGTAAGTGGTTTCTTGGTTGTTTTTGTCACATATGATTTTGGGGAATGTTTCTTTTAAATCTTTCAAGGTCTCAAAGTATGTTGATTTACGTATCTCTTCTGGTCATTTTATAATGTGCTGTATATATTTTGTCTTTCATAAATGATCCAAGACCCAACTATAACTATAAAACTATAGAAAGGAGAATTTCCCTTGAGCTGTTTATTATCTTTGGGAGATTTATAATGTAGAAAAAGCCACACTTACATACAATGAGCTGCAGTCAGCACCCAGCAAGGTTTAATCAGAGTTCCTCCACAGATGTGTCTGTAAAAGGTGGATCCTTTAGTTCTAACTTGCACTGATACCTGCCACGGATGGGCTCCGGGAACAGCTTTAAGACCTCCATAAATCCGATTTAGTTGTTTTTTTGGCTCAGGTTTACCACATGTGTTAAAATTCCTTGTTGAACTATCATCTGTAATAATCGTGGATGGTGGAGATGAAGTTGCCATCATTTGAGCAGAACTGGTGTTCTCTGGAGTAAGGGTGGCTTCTGCAGAAAAACAAGTATAAGGTACAGAATAATTTGATTGGATTTTGATTGTGTTCAATTTAAAGTTAAATGTTTAAATTTGAATAATAAAAAAAAACCCAAACACAATAACTTCAGCAAGATTCCCAGCTACCTTTATCCTAATATGATCCACTCTTTTACACAATATATCAGAAGAATGACTGTTTTTTGCACCCATAAAGGTCCTCTTGCCATTGTAAAAATCACAATTGACTTTTTAAATCCAGCACATTTTGGAGCATTTAAAAAATGCACGGAATACCATATTTTCATAAAAATGTGCAGTTTATTTTCCCAACGGCAATGTCTGTGTCTTTCTATATGGAGTTTTTCTGACCTGTTTTTGCTGGTGGAGTTGTTTGGAGACTGGTCCCTGGAAATGCAGCTGCAGTGGGTTGAACTTTAGTGGTGGTGGGCACAATTTTTGTGGAATTTGCCACTATCAAGTATAAAAGAAAGTTTATTTATTTATTTGTTTGCATCCTAATAGATCCAAACATAATAGCAAAGCGTACTGAACGATTGTGCCTTCTTAGTGGTTTTATAAATAACACATTCATGTGTGGCTGGTTTTGTTTCCAGAAGATTTAATAAGCTGGTTCATTTGAAGAAATTAAACTAGTTTGTGTTTCATTTCACCACCTAGATCAGGGGTGCTCACACTTTTTCAGCTTGCGAGCTACTTTAAAAATGACAGAGTCAAAGTGATCTACCCGCTACAAAATGTAAAACATCCATCAACAAACAATTATTTTCAACTTTATTGGGAATTGACAAAAACGCGTAATAATTAACTATTTACATTTTTTTAATAACGTGAGTTTAATTTGATTTACACTGAATTGAATCATTAGTTCAATCAACAGTTGTGTGTGACCTGAATTTGGTGGTAATAGAGTGCTTTTTATGGGAGCAATTCAGCTTTGATCCAAATAATCTAGAATAAAAAGGATTCTCTAATAATTATTTCAATATTTATCGAAACTGAGTCGTGCAGTACAATATGCAGGTGAGGTGTGGCGTGTTGAGCAATTCAGAATGAAGTTATGAAGCATATTCTGGGTAAAACATATTTTGGATCTGGTAATTTGCAGACGGTCCCTAAGCGATTCCATGTCAGCGGGTTGCTCATAGACGGTAATGTGTTTCTGCGAATGCCGAGGGAAACTTGTTTTGATAAAAAACATTTTGTAGTTTGTCCGCTACATAACACAGATTAAAAACAGGTATTATTTGTTTACTAAGAACATTCTGGTCTCAAGCTATTGAGCAGAGAAAACCGAAATCGTAAATCTGCAGCTAACTTTACTGAACTGTGACGGGATGGATGATCGGCTGATATTGTTTCAATCGACGTAATGAGCACCCCTGACCTAGAGAATACTGTAGTGGTGGCCGGTCAGTAGAAGGCACAAGTGTACCACCCCACCAGTCACTGCTCCTTAACCTAAACGTGAAGAAGACATATGTAGGTTAAATGAATTCAAGTTTAGTAAAATAATCTTTTTAATTGAGGTTGCACCATTTCAGTTCAATGTATTAGGAGAGAATGAGGCGCAGATGGGTAACTTAGTTGCCATAGTTGTCTGGATTAACAGACTGATTTACCATGTCTGTGATGGCCTGCCTTTTCTAATTCAATTTTAAGTTGATTTTTTAATTCAGTGTCAGGTCTGGTCAGTGATTTGATGTTGCTATCTTGGTGTAGACTGCCATTGTCGTGGGTGTGGGCTTGGACGGTCACCACCTTGTTCTTTTTTGTTATATCTGTCAGCCTTTTCGTTTGTTAGTACCTTTGAGCTGTTTATTAAATGTAACTTCTCTTGGTCAAACTTTCATTTTCGCCCTTATTTGTCATGGTCTTTAAGCTGGGTCATGACATCATGATACTAGATCCACTTCCCAGTAGGAAGTTCCTATGTCCCTACCAGTGAACACAGAACAATGGACAAAGCAGAATATATAAATACTGCAAAGGAATTGCACAAAATTACAAAGCACTATATAAAAAATAAAAATCAAAGGAGTATATATATATTATATATTAATATATTTTTATAATATATATAACACTTCAACAAGGAATTATAATTATATAATATATATATATATATATATATATATATATATATATATATTAATGTGTGTGTGTGTGCGTGCGTGCATGCGTGTGCATGTGCGTGTGTGTGTGTGTGTGTGTGTGTGTACAGATCATTATATAATGTTTACAATATGATGTGTAAGACCATAACACAAAAATAACAAACTATTTTTTTTTTTTACATTTTTTTAAATAAAACTTAATTGAAAAATAATAACCATAAAGTTAAGAATACCTGGGTCTAGATTCAAATAACAAAGCTGAAAACATGAAACTGATAAAAATCAAAATCAGAAGATAAAAATCACTATTGATAGATTATTTGCTGGACACATATTAAATAAAGGAGCACCAAACATCTGTGAAATGTATAAACAGGCATTCAAAATACTTGTTGTATGAGACGAAAACTATGCTTTGATTTTCATGCTTCCATTTTAAACAACAGGATCATACCCAGTGTGGACTCAGACCCGTATTTTTTTTATAAAAACATACTTTTTTTAAAGCAGTTTTTAGAAAAGACACAACATTTATGTATAAAAAGTAAACCGCTAAACATTCTTTGCATGTTTAAATAAACTATTGCGATAGAACTTATTTATTGACCGTTTTCTAGATTAGTTCAGCCCCCAGCTGCCACTGCTTTATAACTTTCTCTCCAAATATTTTATTTTTTTGAACCACGCATGCGCCTTGTATTTTTACAGAGCTTCACATTTTACATTAAATATTGAAACAGTTCTTTATTACTTTAAAAACTGTTAATTCACTACTGTTTACCATAAATTTAAAGCACATTATTCATAGATCTCTTTCACCTTGGGTGGAACACTCTCTAACATCGCAGTAATCCCAACGAAGTTTCTTGTTCTTCTTTACAAAGCACCAAGGCATTTTCTCTCCATCAGGGTTCCTGTGGAATGAAAACATGTGGTATTAAATTTATCTAGATGACTTTGAACTTGGCTTGTATTACTGCCATTTAAAACTATATTTTTCATTTTGCCAATGTCACTTTGAGTGATATAAACCAACCCCTGTGCCTTTATAATTTTCCCAAATTGGGATAAATTGGTCGCTATGGATGAGTCAGTGACAACATCATGTTCCCAAAGTCACTTGATATAAACAAACCCCATATCTTTAACATTTTCCTAAGCAGAGATAGAGACATGCCAAGTGGTTACTATGGTAAGAATTCTGGTTGCTATAAAGGGATCTGTAACATAATGTAATGCTCTCCATGTCACTTCAAATGATATAAAACCAACTCCATGTCTCTAACATTTTCCTAAGCTGAGATAGAAATATGACAAATTGGTTGCTATGGTAAATCATCTGGTTGCTACCGAGAGGTCAGTGACAATATAATGTTTTTTTTTTTTTTTACTCTCACAAGTTACATAAAGCAACCTCGTGTTTCAATAATTTCCTGAAAGTTATAAGAATGTGGTTGCTAGGGTAAACAGTTTTGTTGCTAGTTGTTATAGCTGTGCAAAGGTTGACCCCATTCAAATCAATGGAAAATTTCCCGGCATTCTTGACAATTTAGAACAACACAAATTAGATCAGTTTGGGTGTTTTTACAAAGTTTGGTGGCTGTAGTTTGAACAGGAGGAGATACATTTAGAATGTTTCCCTGAAGCCATAAATACTGCTCTGCACATTATGAATTATGCATGCCATATGTGCATTTTTGCTAAACATCAAAGGCCTACAAGTAGCAATTTTGGTTGTCCACCATATTTACCTGCAGAAGTTGTGCTGTCCCAGGCCTTCGTTAGATGCAAAGGTAACAGTAGGAAAAACTCCTCTGTCCAGAATGAACTCTGAGTTCCAGTCGAGGCACTCATCCCCATTCTTTGTCTCAGATACTTTTCCTCTGTATGACTCTCCATCCCCTTCATAGCAGTCACTTGAGTCTTCAGAGCATTCACAAAGGAAACAGTATCCGATATTATTAGTTTTATCTGAACAAATAAATCTTGTTTGGAACAAATCTTAATTATTTGCCACAAGTTCTGTTGATATCATAGACACATTGCCATATTAATGGCAGAGTTACTGACCTACTTGACAGAATTGTCCCCTGAAACCCTCAGGGCAGTAGCACTCGAAATCCCCGTCTTCTACAACACATCTGCCTTTATTCTGACAAGGGTTAGGATTACATGGAGAGGCTAGACAAACAGACATGAATCAAAATACAGCAACCACCATACTCATAAGATGTGCTCATAAGTTTACACACCTTGATTTTATGTGCATTTCATTGCATTGATAAACTTTTTATCTGATAAAAAATGTGCATAAACTACAATGGAATTGGATTACCTGAATAAATACAGGCAATGCGATGACAATTCGTTTTTCTGTTTGAACTGGGACGTAATGCTACGCCATTAATGGACTAACCGATGGACATCTGAAATGTTCATTCTAAATCATTCTAAAATTCCTAAACTCTGACATCAAAGTGGTTTGGGATCATCACCTCCCAGAAGTTTGTTGACCAGCTCTTTTCCCACAGAACAGTCTCCCGCCTCCAAAAGCAAGATGACATGACTAACGAGTATATTATTACATACGATAAAAAGTCTTCTCCTAATGCAGCAACTTTAATTTTTCTTGATATTTGGTGCCAGTTTATGTTTTTCTCCTGGACTCGTTGGATGGAAACTCGTTGGAGTGTTTTATTCACAAAATTTTATCAGATTTTCTTGTTTTGCGCATAAACTTCATTCATAGCTTTGGTTGGAAACATGGCAGCCTGAAGTATTTAGTAGTAGTTGTCGATAATGTTCTTTATTTTATTCTTGGTTATGCAAGTGGGGAACTCAAACCATTTTTCTTCAAGAGTTTCCTTTTTCTGCCACCCACTGTATTTTGTTGGTCTTTTTCTTTACATCCCTAAAATTTTTCTGGCAGTTGTAGCAGACTTGTTTGGTGTTTTCATCCCTCACTTTCCACTTCTTAATCACTTCTGATTGGCAATCCCAATTCCTTGGAAATCTTTTTATAACCATTTCCTGCTTTGCGCATTGATACTTTGACGGCTTTTTTGCTTATCCCATCACTCAGTTTTCAGAAATGTCAGCACATCACTGGATAAAAGAGGCAAGGGTCTATCAGGAGTCCAGAAACTCCAAATCCTTTTATGCAGAAATATTGATTACAAGCAATTCTGATCATTTTTGTGCGTGTTAGCGGGCCAAAATGACCAGTTGTATAACAAAAAATGGTTACACCCAACCACTAGCCATAAGTGGAAAAAAAATAGTTTTTTTGTTATGACGCACCTTATCTCAAAAATGGCCAAGAAAAATAAAAAAAATTGCCAGGTTGTGTACAATTCTGAGCACAACTGCTCATGAATAAAATGATGAATGATGTAGTTGTAAGACTTTATTTTGTTTGAGAAACATACGTGCTTTGCAGTTTGGAGGTGCAAATGGTGGAATGCACTTGCACCTATAGTAGGGATGTGAAGATGTCAGGAGACATAGTCCAGCTCCACAGATTCCTCTTTTACAGACTCTTTTTCCTAATAAAAACATTACATTCTTATCACATTCGGTAAGCCATTGCATTTTCAAGACCAGAAAACACTTACCTTTTTCACACCTGGGCCCTTTGAACTGCTTTGGACATTTGCATTTGAATGTGTCTCTCTTTTCCACACATGCTCCGCCATTCAGGCATGGCTTGGAGCTACATTTTCCTAAGTGACCAAAATATAGGAATTTATATTAATATATCAAATTCAAATTGAGTCAAATGTATAGAGCGCTTTTATGCAGCGTCAGAGAAAAAGAAGCCTATAGATTAGTTCTGATATAAATATGTTTTGTAGAGGGGTGAGGGCCTGTGGTGGTATAAATAATCACATACTGCTTAGGGTCTCGGCATCTTCTCTCTCTGCTTCCCTTATATTTTCCCTGCTGGCACCCTTGTGTTTTGCATGTCTGTCTGTGAGAGACTCTCACTGTTCTGCTCTCCAAATAAAAAAAAAAAACACTGACCAACTGATTTCTCGTAGCATGATGGACAGATTGTCTGGCTGCTCTGTCCCTGGAGGATGTCGAATATTTCTTACCTTCTTTCTGCAGTCAGCGCAGTTCAAAACCCCACTAAGCTGGCCAGGTCAATTGAAGTTGCAGTGGGCAGAGTTGTTGGGACTCTGGTCTTTGATAACCGTAAACTGGTTGGTGACTGATGGCCATGCAATGGATGTTGGATAAGTGGTGGATATTTAATATCTGTGGAATTGACAGATGTTGACTCAAACCTCTCAAGAACTTTCATTTGGCTTTCCCACATCTCTGAAGTTGGCCTTGGACAAAGCCGTCATTGGAAGTCAAAACTACTCCCCAGTGAGAACAAGATAACGAGAAGCTCTCGCTCAAAACTAAATTAAAGGGGTCAGACTAGTGCTTCTTCGCTGCAGGAAAGACAGTTGTTGTTTACACGTGGAAGTGATTCTCATATCAGAATGAAGTGTTTTGTCTTAATTCTGATATGTCCCTGTAGCTAAAGACGTCTACACACTGGTCTGAATTGAGATTCACACAAATACTTGGATGGCTTCTCGGCAGGATTTAAATCAAGGAAATATCGATGCAATGATACTCCCTGCCTAAATATGGCGCTTACAATGAGCAACATGTCTCAAATGATATATTTTCAAGCAGAACTTTATTTCAATAATCTCTTTTTTAATGTTTGCTGGGATCTGCTTTTCCCCTTGATATTGGCTTAGCACATCGCAGTGATACATTCTGGCTGGAACCTATCATGTTTTTGTTGGAGAAAACCAGAGGAGGAATGGAGAAAATACTAAAACTACACCAAGAAAAGCCCCGTGCTTTATTCTAGACGGAATCTATTGAGTGCATGCTGCCCCACTTATACAAAACAAAACTACTGAAAAGTAGTAGAGGTGAAGGCAGGAAAACAATCATCAAACACAAAAATGTTCTGCTTCTAAAAAAACTTTTCAGCCATCTTAAACTGCATAACGCATTTCAATCATCATACACGATCATAAAGAACTTTAAAAGGAAAAAAATGTTTTAACCAGTCATAAAAGTCGTGGTTTTGGCCCTGCAATCCCTTGTGTGCCCACTAGATGTCCGCTTTGTACCGCAGTACCTTTTGTTCCTGGTCTAAACCCATGCGAATCTTTTGGAACATTCTCTTTTTTTGGCATTCTAGTTTGTTCTCAGGTTGTTTTTGTTCTGGTTATTTTCCCCGTTTTTGCAAGATTTGCAAGCATTTACTATTTAAACAAGGCTTTTATACAATTAATCCAATAATAACCCATTGTTATTATAGCAAAATATTAATAATTTTGCTATAATAACAATAATAATTAACTAAATAATGCTTTCAAACATGCACCACAGCTTATATGAATGGAGGGTTATTACTTTTGGCACATATGGCATAATTCTGACATTTATTATATATTTGAAAATTCTAAAATTTACCATTGAATTCAATGGGAGTGAAATTTAAACAAAAATTTTGGACAAACTGTTCATGAGCTGTGCATTAAGTGAAGTCACAGGGTGTGGGTGTTTTAATAAATGCACTACTTTAAGACTAAGAGTAGCTTTGCTACCAGTTTTCACCACACTAATATAAAACAATTTACAAGTTCATCTCACAAAATTGAACTACACCATTCATTGGTATTGTAACAAACCATCAATGCATGGGGGGCCGAGACGCTAGACAAGGATTCGGGTTTGATTCTGGACAACAGCCAGCCAGTCAAGCCCCTCCCACTACGACCATCAGCTGTGTTCAGAAAACCAGCATGCATTATGGTTACAGCATGACTGAACTCTACTCAGAGAAGTACCGGTTGCAGAAACAGTTTCAGAACACACATAAACACCAGTAAATAATAAAGACACATCTTGCAACACCACATAACTAACAATTACTAAACAGACTGCTAAAACAACACCGTTATTAAACATTTAACAGACACAGTGTCCAGTGATTCCACCGCGCTCGCTCCAATGAGCACGCAGGAACGACACCGGTCATTACAATATGGTAATCCCACAGAACCCTGCATCTATTACAACAGATACCTGGATGTTTATTTTAATTCTTGAGAAATTAAGTCTATAAAGACAATTTTCAAAGCAATTGTTCAAATTTATTTACATTTTTTAACCTTTGATTTGCATGAAAATGTTGTGTTATTTTAGTTTTAGTTTTCAGTCAGTATGTTGGATGGAATAAAATGTTCACATCTTTTAAAAATGAATTCAACTATTATTTAACTTTTTATTTGTAAGCTCTTTGACAGCTGTTTCCTTGATCTCCCATACGTCACTCCATCATCCTGCTCTTAACCCAGCCCATTTATTATTATTACATGGTAAATGTTGCACATTTCATTTTATATTCTGTTGTATACCCCTGATTACCTTTGTATAATCCTTATCAGTGTTAATAATAATAAAGTTAAATCTGTCTAATCTAATTCAAAATATGATGTCATTTTTGAATATCAAAATAGAAAACAATTCAAACCTTTTTGGCCTTGAAGCTCAAATAGCCAATCATTTCTATCGTCGTCATCATCATCATCATCAGAGTCGTCCGAAGTGTCGAACTCAGCCTTCAGGTCTGATGAGCCATGCAAAAATAGAGTCTTTATTCCTCTTTTGCTGCATTTCTGAATATTGTATATGACCTAGTCACTCACACGCCACTCTTCCTTTGCCTCTCTTTCCAGGGTGTTTCAGGAGCCTTTCTTCCCGATGGCCATGTTTATCACGATCATGTTTATCTCCTCCATGTTTGTCTCGTTCTTCATGCTTGCCATGTTTCTCTTTCTTCAACTGGAAAAAGTGAAAAATAGGAGAATTCTCAATTAGAATTTCACTCGCACATAGGTTAACGATGTCAAAAAAGCTTTCCAATTCAACATCCCATATGCCTAAAGATATAACTGATGGTGTTTGGAGGTGAACAGACACATTCTTTCAGAGGAGTTCATAACAGTAGGTCTGGGGCTGTACTTATTTTACAAGTAAATTAAAAACGTCCTGTCGTTTTTGGAAACTTGCTCCAATTGACTTTTTTCTTTGTCCCTTACATTAGTGAAACACATTTAGGCCCTCGAAAAATGCACTGAAAGCCTTGAAACAATAATACAGTAAATATCTGCTTTTAAAAGAATGTTTGTTGAAAATATTTGAAATCGACAAAATGTTTTTTATTTTTATGATGTATTTTTTCATTTATTCCTTTTGAAATGGCAATTCTTCTATATTATTTCTGTTTATTGTCCATTTTATGATCAAAAAAGCTTTAGTTTGTGATATTTAAAAGATGATTATATCTGTAAATGTAAGTATTATCTCAAACACACCTGCACAGGAATGAAGAGGAAACAGAGGAACACGAGCAGTAGACACAGCTTGAGATCCATGGCTTCCACAGAAGATACACTGTGATGGTCACAGTCAGCGTATGAGGTCAGGGTCCTGAGTGTGTGTAGCGGAGCAGGGGAATGAAGGGAGGTGCGGAAGTATAGTACGTGGGACTAAATTTCATATTATCATTTACACATTTTTTAACATTAATCTGCTGTAAAGGAGTTTTTTGCTTGATGGTTGGTGGTTTTCAGTCTGATCTCAGTTTTTTGGAAATGTGACGGTTGCATTATAAATCAGGCTGAATGAGCAAAAAAGCAGCAATACGACAGGAGTCATGGAAAGGGCGGATGATCACAGATCATATTGACAAAGTGGGATACTGTTTGTTTCAGTGCAGACTTTGTCCCACGTGTGCATCATGAGGGGTCATGACATATTCCCAATAGAACCAAATCTGTGCCTTTTTTATTATATGCAAAATAAAAATAACAATTTCGATTTTTAAAGCGCTATTTGATAATTTGGGTTTCTGTGATGGACTGGAGATCTGTCCAGGGTGTTCCAGATCTCTGTGACCACGAAAGGGAATAATAATTAGAGCAGGTTAGAAGATGAAGTGAATGAATGTTTGTGTTTAAATTGAAAGTGTACTGTACAACCCCCAAACTGCATATTATTGAGATACTTTAGGGATATTTTATAAAACTAGATGGCTAAAGTTTGATGTTGGCTTGTACTAGTGCAGTTTAAAACTATTTTCTGGTGATGTCATTTTCACAACGAGTGACATGATCCAACCCCCTTGACTCTAAGATGTGAGATAGTGATAGAGATATGCCACATTGGTTGCTATGGTAAAGATTCTGGTTGTTATGGTGGAGTCAGTGACATAAGACAATGTTTCTTGTGTCAATATGATTAACATAAAGCAACCCTCATGTTTCTATGATTTTCCTAAGCTGAGATAGAGGTATACCAAATCGGTTGCTATGATAAACATTCTGGTTGCTATGTAGGAGTCAGTGACATAAGATAATGTTTCTTGTGTCAATATGAGTAACATAAAGCAACCCTCATGTTTCTATGATTTTCCCAAGCTGAGATAGAGGTATGCCAAATAGGTTGCTATGACAAACATTCTGGTTGCTATGGAGGAGTCAGTGACATAAGACAATGTTTTTTGTGTTAATATGAGTAACAAAAAGCAACCCTCATGTTTCTATGATTTTCCCAAGCTGAGATAGAGGTATGCCAAATAGGTTGCTATGATAAACATTCTGGTTGCAATGGAGGAGTCAGTGACATAAGACAATGTTTTTTGTGTCAATATGAGTAACATAAAGCAACCCTCATGTTTCTATGATTTTCCTAAGCTAAGATAGAGGTATGCAAAATCGGTTGCTATGGTAAACATTCCAGTTGCTATGGAGGACTCATTGATGTAATATCAAGTTCTTTGTGTCAATATGAGTAACATAAAGCGACCCTCATGTTTCTACGATTTTCCTAAGCTGAGATAAAGATATGCCATATTGGTTGTTATGGTAAACATTCTGGTTGCTATGGAGGAGTCAGTGACATAAAACACTGTTCCCTTTTTCACTTTACGTTATATAAAACAACTTCTATGTCTATAGAATATGTCTATGTCTATATTAATTTCCCAATGATGAGATGGAGTTCTAAAAGTTTGGTTTCTAGAGTAAACATTTCGGTTTCTAAGAAGTGGTTTGTGAGGTCATAAAAATGTTGTTTTGCATTGATTAACAAACTAAACCCCCATTTCTCCACAATATTTACTCTTTTTCCTATTCATTCTCCACTATTTTGGATTGAGATATATAGTTCCACCCTTATAAAAGAGCTTGAAAAATATGACATTTTAATATGTGTTTGCTGCCCTGCGATGGACTGCCGACCTGTTCGGGCCTATTATTAATTACATGTGCTGTCAAAAGCATTGAGTGAATTGCACACTGAGTGAATTGAAACCTGAAAGGATGATTTCACAATCGTATTTCCATAAATCAAAGGACAGAGCATTTGAGGGGGAAATGAGAGAGATTAGAAAGATAGCTTAGGAACACTGCTGTCTACTAAAGAGCAGGTCAGCTGATAGAGCCCTTATTACACCGGGCAGGCCGACGATGGAGGACTCTAGCCATGCAAAACACAGAGGGAGGGAGGGAGGGAGAGAGAGAGAGGGCTGGAGGCAGGACAGATGGTTGCTTTGATTGCGTAATCTGTTTCTGCTATAAATCGTTTACAGAATGTGATATCACATGTTTATTCCCGCCGCCAGTGTTCCACAAGCTCTTTCACTGCAGGTGCTTTGGCTGATGTGGTCGCTACGGGCTACTTAATGTCATCCGAAAGGAAACTTTGAAACGCACAGCAGAATAAACTAAAAGGCCCTTGTGGGGAATTTGTTAGCTGTACATGGAGCATTGATTTGTGTTTCCAGTGAGGACTGGTTATGATTGGTGTCCTGTGTTTAGACACTTTCTACAGACAAATTTTTTTTTTTGGTGGGGTTTGCTAAACAAACAGGGCAACCATTGTTTATATGAACAGTGGGACAGCACAGTATGTGTCATCAACCAATGACTGGCCCTGTATATATCTCCCACAGATCTAGCAACAATTTTTACATTAAAGCTTCAAGCAGCAATCAAAGAGCTCTCGCACCTCATCTTTTGATGGCTGCGTGCGCACATAGTTTAGCAAAGTTGTGATTTATCATCCCAAACACCTTAAGACAAGATTGATGGAGTTTAGAGGTAAACAGACAAAATCTCTAGGAGGAGTTTGTTAAAGTATGAAGCCTGGAATTGTACAAAATTTTAACTAATAAAAGGCTATCTGACTTCCTGTCGGTTTGAAGATGGAAACTTGCTGAAAATGACTAGTTTGTAGGTTTGGTCCCTTACATAAATGTTCCAAATTTCAAACATGTACTTTAAACACAATCTGACCCAGCAAATATTTGAGGTCGAAAAGGCGTCCTTCTGACGCCTTGTTGGTTCAAAAGCAGTTAAACGTGTTTTGGACGTCTTTGGCACAGGGGATGTTTGCCGGAGAAATAGCAGTATAAAACAGCAGAGAACAGCATATTTCCTCAAGGTGACACTTATGTTGCTATTTAGATACATTCACACATGGACTCTTAACACACATGGCAAATTATTATTAACAACTTCCTGTTTATAAATGTCAATTTTTGGTGCCCGCTGTACGAAAATAGTTGAAAAAAGTCAAAAAAGCTTGGCAATTTAGTATCCCATATGCCTTAAAATATAACTCAAACTTAAGTCTTGGTACCCTATACATGTGTGCCGAATTTCTTTCTCCTATGACAAAATCTAAGTTCATCATATGCTAAAAAGTGTTGGGTTGTGCTAAAAAGCCTTTTTGCCACACCCACTTTTCAATCACCAATGAGACATAATTTTCACCAGTTGTGTGAACTTTTTGAGGACATTCGCCTCCTCAAAAATCCACCAAAAGCCAATTACAATACTGTTATTTTGCACTATTGCAGCTTGAGCCCAGATTATACAGTATACCAATTTCCCCAGGAACAAAGTATTTGAACTGTTGCAATAGTTCGGATTTTATGATAAAAATAACAAAATGCCTAAAATATAAGGACACTATAGACTAATGTAGATAATCCAGCAAGACCATCTCAAATCATTTCGAAACGCAATAATCAAAAGAGAGATTTAACTGGTGGACTTGCACAAACAAGTCTTCACAAGATAACAATTTGAACTTGTTTTTCCAATACAGGGGCCATTCAATAGGTTTGTTCTCAATTTTTGGGTTAGGATGACAAAGTCATACTGCCATCACTGTTATCAATCCTGAGTTTAAGTCTATAAAAGTTGTTCTGCAGGATTTCACAGTTTATAAATACATTAAAAAAGCTTTTTATTTATCAATATATTTCAGAAAATTTTACTTTCAGGAACTCTTCCTTAACAAACAATAAGCACTCACTTTTTAAACTGCACAAGGTAACAAATAATTAGGTGTTTAATTTGTGTACTGTTGTACTGGATTGAGCCAGTAGGTAAACATGACTAAAATGCCCTAGAGAAAAGTTCTGACAGGAGCAGCTTTAACATTTATCAAATATTCTCTCTTTGTCCTAGAACAGCTAAGCTTAGAGTTTGGTTCATTGGAACCATTTAACTTACTTTACAGCTGACTGACAGCATATCTGGTACTCTCTGGAACAATTTTGTTGATATGAGCATCACTAAGTCTACCCTTTCATTCAAGTGGGGAACATGACCATAATGATCTTCCCTTTTTGGAAGGTAATGTGTCTGCTGCTGGTTGAGAGATAAAATGATTGTCAGGACGAGGAGTCTCATCCTCATCTGAGGAGGATGCCTCATAATCAGGGTCATGATCTCTGTCTCAGACACATTCTCTTCTTTGTCACTTTCACTGTCAAAAACTTGTGATGAAATTTCACTGACAGAAAAACTTTGCTTACAGGCCATTTGCAATTGAGAGAGAGCCACAGAGCACAAAAAGAAATACTTTATAAAGCTTCTGTGCAAGCTTTTGTAGCTTTGTACCTCCCCTGTAAACCATGTGATTCATGTTTTATTCATTCATCTCCAGCTCACTTTGGTTAATTTTTATATATTTTTTTTATTTTTTATCTTAACATTCTAATGCAAATATAAAATAATATCATATTAGTGACCTCAATATCACCCAAAACAAATATGTGTAGTTTTTTTTATATTTCTTATCAGATTAAAGACCTTACCCCAAGACAATAAAGCATCATGATAATTTTATGTTACTAAGTTTATTCCTTATATTAGAAAATTCATTCCATATGAGGCAAAAAATATATATTTACTTCCATTATTATTATGTCCATCGTTACATTTAATACAAATACTGTAAATAGATGGCTATTGAATATTAAAACCGTCACGTGACCATGACGCAGCTCGGTGAAATGAATATTCATAAGGTTGGCCTTTCCCGTAGTAGAATCCGCTTTCTCCCGGAGGATGGTACCGCGGTGGGGGTTGAAGAGGGGTGGCGAAGTGCTCATTGTTTTGGATGCGAGATGCACTGTCATCCTTTTCTGAGTCCATCTTCAACTGAAATCAACAAAACACGATATTTCTTTGGGAAGACATGCTGAAGCCGCTCTGTTATTTTTGCGACTACGGTGGATCGATATGTTTACATGAGTCCAAACGAAATGATTTGGGAGAATAGCCTACGACTTTTTAACCAACGTTCGTTTTAGAACTTGAAAACCGGAGAACTTACAAAACTGCAGAAAGTTACTGGTCCTGGAGAGTACATTTGTGCACGGAGGAGATGTAAGTTAAACAAACTAAACCATGACGAGGAGGAGGATTACACTGTGCATTACATAAATCTCAGCCAAATACCTGATGTTCCATGAAGGTTGGTGTCATTTTTTTTATTTCAGAGGACTCTTGCAGAAGAAAAATGCGTTCTCTGTTGTCCGCGAAGAGCTTCCGTTGCTGGAGCAAGGAGCTAAAGACATACTTGCTCATGTTCATTGTGATTTACCTGTTTGTTTACACTGATGGATCTTACCCCAAAATGTGTGACAAAAGCTGTGTATATGGAAGATGCATAAATGGAAGCTGCCTCTGTGAGCCAGGATGGGCAGGAGACCAATGCCAACATTGCCAGGGGAGATTCAAGTAAGTTTGCCATACATCATTACATGTATGAAACGCAGAGTTAAAGACAAAACTATTAGTCCCTCTATGAAATTTCCTAAGTGACATTTAACATAAAGTTGTGTGTTTGTAATACAATAGAAATTAAAGCTGCAAGCAGCAATCAAAGGGCTTGAGCACCTCTGGTGCCATTGCCTCTCAGTGTCCAGTATGTTGCAAAATGCACTATGACCAATCCTTATATAGAAGATGTTTTTTAGTTAAAAAAAGCTTTGCATTTTAACTTTCCAAATGCCTTAAAATAAAACCAATAGAGTTAGGAGGTGAAAAGCTGAAATCCCCTGGGGGAGTTTGGAGAGGCAAAAGTGGCCTTCCTGTCAAATTTGGAAACTTTGGGAAATTAACTTTTTTGTAGGTTGTTATCTCCTACCACATTTCAAACGTACTTCAAACACAGAGTATGAAATTATGGTAGATAACTGCAGACAAGGGAATATTCACTGAGGCCACTATGTGGCGCTGTTACCGACACTGTAGGTTGCTTTACATATGTTTTCAGACATGGTTTCTTAGCACACTTGGCAAACTTCATCTTGATCGGACATCGTATAGCTGAGTTATTAGCAACTTCCTGCTTTATTACGAAACATTGAAATTATAAGACCGCCAAGCACGAACTACCAAATTCTTTCTTTGTTGCCTGTGACTGTCTATGTTGAGACATCAATTCCAGACTGGACTTTCGATAGTGTCTTAGCAGTTGTTGAGTCTTTAGAAGCCACTCTCCCATTTTTTCTTTTTAAAGTTTTTGAAATAACTAACTTCCTGCCTCGACCCGTCTTGTTCTCCTGTTGTGTTGGTCTCATTAAAAATCTCTTGATATTTCTTGTAACTGCAGTTATTGACATTTGAAATCGCATTTATAAAAGTGTGTATCCTTCTCTATCTTTATGAGCATTCACAGTTATTTCTCTCAAGTCCAAATAATCTCTTTTGTCTGTGCCAAAAAGCCAGTGGATACTCTCCGGTCTCGGCAGGGTCTTGGTCTAGATACTCATTGGCCTCGGTTGGGTCTTGATCTAGATACTTGTTGGTCTCGGCTGGATCTAGATACTCTTTGGTCTCTACTGGAACTTGGTCTTGGTCAAGGTGGTTTTACAACAAGATTACAGTCTATTTTAGATTGAAACGGAAATAAATAATTTTCATGGAAGCCCACTTTGGAATGGAGAATATCTTTTTTTTTTTATTTAACATTTCTAGTGTTTTGGAACCAAAGGCTTTGTGTATTCTTATAAATGGTTACAGTACTGAGCTGGAAGTGATAATTAATAAGGTATTTTTTTTGTCTTTGATCTCACATTCTCATTTGATCTCTACATTCATCCATTCATTATTATTTGCCGATTGATATAATAATATAATATAATAATATTTTAATATTTCCTTAAACATTTCTTGGTAGTTTCCCCCTGTGCCCTGCAATGAGGGGCTTATGAAGAAGCTTAACTGAACTGCTCTGAACTTGTATGTCTATTATCTCCACAGATGTCTATTTAATTTCAAAATAATGTCATTAAATGTAGTCCGCTTGAGAGGTACTCATCAATAAGAGATACAAGGAAAAGTTCACTCTTATATCCCATTTGCTTGCTCAGGTTTTGGGCGGAATTGTGCAGTTTGGTGAGGCAGAGGCACTTGTCTTTCATATGTAACTGTCCATCAGTGAAAGTGTCCCTTTGCTGAGCTCTCACAGTCTGTATGCTTTACAAGACCATCTGTCCATTACAGGATAAACTAATCCATCTATAATGGAAAACGGCTGAAATGGACATTCTTGAATCACACATCAACCTTATCCTGGCCATGCATGGCCTTTGCCAGTGGGTTTGATATTGGCTACATTTAATTATCTCGCCTCGGATTAATTTGCTTTTTATTTACTTATTTATTGATGGGACACTTTGATTTCACCGTCATTAAGACACTATCTACTGCTGATAATAGAACAATCCACAAGATTCTTTTCTGGTGTTTTACTTCGTGTTGTTTTAGAGATTATGTTTGACAGCAGTGATTGAGAATGGCTCCAGTTTCAGTTTTGCCTTATTGTGTCAGTCACGTCTGTCTGTCTGTGCTGTATGTGCTATAGAGGTATAGTTTCGTGAAGGTCCAAGCGTCTTGGAGTTCTTTCAGCATGGAGGGGATTATTGGGAGTGGGTATGGTTGTAACGCAGGGTCTGAGCCCACCGTCTTTATTCTGAAACAACAAGCTGGATACAGCTGAGGAAGTTGAAGGTTGTTTGGTTTTATAGTTTAGTCTTTCTTGGATGTAGCCTTACATGGCCTTTGTTTTCAGGTAAGGAGAGAGGTGGTTTGGTATGAGGTTGATCCTGCAGTCCCAGGAGTCTTGGTGGGGGCCGTGGCTTCTTTGGAAGAGAAGAATGTGTGTGAACTCTTGGTAAGTCTTGGGTATGGATGAAGGCAGTTCTGGGGATGGTCGGAGAGCAGAGGTGTTGACTTGGAGGGGGTGGGGAGGAGGATGGTTTTGGCACACCCAGATTGAAGCATTTGTTACTCCACTTTATGACCTCGCAGGGGTTCTATCTCAGAGTATGGTTATGCGTGTCCAGCCAGGGTATGTCCAGCCCTAGTATGACATCAACTTGGGCCTGGTCGAGGACAAAGAATTCAATGGGTTCTCTGTGGAAGATACAGGTTTGAAGAGACATAGGAGGTAGACTGCCGGTGATAAAGAGGTTTTCTTTGAATGGTTTGTACGGTGAAAGCATGGTGATTTGTGTGCCAGATTGTGAGTTATTTGTATAACCTTGGATGAAATAAGGTGCCAGAGGAGCTTGAATCAATGAGAGCATAGGTGTAGTGTGTTTGTTATAGGAGAGGTTCACGCAAGTTTTTGAGGCAGTAATGTGGCATTGAACCATATGTCTTGGAAGTCTGGTTGGGCAGTTTCTCATCCCAAAAGCGTATTCTATTGTCGTTCTGAAGGAGTAAGTCTTTAGTTGTTGATCTGAGTTCGTTGACTGAGTCAGAAGGCGAAGGAGGATGAGCACTGGGTTCAGGAGTGTCTCGGGTGCTCTTGGAGAAGGCGTTTAGGCAGCTCAGAGTATGGTAAAGGTTTGAGGTTGTTTGTTAAGACCATGTCTGAAGACAACCACCAATGATTGTTTGCCCCATCCGCAGGAAATGTCTACCACCTATGTAGGTAGTCCTTGCCCTGTTCGCATCTTAGAATCTGCTTGAGTATTGAGAACTCTTGGGTGTGTCTAATGAAGTTAGTGAAGGAGTCTAGGAAATTGCTGCCGACGGCCCATATTCCCCAGTAAGCCAGGAAATAAAGAAGGTGGTCTTACTTTTCTTAACAGGGTTCATCTCCACAAAGAGCTCTAATGGTAGAAGGAATCCAGCATATTTCTTGGCTTCCCCAAAGGTGCATCACAAAGCCATGATGTGGTTTCTCAGGGAGAAGCCATGGAGGTCACTCAAGAAAGGAATTACAGTATTTTTCGGCTCATAAGACGCACCGGCACATAAGACGCACCCAATTTTAAAAGAGGAAGATCTAGAAAAAAAAGATTCTGAACCAAATACTTTTGTAAAATATTTTATATCAACTGTGTAAAAGTTAACAGCCAAACATGTAACATGAACAGACAGTAAACAGTAAAAGTAATAAAAAAAGGCTGTAATGTTTTTCTTTGCCCCCACTCATCATTCTAAAGTCCACCATTCGTTATCACCATCACTGTTCCAGTGCAACATTGCCCCCACATTAGTAATACCGTAATAGCCAGTAACATTGTCACTACATTACTAATAATAGCCAGTAACATTGTCACTACATTACTAATAATAGCTAGTAACATTGTCACTACATTACTAATAATAGCCAGTAACATTGTCACTACATTACTAATAATAGCTAGTAACATTGTCACCACATTACTAATAATAGCTAGTAACATTGTCACCACATTACTAATAATAGCTAGTAAGATTGCCCCCACATTAGTAATAATACAGTGTTTCTCAAACTTAAAAGAATCTGGGCAACCCATGATGTAAAATAATACTTATTTAATAATTAATTAATAATTATTTTAATGTAAAATAAATGTAACTACTCCTTAATGTTAAATAACTCATTATTTATAGCTTATTCAAGTGACAATTCGGTTGCATGGTGTTAAGATATGATCCTTATGCGCTCTTACCTGGTTAGCAACACTACCTAATTGCAGAGCACGTTACTTACGTTTGTTATCTCGTATGTACATGTGTGAGATGTACCGTTGAGAGATGATTTGAGTTTGAGTTTATTAAAGGAGAGTTTCAGTCATTGAGAGCGTTTTGTTTTCCTCACGCGAGCGCGAGAGAGAGAGAGCGCACGGCAGCAGTTCCGCTCGTGAGTACGGATGTGGAAGCACTGCTGCGGCTACCGTAGCCAAGGCATTGTGGGAAATGTAGTTTTTTTTCTCGTTTTCGTTACGACCGCGCTATGGCAGAGATTGGCGACGACGTCAGCGCGCAGCGCTGGGTGTACAAATATGACCGCGGCTTCGGCCTAGCTCCGGGGCTCTTTTACGTTTAATGTGTGAGAAGCGGCAGCTCTGTAGCTCGTGAGTACGGATGCGGAAGCACTGCTGCGGCTACTGTAGCCAAAGGCATTGTGGGAAATGTAGTTTTTTTCTCGTTTTCGTTACGACCGCGCGATGGCAGAGATGGGCGATGACGTCAGCGCTCAGCGCTGGGTGTACAAATATGGCAGCGGCTTCGGCCTAGCTCCGGAGCTCTTACGCCTCTCATACGGCCGTGACCGGACTTCGCGGCGCTCTGCATTCGGTCGATAAGACGCACCAACTTTTCCCCCTCAGTTTTGGGGAAGAAAAAGTGCGTCTTATGAGCCGAAAAATACGGTAAGTGGTTTTGGTTCGATTTGTCATACTGTCATGGCTCAGATGACCATCCAAACGAGATGACCATGCGAGAATTTACAAGCCTTCTGTTCACAACAGTGGCAAAAAAAGAGAGTAAGTGAGTAAACACAATGTGTGTTCGGGATTCGTCTCATTCGTGCTCAGGTGTCTGATCCTCAGGTAAGTCTTCTTCGATGGAGTGGTGCTCCTGGATTCTTCGGCAGGGATCCACAGGTGAGAATGAAACAGGTGAATGTTCACGAGGTGTATCAAACACCTAGCAGGGGCGAGAAAGAACGTATCGGGGAGAACACTCAATGGGGAGCAAGCTAATGGTGAAGATCAAGACCAACAGGAAACACAGGAAAGGAACAACGGGGATCTGAGGACAAGTGGAACACAGTTAAGTAGACAAGTGTACACAGAGAGACAATGATCAGGAGACAGCAGGACAAACGGAGGGAGTCCAGGGGGAATGACTTTGACGACATAATTTTATATGGAGCTTTGAGGGTTGTGATTTGGGGACGAGGTAAATGAAGGAAGCTGAATGTGATTGGGGTTGTGCTCAGGATTGTTTGCAAGATATATATCAGTTAGAGATGCTGACCCTATATGAAGATGGTTGGAGGCTGGTATATAAATTGAAACACAATAGTTATTGCTTTTTTTTTTTTTTTTTTTAGTCTCGCACCAGAAAAGCAGAAAAGTCTTAAAACAAATGTAATTGTGGAAATGAATTAGGAAAAAACAATAATTATTACCTTTGTTAGTTCCTTCAGTTTTATAACATATAAGTTCTTTCATTTTTCTACTGATGCACACCTAAATAATGTATACCACAGAGTAATACCTCTAAATCCTGCCTGCTGTTATGGTGAGGTTTTAATCTGCATTGAGGCTGAGATCAGCTCTTAAGTCTTCTGACCTGTTCTATGTTTGCTTTCCTGAGTTCCTGGCGTGTCTTTCGGTGCTCCTGCTGGGCCTGTTTTGATCATCGATGCTGAAGCGTTTTATCCCTAGTCCTCTGTCTATCGCTCTCATCTTCCCTCCTCAGTCTTTCTCATCCTCGTTCACTATAGGGGTGACATTTCAAGAGAGTAGAGAGATAGTTCACATGAAGTTCAACACAAACTGTATGTGAACTCTACATAAAATTATTCCCTTTTCACTTTAATTCTTTTCCCTTTCTTTAGCATCTGTCATTTACTTTAAGGGGCCATATTATTTAATTTTTAAAACAGATGTAATAAATATGTGAGCCCTCTATACTAGCACTGCACTTTTAGTAACTTTCTAAATTTAATATTAATTGTAAAAAATGTCTTTGAATCACCTCATGTTTTTTTGCATCTCCAAAACGCATCGTTTACTACTGTTCTTCCCACAGTCATGCTTTTGCGATGCCCCTTTTTTAAATACAACGGCACTTGAAAGTTGTTCACATGAGAATTAAGAGGTTTCTGTGTGCCACAGAAACTGGAAAGAGATATAAATAAAGTACAAAGTGTACTAGAAGAGTTTTGTGGAGTCTTATCACTTCACAAGTAAATAAATCCACCATAAACTTGTAGAAATAAGGCACTTCACGCAGTTCAGTGCCTGTATTTGCATTGAGATGATGTTAATGAACAAAGTTTGGATCTATTTCATGCAACTATTGTAGGGGTTTAAAATTGAGAATGTCTTTATTCTTTCTAATTGTGTTTCGTTGACAACATTAACTGATTTCAGGTGTATTGTGCAATGCAGGGTTGGTTAGCATAACCGCTAATGTTGCGACATTCCAATTTATTAGGCAAAAATGCTCAATTCTAAGTTGGTGATTGGATGGAATTGAAACATTTATTTAATCTAATTTACAGTATTAGGACTGACATGCCTCCTTCTTGGGTAATTCTCCCTTACCAGAGCAAATATATTGTATGTGCCTATGATGATTATATTTTCACTGCTTTAATTTTTCTCATAATTTTTAACATATACATTTTTTTTAAAACAGTGCACATTTGAGATGTCATTTATATTAAAAATACAGTTTAAATCCTTTTATACATTGTTTACTCTTCTCATTCAGCTGATTTACTTTAATGAAGTTAATATTTGGTTGTGGTTCGTCCATAGATTTTGGTTTGTAGTATCGGTATCGGTATCGATTTTATTTTGTGGTATCAAATCCAAAAAATGTGGTATCGCCCATCTCTAATCTCAGCTTTGGTAAATGATAGACATAGAGGTTGGTTTATTGTACTTGTATTGACATGAGGAGCATTATATTATGTCATTATGTCACTGAACCCTCCATAGCAACACAACTGTTTTACTCGGCAACCACTATGGCATATCTCTATCTCATCTTAGGAAAGTCATGGGGAAAATCACTGACTCATAGTGACTGGCAACATTAACAAAAGGTTTTAATTGGCACTTATACAAAGCAATATAAAAAGTTTATGCACAAATTTTAACCATCTTCTTAGCCGCTTACAGATTTTTATCTGTAGCTATAAAAAGTTAGCAGTAGCCCTACCTATTAAATCTCAATTAGCACACCATTAGATCTACATCTCTATGGTGTTAAACTAAATACTAGTATTTATATTGCTTCATTTTTTACTTGTTCCCACACTGGACATATCTCTCCATTACACATTTCAACCACATGTGTCCAGTTTAGCAATTGAGCAGCTTTCCTAGTTTGTCCAGGTTACTAAAAGGAATGTGATTAGCAATAAGTCTATTAGATTGATTTACAGCTTGGTTGAATTATGTAATCACAGCTCTGTATCTATGTTTCCTGTTGTTTAATTGCGTCTAATATGTTTTCTGTATTGAGTACTTACCACTGTAACATCTTATAACATCATCTGTTATTGTCTCTATATCCGTTGACTTGTGTTTTATGTTTTATCACTTTACTTTCAATCTGTGCACATTATGTACTGTTCTTTTGGCTGCAGCGAACACAGAGCAGTTATTCCTGCAGTCAGGAAGTGTTCCGGTGGGATTGTCCTCTATGCAATGATATCACCTCCTAGGCATGGGTCTAAAGGCTCAGACCTGGGTGTGGTACTGCTGCTTTGATTATTTTACTTTGACTCTGGATCTGTTTTTGGCAGACTGCAGAGCAGCATCAGTACGCTTAAGCTCTAGCGTACACAATGTGTGTCTCATGCTGCACTGCGGGACCAGATGAGAAGGGTCGTGAGAGGCCAGCTCTGTTGTGTAAAGGGAACTCAGGCAGCTCATCGTCATCCGTGGTTAGGTTTTGGTGGCTCTCTATTTAATATGTCAGAGTAAATAGTGATTTTAAACTGAAAAAAAAAAAACTGCATTAAATATGTGTAGTTTCATAAACGTGTTTATATCATAGCGTTACAACTAGTCTTTCATCATTTCAAGCCTCTATGAATCCATTAATGGTATGAAGCATTGATGACGACGCAGTCTCATCCATGTCAGCTTTTATATTTGCTAAAGCTTACAGGCAGATTTGCAACTTAACACAGTGATTGAATTGAAATCAAAGTCCTGTTCTTTGCATCTGCTTATCATTTAAACGATTTCTATCAACACAGAACAGATCTCACAGGTCGCCAGCTTCAACCTCATAAAACGGATTATAATTTAGAATATTAATCCAGCATAGTAGTGGTTTCTCTCATTAGGGCGATGAAAGGGTAGACATCGTCTCTGGTCATTATGATCTGTATTTAAGATACACTACCCAATATTCAGGTGTTTTTTTCCATGAAACAGTTAAACCTTACTGCCAGAAGTCTTGGGCCTTAAAAAAATCCCTTCCACTATATCTCTTTTGGGGCTCTACAGATAATAATGCTGGTGTTCCATTGAGCGTATTATATGCACACTAGTAGCCTATTTACGCTCTGTAGGACTGTTTTGTGCATTTCAGTAAAAATAATCTGTAAGTTATGGTGTTTGATGAACAAACAGCCAGTCTCTTGTAACCATTGTATTCTTCTTAAAAAGAACCAGCAACTTTTGATCTTGAAGAAATGTATGTTTGCAGTAAAAATAATATGTAAGTTAGGGAGTGTCATGCCACCTGTAATAACTGTTATGGCATGTTACTGATCACTTAAATAGCCTGTTCATGTTCTGTTGGCCTATTTTGGACATATAAATTAAAAAATAATAATAATACCGGGGCTAGAGAGAGAGTTTCCACCAGTGAAGCAAGATGCTTATTGGGTTGGTGCTTGATTTGTTATGCATTTAAGGAACCTGAGATTCTTAGATGATGAATGTCGTTTGGACAAACTCACCTTCAGTTTCTCACAACTTAATAGTTTTGACGCATAATTTGCAATGTATCAATGCCATCTACAAGTGAAAAGAAGGGATAACCCTTGGAAGTACAAGACCTGTCAGATGGCTTTCATTTTTCAAAGTTCTGCCCCCAAAAAGCACGTCAAAGGTTCAGAAGATGTTCACCTGGTATTTTGATCAGTTTTTCACATTGCTTTGACCCAGGCTGTTTTTTTTATGAATTTTTATGATTTTTGTTACAAAACATAAATAAATGTTTTCAGATTCTTACAGTAAAAATGACAAGCATATCAAGCATTGCCGCAAAAAAAAAGGTGAAGGTAATTTACTAGAGGAAAATGGAAACACTGGTTTTTATTTTCCTGTGTCTTCGTTGTGTTCATCAAAATGTGTTCATCAAAACATCAAAATGTTCTTTAGCTAGTAAACTGTAAATTTCAGTTTTAAAGTAAAATTTTAAAGCTCCCTTTGTTTGAGTATTCTAGACTCTGGTTTGAACATGGAAATGTAGTGCTCTGTTGATCTTTGCAGCCACATATCGTACCAGCTGAAAGTGTTATATGAGGCTGCAGCCTGCAGGAGAAGAACTCTGTAGTGGTTTGATGGGATAAATTTGGATTAACGTAGTGCTGATGAGGCAGTGAGGTTAATTTCAGGCTGAGGGGGCTCCACCGTCAGCAAGAATATTGATATTGTTTACTCAGGCTGGGGTTTGCTGGTTCAAAGCTTCATGTAGCAGAGGCTTTGCACTGCAAAATCTACGTTTGTGAGCACTGGCACTTTTACTCAACTGTGTTTGTATGTTTTAAACTGAGCTTGATACACAAAGCATACACCACTCTCTTGTTTCTGAAAGGCTCCGGGCTGCATGACTCCAAAACTGTGCTTTTTTTGGCTGTTGGAACATGCTTTTGTCAGCACTTGCTAAAATTGGTAAAGAATAAAGTGTAAGCGAGCAATAAAAAACCACAAGGACCAGCACACTATGCAATAGTTAAACCATTTCACTATTATCCTGCAACTTATGCCAAGTGTACGCTAGTTTAAAGTTCTGCGTTTACAAAAGAGACAAAGGCTAATGTGCAATGTGCAAGGCTCTTAGCAGTAGCTGTGTTTCCATCCACCTATTTTTATTCACATATTGTAATATGGATAGAAACAGCAAGATACACATATATTTAAAAAAAATGATGCACAGAACTGAGTGGGATAAACTTTTTATCCTATTAAAAGCACATAAACTACGAAGGAAACACATTTACAAAATAAATCCCAGCATGGGCATCAATAAAGTCATGTGATTTTACTTCAACAGATCATGTGATAACAATAATGGTGGAAAGGGACATGTAAAATACACGAGAAAGTAACAATGATTCTTGAAGGAAAACATCAGCATAACGCACAACTTTTCCAAGAAATGCGAGCAGAGATCCTAAAAGGGTACGACAAACCATGTTTTTGTGTAATAAATGAAAGAGAAGGCAAAAATACACGGCTGAAAAAAGAAACATGGACATAATGTAGCAGGTTGTTATGTTCCCAAAGAGCAGTCTACCCTGCCACTTTTGGTATTTGAGTATTTTGTTCTCTTGGACTCGTTGGATAGAAATGCGGCTTTTTTTTTGCAAAGTTTTGCGTATAAATTTAATACGCATCTTTGGATGGAAACATAGTGAAATGTCTCAGTCGGGAAGTCGGGGTTTTGGGATTATTTTCGGTACACAAAGAATCACAAGGCCATCATTCAAGATTGATTTTTTTTTTTTTTTTTTTTTTGGAAAATGTGCTGAAAAAAAGCTGAAAATGAATTCCGTGACAAATTAATTGAATTAAATCAGTGGTTCCAGAATCAATACTCTAGATGTTTCAGTCCTGTCCCTGCAGATTTCAGTCGTGCTACTGCCAAAATGAAAAATTTTCCTTCTGTCAGCCTTATTTACGTTTTCTCCTGGTTTTGGCCAAAAATCCTCCAGATAACCATGTGATTTTAGACAATGCTTTCATTTTCGTCGCTTTCGACAATAAGTCAGCTATTTTGCCAATAATGTCTACAATAGCCGCTTTTGCTTGTCATACTTCTACTCCTTGAGCTTTTTTTTTGTTCATCTTCTAATCAGTCTTATTTTAAGGCATATGGAATTTAACCTCTTAAACCCGAGAGTCCCCGGTACCGGGGACTTGCCCCCTTGTGCGTTATATTTTCGCTCATAGCTCAATAACCCTGAGAATAACCCACACATATTAAATACTGTTGTGTTCAGCGGAAACTCCTCTAAAAACGTATCTAATTCAATTTCATATCCGTGAACCACAGCTCGAACGCCATGCAAATAAACAACAACATGTTCGGAGTATAATTCATGACCAAGTTTTTGTTTCTGTGCGATATGTATCCACAATATAAACGCAAACACCAAAACCATGGCATCAAATGAAAGCTAACAACTGAATCCAGCGATATGCAACTCATTTACATTGCGTGAAGTATTTCAGAGCAGGGAGCGAAAGTTCCACGAAAAAACGCCAGCGAAAACCAAGCAAGCATGTAAATCTTGTCTTACCTTTTTTTAAACAAAAAGTTATTTCCATAGCGATAAAAGTCCGTTTGTTGTTATGTCCGGTCGATAGC
>SRMA01026597.1:241308-258075 GCA_007224835.1 Danionella cerebrum
TACAGATGTCTTTGACATGTAGTGGTTACAATTGATTGTGTTTATTTGCTTCGTTACAAGTAAAATAAGGAGATTTTAGAGGAAACGTGTAGGTTTTTTTTAGGCTGAGTTTTTTTTGGCCATTCCAACATCAATTACTCTTACCCGGTGTTCTTGACTGTCAAATTAACTCATACACACCACTCCCCAAGAACCTATCTTCATTTTGATACCAGGATTTGCAGTTTAGACCTTGCAAAAGCTGAGAAATGCCTTAAAAAGTAAAAATTCGGAAAATAGGCCTCAGGGCTTAAGAGGTTAAAATTGCAAACCTTTTTTACTTTGTTAAACTATGTGCATTTTTATTTGAAAGTCATCGAAAGTCTAACAGGACGTTTAGACAAACAGGATGTTGCTAGTACATTAGCCATGCAATCTCTGATCAGACTCAAATTTGACACCCAAGTTATAGACTATCCCATTTTTGCTGTTCTATACAGATATCTCAGAATGGCTTCCAAGTCCTTTTTTTGAAATTGTAGGAGATCACATCAAAAAGCCATTTGGAGCGAGTTTCCAAAAAATACAGAAAGTCAGCTAAAAATGTGCGCTTTTGCTCATGTTATGCTTTAACAAAGCTTTTCACCTCCAAACTCAATCATTCTTATCTTAAGGCGTATGGAATGATACGTTGTGAAACTTTTGTTGATCAATTTTGTTTTTGCCTGTATTGTTCAGTAAATTTTACTGTAAATGGTGATGGCGCCAGAGGTGCTCAAGTCCTTTAAACGCTGCTTGCGATTCAATGAATCCTTTTACAAACCCGCTAAATAATTTTGGCTTTCTGAAGTTTGAAATAATTAGAGGTTCGGACTACGATTAACCACAGGTTCAGTCATTAGACCTTTACCTTCTCTGATCTATCCATTGAGTGCAGAGACATTGACCATTTGTCAATATCTATTTAAGGCTTGATCATTGAGGTTACTATTAACTTTCCTTTGACTCTGTAGATGAATGAACTGATGCTTGGAAACCGGTGAGCTGTGACTATACTTTAGAGGCTCCCTAATATCATTCTCTGTCCTTGCTACCCGCATTGTCTCAAAGCATGAGTGTTTTTTAAATTTGAATGGAGGACGGTGAAAGAGGGTCAGGGTTCTTGAAGAATAAGGAGTGATGAAAACACATGATACACAATATCTCTAATAGCAATCTATGAAATGGTATGATATGCTTTAGCAGTTAGTAATACAGAGTAAAATAGAAATAGTAAAATAGTGTTTTTTCCAACACTGAGTATGGCCATGTAATCACGAACACAGCCCCCATCCCCCCCCTCCTCAAACTGTGAATAAAAAATGACTCCACATGTGCTTGTGGGAAAAATAAAACAACTTTCCACATGAAAATTCATGCATCTTCTAACCCGCTTCTTCCCTCTTAGAGTCACGGGGGACCTGGAAAATTTTGAACGGTATAGCTTCTGAATGGTGGTTACCAGTAATCAGCCTAGCCTTACTCCTAAGTGCTAAGTGCTATTTTAAGAGTATTCAGCATTGAGTTTGTAAAATGATCAAACAGGAAAATCCTATAATCCTGTACATTTTGATTGCACAGTAAACTGCAACATGGTCCTCATTTCGTCCGCCATTAGACTGATCTTTGTAAACAAAAACATGATGCCAAGCACAGAGCATGGCTGCAAACTGCACCTCCAAAACTGTAACTAGCGTTTTCAAAAAGACGCACCTTGGTTTACATGAAAATGGTGCTTTGTTTACATGTAGATGTAAATACATGTAAATAACTGGTTCATGTGTGATCAGGCCCTAAATACAAACAGGAAGTCACTTACAATTTGTGATTACGAATATCGAAGATTGAGCAGTTGTTAGTGATCTGTAATTGTAATCTGTCATAAAATGTAACACTTCTCCAATTGTAAATGTTTTGGCGTCCATTTGTTTACTGTCTCTCTATTTGACTGGAGACAACGATAATGACAATTTATTCACAAAGCACAGGTTAAAAACTTTACTTGACCAATGTGCTGTACAATGATAAGAACACATACTAGTATAGCAGACTATAGTAGACACTAGCATAGAAAAAAGAAAACAGAGCTAAAAGACACAGTAAAACATAAACTTGATAAAATAAAACTATTAAATGATTTATTAAAGAAATAAAATCCTTTGAAGACTCGGGTAAAGCCAAAAGCCTCTGGTTGGAGGTCCGTAGTGTTCTTGTAGGGTGGCGTATGATAAAAGTTCCCTCAACTTAAAATGTGGCTAATTATAATTGAAACTGCAACTATGAATGCGTATCTGATGGCTCTATAGTGGAATTTTGGACCACTCTTCCAGTTCATTCAGATTTGAAGAATACCTTCTCCCGTCTTCAGATCTCAACAGGTTTTCATTGAGATTCAGTTCTGGACTCATGAAAACATTTAGGATGTGCTATGCTGAGCATAACAGACTGTTGTTAACAACATACCTGAAAATGGCTTCTTTTCAAGTATCCAAGTCCCCATTTATTTCTGTTGTTCCAGTTCTACAATAAACACAGGCTAAGAATAGTCGTGTCGCCTCGTGTGAATGTGACAGTCTTTATTTAGTATGAAGTAGCTCTTGTATTCTGACAGTAGTGCTTTTATTGCTATGCTTGAGACACAGCATTCCCTTAAAGATGAGCTCATCTCTTGCTGATAGACATGCACTATTGTCTACATTTTAATTCTATATGTTGAGTACTATAGGTTTTGATTCCAGCCGTGTTTCAACAAACAAACCAGCTCTGATTACACACTGATTTTTTCCAACTTTTGAATAAATATGCAAATATTGGCCAATCAGAGAGCAGAGCTCAAAATCTCTCACAAAGATCAACATAAAATCATGTCAAATTTTTCTATAGTGCTTTTATGCAGTTACTTCAGAGCAGCTTCACAGAAGAATGAGCCTAATATACAGTAGCTGTAATAATTCCACTTCTGTGGAAAATAATCGATACGTTTTTTAAGCTATAGGTAAACAGCATTTAAATGATGTTAAGGATTTAAGAATGATAGTGTTTTTGCCAATAATTTGAATAACAGTAAAAGTTTTAGTTTATTATCTATGGCGTGGTGCGTATGTTTTAGAAGTGTGGGAAAACCAGGTCTCCTGGAGGAAAAACCAGCAATTCTAATTCAAGTGGGGAGCAGACTATAATAGAAACTAGTCTAGACGAAAATGGAGCTAAAAGACACAGTAAAAAAAATGAATGAAAGTAGAGTAAAATTAAAACTATTAAATGATTTATTAAGAAATAAAATTCACAATCCGTAGAAAACGCCTTTCAGCCGAAACCCGGGAACAGGCAGCAGAGTGTTTTTGACAATCCAGTTAAAAATTTTATTATAAGACAAGCTGATCAACAGCTGATCACTAGCCTAGACTAAAACAGAGAGAATAGTTAGTGGAGACGCAGTGACAGAAGAACAATTAGGCATTTTAATGAAATTGTGTATAGATTTTAATTTAAAATTTTATTCGAAAGCTTTGGTTCTAAAGATTCGTGTTTAATCTTGACTTAAACTGGGAATCTGAACTCCAAAGATGATCCATCTGTGCTAAATGTGAGAACACCTTTCCTCCTCTGTTGAGTCCTTGCATACCAACCATGCAGAGAGACATGGCATAGCAGAATCTACCAAACTCAAAAGAAATTTTAGTGTAGACATTTTATATAGAGTTGTAATTAGGCCTAAAATGTTCAACCCAGCCCGAGAGAATTTAGCCCGACACAAACCCGATTTTGTTTACGGTCACATATAAGCACAAACCGACCCGAGCTGGAGATTATTGAAATGAACTGTCAAGAGTCAGAGGCCAAAGAATCACTGTAAAACACAGTAGAAACCATGTAAACATATGTAAACATAACAAAGTTATCATTAATATCCGGACTGAATACAGGACTGAAATGATGAAAGCGGCAGGTGTCTCGTCTATTAACCTACAACTCTGTGACTAACCAGAAAAATAGTTCCGTGTTCAAGATGCTTTACCTGAACTGATGCTGCTATGAGGTAAATTGAGTTTAATTAAGTGAGATTAATTCCAATTTCTGGACAACAATCATTTCAGGGTTAGACGTTTGATTGACAAACTTCAACAAAGACTTTTAATGCAATGGCTTTTCAATTTTTTGCATAATAAATGACAGTATATGTCTATGAAAATGCTGAATTAACCCAGTAATCCTAGTTCAGATAGACCTGGAAAGGAATGCTGCTGCTGTCTCACTCTCAACGAAAGCCGTTAGTTACTATTTTTACCGGTGGTTTGATATTACTTAACCCGAGGAACACCCGCCAGCCAATCAGCATCCAGTATTCAAAAAGACCATGACATAAATATATTTACAGAAAAGGTAGCCTCTATTTTATCTCCTCTGCGTCCATTTCCGTGTCTCTTGAGCTCGAAATCTAAGCGCATCACATGACCACGCACCGCAGAACCAGAGCCTGTGTACAATTATATAAATTAAGCCGAACCCGACCCGATTCAGCTCTAGTTGTGTATGCTCTGACAATTTCTATCTTGTTTTTTAGCATATCTTTGAGAGTTGAAAGCTCTATATTCCTAATCACAAAATATGGTCCCACTTGTTTTTAACATGGACCGTTAACATGTCATTTATTCATGGTGTGACTCTTTGGTTCATATCTGTCTGATAATCTGTTCTGGATCAGCCTACACATTTGTTCTGAAATTTCTGATCCTTGCTCTTCTCAGCTCAAGATAAATTGTGCTTCAATCCACCGGGATTATGGGCCTGGTGTCTGCATTGTAAAAGATGGCTGGGAAAGAAACGTAAGGGGAAGAATCAGGAGTATGTACTCGGGATTATGTCACATGACCATGCAGTACTAAGCTGATTTCTGTCCTGTCTTGTAAACGCGGAATACAGATTTGGTTCTCGGTTTAGTTGTATATACACCCCTTTGTTTTACTTTATAAATTTGAGTGTTTCTCAAAAACTATGGAATGAAGTCACTGTGGTTTAAAAGCACAGTTTTTTTGTGTGGTTTATTGTAGTTTTAACACTTTCTTCAGTTAAGATTGACCTAACTCCATATATCTTATTAAAATCTAGGATATAAGGGTTATATTGACATATGGCATATTTAAATACTCTAAAAAATTGCTCCACATCAGGTAAAAAGGTAAACTATGCTCTGGTGGACTTGGTCATAATTAGTTAAATTATAAACAATTGATGAGGTAGAACATTCCTATACATTGCCTCCAGTTTGAGTTCTGCGGCTAGTTGACAAATAAGGCAAATTTTAGTCTCATGTAAATGCCTTAGACGGTTTCATTGTAAATGCACACTAAAGTTTTTGGGATTAATCAGAGTATTGGTATTAAACCAATGTAAACGCAATAGTTGATTTATTCTGGGTACACTACAAGCTCAGACATCAGTGGGTTTTAATCAGGGTGATTCCTTAGGTGCCTTCAGCATGGGCGTGGACCTGGCAGACTCTGGCATAGACATGATCTTTACTGAGATGACATTTACTTCTGTCATTCTGATAATTCTGTCGATATAAAATGTTGTTATTTGTTTGAAATAACATGTAAATAATGAAAGAATTAACGAGGAAATGCCCCTGCTTTAAATGCAATGCTGTTGAACTTGAAACCATGGATTGAGACATGCTCAGATTAACATAATAATAATAATAATAATAATAATAATAATAATAATAATAATAATAATAATAATAATAATAATAATAATAATATATAGGTCTTACTTTTGGAATAAATAAGGTCTTACTTTTGATTTATGGACACTATACAATAGATATCTTGACCTTCTGGACCTTTGCTTTGCAAAAAAATTCTTAAACCTGACCTTATACATGCATCATAAAGCCAAAATTTCTGCATGATTATCTTCCTGAATATTGTCTATAATCAGCATTAAAATTTGCGGTCTCTGCATTGGGCTGGATGCCCGCAGGAAATAAGTTTACACTTTGAGAGAGCCCTTTTGGTTTTTGTGAATTGGCCAATGGAAAGGATTTTGAAAATTCTGAACATTTCACACTGACTCTTTTTGTGTTTTTGTCAGGTTAACAGATTCTTCTGGATCCCTCACTGACGGACCGCTCAACTACAAGTACAAAACCAAATGCACTTGGCTCATTGAGGGATAGTGAGTATGCACTTTTATTGTGTTCTTGCTTTCTAAATGCCTCCCTGCAATTACGCTAAAGCAAAAGGTATTCAGACTCTTCAAATATATTTGTAGGAAAAAACTGCTAGAGATAACTCTGAATTTTTTTTTAATTAAGTTTGCTTTCATAAAGTGACTCCCTTTCGTGCAGTGTGTAACACAGCATTGAGATGGAGGAACGTAGGTTTTGAGTTTTTAATGTATAAGTGCTCTGTGTATCAAGTTCTAGTTGAGTCGACTCTGAGATGCTGAAACAAATCTTTTGTCCAAATGAATCTTTAGTTCAAAAGTGTGACGTCACCCGATACTACACTCCTACCACCAACGTGTCATCCATTAATCTTTTAAAACAAAGCTCCTCCTACTCTCAGCGCCAATCCATATTTGGTCAGACCACTCCTACACTTCGAGTCACTTCAAGCATGTCTTGTTCTTATTTAGACTGAAGATAGTTTCATTGTTCTGATTTGACAGGATAATAGTCTTGCTGCAGAATACATTTGGGGCCAATCATACACCACCTACAAACACCATCAATCCGGACCAAATCTTCTACTCTGTTTGCAGAAATGTAGCCACTAATGTTCAAGGAACCTCCACCATTCTTCACTGTTAAGTCTAATCAGCAGCTCTTCAATGAACAAGCTATTCAGTCTTCTGCTACAATGAAATATCTCACGTTTGATCTCAATCCAGAACACTTGCTGCCATTTTTTGCACCGCAGTTTGCATGTAAGTATGTTCCCACAATGGAAATCTGACCTTTTGGCTGAGTCTCACTGGTTTCTGCAAATTATGAGTGGAATTCGACACTCCACATCTTCTGGTTTCAACCGGTATTTTTCATCTGCTGCACAAGTTTCCTTGGCGAACCCTCAGATTATCTACAACCGTATCTTTGTGCTTCTTCATAAGAGCTTGAAACACACAGTGTGCTTTGAAATCTTTGTCCGGGATAGACCTTGTTGATTCAGAATAAGCTCCTTGTGTCTTGTTGACAAGACACTGTTTTTCTCAACAAGGCATGGGATGATAACCAGTTCAAAGTTTGAAAAGGTCACGGTTTCAAAACCGTAAACAAAAAAGTTATTGTGTTCCTAAGATATGTGCATTTTTGTGTCATCAAAGTGAAAGCGCGGATATATCCTCGTACATCACCGCTCCAAACTTAATCCAGGAAAGGTGAACATGCTCACATTCCTGCATCTTAACTGTGACTGAATGTGACAAAATAAAATGAAATAACATAAAAGTTGTGTTGCTGTTAAAATGATTTATTTATTGATATATTTATTTTTTTCTGAACTGTGTCAAACGTTCATGTTTTTTTTTTTGTTCTGATTAGTGACTGCATTGTTTTCCATTTAGAAGGATTTGTTTTTGAAAATGTTATTTCTGTTGATTATTGTTGAGCTGCAGATTTAGATTCACACAAATTACTGAAATTGTATTTAATTAGATTAGATTTCAATTTTTATTTATTTTGTATTATTTTCCCTGAACTTTGATTTTACAAAATGTTCAATATGTTCTCTAAAATATAATATACTGTGGGTTCAGTTGTGGCGGGTTACTTTTGTACCCAGACAAATAAATACAGCGTGGTAGAGTGGCAATAACAATACTGTGAAACTGTGATATTTTTATGCAAAGTTATCACATCGTCAGAATCCAGTCCATGAATATTCTCGCCCTCACCTCAGTAGCAGAGTTTGGATGTTCCTTTCTCACTTGTAAACCTCTTACACAGCTGTTTCTGTTTCTGTTCATGACTGGGTTTCAACAAACATGTGACAATCATTAGAAGCTGTTTGGAATACTTAATTGATCTTGAATACAACATCTCTGATACCTGTAAGGCATTTTTTCAAGAATCAAACGTTTTTGTTCATGCGTGTTTCTTCTTTCAGCCCGAATGCTGTGCTCAGGTTGAGGTTCATCCATTTTGCCACCGAGTGCAGTTGGGATCACTTGTATGTCTTTGATGGAGACTCCATATATGCACCGTTAGTAGCTGCCTTTAGGTTAGTCACTGCAGTACATGCATCTTCAAATTATTTGGTTCAATTTTGCAAAGTTGGAGCGTATTTTTTCCCCCTTTAGAGCTCTTTCAACTTTAATTTAAATTACCCTACCTCAATTACCACCATATAACCTTGCTTCCCAAATCCCAAGCCTTGACGCTCACAGAATTAGCAAGTTATAGGTCCTAGAGAGACGAGCAGGGGGTTCTGATAACTCTGTAAACAAGCACTAATCTTCAGATGAGAGGCTAAACCCTGATTATGATTTTCTGTAGTCTTTAAAACTCCCAGGATGTTCTTTTAAAAGGCCAAAATCACTTGTTGGTCCTAAAAAAAAAATCACTGTTTTCTAATCGGCTAAAATAACCGGTCTGGTTCTGATTGGAAGCCATATTCAGGTTGATGCTGCAAACCTGTGGTTCATTTTGAGCAACTAGTATATTTTTATTAATTCCACTGTCTAGGATTCTGCTGGTGCCTATATTTGCCTGATGGTGTCTACCCTGTTCAGGTCACCAGTGCATCGATATTACCCTTGAAATTACACCTAAATGATATTAAAAGTCTCCTGTTCACCTGAAACCAGGTTTATTTGACTTTAGCAGGAGTACCTGCTCAAGGAAACCCACACAATCATTGGGAAGCTACTTAGCAGATATGAGGAAAACCTTACACTTATAACATTGGATACTAATTAAAATTTTGGGGAAATATATGATATACTTTTATTTCTTAAGGGAATGTTAATGAGGATGTATCTTTTATAAAAAAATGTTTTAGTTATGTCATTAAAAGCGAGTATCAGTATATCTTAATGTAAGGAACAGGAAACGAGCATCTTAGTGTCAGTGTGAGTTAATGGGAACCATTCTGCAGACTCAAATTTATTTTAAAAATGCCCTGGAATAGTTAGCAAATCGGTTCCAATGTCACAGAACCACAAAAAACTGTATTTGGTCTGTTTACATTGACAGTGGATTAAGTGTTAAGAAAAAAAACTGTTTATATGGAAGCCACAATAAACTGTATCATTTAGTTTAATGGTTTCGATTGTATTTGTTGGTGTGTGTTAGTGTGTGGGTATATAAAAAAAATTACCTGCTAAGGATTTGAAGTAAAGTAACCTAAATCATTTTTCTCTTGTAATACACAATGTATTCGTTTTATCTAAATGTATAAATATTATTTAAAACCGCCTGTAGATGGCAGTTACTGTAGATTAGAACGATTCATTGAGTTGTTGATTCACTTGATTCTTTCAAATTGATTCATTTCTTCTTTGTCGTGAGATATGTTCGTCATGGAACACAGTAATATGTAAGTTGTAAGAGCTTTTTTAGTTTGTACATCAACGTTAGTTTTTTCATATCTGTAGTGGTTTAATGAGCAGATACTGAACTTTGGTGAACAATTTCTCGTCTTTTACTGCACATAAGTAATTGAAGTCAACGTAATGCAACTTGTGCATTATCTTTCAATCAAATCATGTTTGGGTGTCGACAAAAAAGTAAAAATATGACATAAATTTAGTATCAATTTCATTTGAATGATTTATGACGGTTTGTTTTATTTATTTTACCGCGTGGAAAGGAGTTACATTTTGACTGCGCCTGCGCAAAAGAAGCGCTCATTAAAAAAAAGACACGCGTGTACTGTATATCATTATTACTTTTTTATACAATGATACAATGTATACAACTTGTCTTAAAACAAACAAACAAACAACAACAAAAAACAAGAAAACAAAAACAAACGTACACATCTAAAAAAAAAAAAAAAACAATTTCTCTTATGTTTAGTGGCCTGGTTGTCCCTGAAACAAAGGGGAATGAAACCATTCCAGAAGTGGTGACCACATCCGGATATGCATTGTTACACTTTTTCAGTGATGCTGCCTACAATCTTACTGGATTCAATATATATTATTCGTAAGTATTTTATTTTTCTTAAGGATTTCACTATTTAAATACGTAAATTGTTTGTTGTCCTGATCACATAGACCCTGTTTTACAGAATCAACTCTTGTCCTAATAACTGTTCAGGCCATGGAAGGTGTACCACAGGTAATTCCATTTCCAGCAGGGTTTACTGCGAGTGTGAAAGGTACTGGAAAGGTGAAGCTTGTGATATTTCCTACTGCTGGGATGACTGCGGCAGCCCTGACCGTGGATACTGCGACCTCACCGGAGAAAAGCTCTGTGTCTGCAATGATAGCTGGCTAGGTGAGGAACCATTTATTATGCCTGTATGAAATCCCTGTACACAAAGGCTTTTGTGGAAAATGCAGAACCCCATGACAATGAAAAGGAAGAATCGAAAAAAAAAAGAATACACTTAAACGTTCGTTATTCCCAGCAGGTAAAGTCCAGTTTTATAGCCAAGGTAAATGAAAGTGACAAATTCAATTATATATCACATATGATAATAGTAGAGGACGGGAATAATCAGAGCACACTAGTTAGCCTACATCTATGGAAATATTTCATGCATTGGAATTCGACAGCAGCTTTAGAGTCTGCGATGGACGAAGTACACAGACCATGTACTTGCATAACATTTGAGATACTTAGTGTAGAATATTACTCCAGTAAATGTGTAAGTGCTCCCCTTAAACGCTGACTTGAGTAAAAGTATAAAAGTACAGTGGTACCCCGAGATACGAAATTAATCCGTTCCAGGGTGACGTTCGTATCTTGAACATTTCGCATCTCGAAGCAAGTTTTACATGTAAAACACCTAATCCGTGCAACGGCTCTCAGAACCAACTGTATAAGTAGATGAAAAATTGAAAACCAGAGAAAAAACTTTTCTTCAATCCTTAAATCTACACATTGTTAATGTTATAAATGATAATAAAACACAAGCAAAATACGTAATATGTACACAAATGTGAAACATTACCTTGAGAGTGAGGCGATGTTTTTGGAACAGGTGGCGGAAGACATTATGGCAGCACGTAGGAAAGTTTCTCGAGATATTTCACGAATTACTAACACCAACACGGTTTCAAGCACAAGCATAGAGAATACAGAGCGTGTGAGAAGGGATGGAACAGCACTTTCCACGTTATAAACGATATTTTTTTTACAACACCTTGGGCCTGTACCATGAAAGTAGATGAACAAACTCAGAGTTACAGGATTAGTTTTGGGTTGAAAAATCTAATGGTACCACGATGAAGCTCATCAACTTTCTTTGTTAACCCAGGCTTTGATCCTTAAGCATGATTACTTGAGGCGCGCGCGTGCACATAAAAGAGTGACGTGCCACCGAACAACCAATTGTGTTCGACATGTAGAGAGGGAGGTCCTTATATTTCTCCGCTGAGGAGCAAACTATTATAATGCAGAAATACAATGAATTTAAGCACGTTTTACAAGCGCGCAGTAATACCATGTCTGCTGCCAAAGCGAGAGAAGACTGTTGGAGAAAGATTGCGGATAGCGTTAATGCGTAAATTAAATACATATTTTATACTTCAAGGTCTAATTATGTATATGTAACGTTAGTTTATGTATTTGCATGCCCGTAAAAATTATGCTAACACTTTACAATAACAGTGTAATTGTTAAAAGCATTCGACCGGACAAATGAAGAATGATCACTAAAGTTGTAGTGTTACTAACTACTTTTCAATTACTGGATTTCAATATGCTTTCTCTGCTGAACTACTGTTAACAGTTAAAATAATTTAATTTAATTTTATTATTTTTAATTTCATGCTTTTGTACCTAAACAAGTAATTGCGCTAAGTACTGAACAAAATCCCTCAAAACGTGCCGAACTGAACGCTTTCATACCATCCGAATTAGCCTTTTCAGAGCATTTTTTCATTAAAACTAGTCTTGCTTTTTAAAACACAGTGAAGAGCTTGGAAAAATAGAAATGAATTGAAACTCTGTTACTCATACTTCAGATATTTGATGCTTCAAAATCTGTATCTATTGATACTTCAGCAGTGCCATCTGGTGGCTGATTCTGATATGCTGGTTCATTGTAAACCAGTCTTTTTGAACACCTGCATGAGAAAGAATGTGATCATCCACTGGGTGGCACTGCAGGGTCACTTTTAAATCTGGCTTTCCAACGCATTCACAGTATTCCTTCCGGTTCTGTATAGCGGTTTGCCATTTACAGATGAATATCTTCGTTTTGGGTAATGCTTCCAATTTTTCGTTTACCCAAAGACCCAAAACGTAAAATTCTAAATTAAATTCTATTCTTTTTGATATGTTCTCCTTTTTTTTGGAGAAACAAGCCTGCATCAATGAATCTGATGAAGACTGTAACTGGAACCATTCTTTCATTTACGCTGTGGACAAGCTTATACACTTATACTTATAAACCTTTTGATTTCAATTTTTAATCGTTGATGAGCGTTATGGAGTGCTATGTACTTTATCTCCAATGACTTTCATGTCACCGCAGTTGCACATGTAAGCATTGGTGGTTCAGTGGTAGAATTCTCGCCTGCCACGCGGGAGGCCCGGGTTCGATTCCCGGCCAATGCAACCAGATTTTTCTTTTTACATATTATATTTAAAATGTGTTTTGCATGGTTGGCTGAGTTGAAGCCAAACCGCTGTGATTGCGGACATATGGCTGGCTGCACAAGGTTTTTCCCCCAAATACAACTTTATGGAATCAGGCTAAAATCTAAAAAGTATTTTCTCTTAAATTAGCCCTGCTGTGGCAGGTGAGAATTCTACCACTGAACCACCAATGCTGTTTTGGAACCCCATGGGCTACTGGGGTCAATTTTCCAATAGTCAATGAAGGGTACTTTAATATAGTACCCAGATCTTGACACAGAATGTGTATTTCAGACTGCTTGTGTTTGTACCAAACAGTTGTTTTAATAAACATTGGTACATACAGCTATTTCCTTTGGGGTTGGTACCTGTTTGGTATTGGTACCTTTTCCTCTTGTGTATTTTCTAAAGTTCTTTTGCTACCAGATGTAAATGTGGCAATACGAAAGTTTTGTTTTCATCCAGAGACAACACATTAATTAAAATCTTATAAATACTGTTTAACTTAATAATTTGACAAACATAATTTGCACTAAACAACTGAATTTATACATGACTTTGCATCTTATTTTGATGCCACAATATATATAGCTCAACTCAACTCAACTTTATTTATAAAAAAGCTTTAAACGAAACAAGGTTCCCCAAAGTGCAAAACAAAGCATAATATTAGTAAAAGTGCAAAGCAAATATTCAATATAAGAAAATTAAAATACAATACAGTCAAGATTCCAACTTAATTAAAAGCCAAAGTGAAGAAATATGTTTTTAGAGCAGATCGAACAGTGGAAAGTGAGTCAATTTGTCTGAAGTACATGGGCAACTCATTCCAGAATTTTGGTAAAACATTTAAAAAACAAATAAAAGAATTAGTTTTAACTGTTTTAATTCGGCTCCCACTGTTAACAATGATCACCAAAGATAATAATTAACAAAGTTGAGAAGCATCTGAGAAACCCTCGAGTTCTTCTCTGCTCTCTAAACACATGGACCTTTGAGAAAAACGAGAAGTGTTTAATGAACTCCTCTTTTAATGCAAACCTGCTCCCGGCTATCTCATTAATTCATTACTGACCACACCCCTTTTCCAAACCGAGGTGTTAAAGCACCCTGCTGAGTCTCTGGGGTGTTGTGACACTTTCATTTGTTTGTTTTCCTTGATATTACCGTTCCATCTTAGGTCCAGATTGCTCTTTAAAGTTTCCTTCAGTTGAGTCATACTGGTTTCTGCCAAACGCAAAACCTGATGGGCAGTCGTTAGGACGGGCCTCCCATAAAGCAGTGGTTCACGAGGAGCTGATGTGGGTCATCGGAGGCTTCACCTTCAACTCCAGCACTTTTCAGATGGTTCTAAAGTGAGTTTGGCCAAGGGCTGATCTTTTTTAATAGTTTTTAATAGTTTAATACTTTCTTTTCGCATTATCCATCTATGTTTCTCTTTCAGCTATAACCTGGAAAGCAGTGCTTGGGATGTGGTGCCAATCAGCAGTGGCCCCCTGCAGCGCTATGGACACTCTCTGGCTCTTCACGGGGTAAGTGCTGCTGTCTATTTGTATAACAATGCCTCACAGAGTAATTGATTGGCAGCAACTGATGTGGAGAATCATTGATTTAAATCCTCATGCTACAGCCTCGTCCATTGTTGCCACTCTGAAACAGTGTTTGGCTCCTTGAGACATTGGTTTACAGACAACTTTTTGATTTTTGTGTTGAAGCAGCAGGTTGTCCTTAAGAATTCTCAAGAGTGATGTGACCTGTAGTGCTGGGCGATATGACGATATATATCGTGGGGACTATAGAAAAGTGTCTATCGTCCTATATCTCTTCTATCGTTTCTAACCTAATTTTATCAATTACTAAAGAAAATATTGCATTATCTAGGCTATGGCACATGTATGATAATGTCTTGTGGCTATGCAACGCATACTCTACCCTTTATATAAGTGATAATCAAGAATAAAAATGAAGTTTTTTGCAAAGAAACTAAGTCTTCTGATTTTGCGTGGCACTTTACGTTGTTGTGACATGCTTTACGCTAGTTAACTCGTGAGTGCTCAAAGATGGAGACGCAAGAGATTGAAGATGAATGCCCGGAGTCGCAACAAATTGAAACTGCTACGCAGGCAGCAGCCCAAGAAGTACTTTTACCGAAACGTGGGGGTGCGGCAGTGATTTGGTTGCATTTTGGCTTCAGGAGCTCCGACACAGAGCAGAATACAGTCATCTGAAACTCTGTTAAAAAACTGTTTCCGCGCCCGACGCTAACACAACAAACCTCTTTTACCACTTGAAGAAGGTTCACGAAAAAAATACTGGAGAATCGAATAAATGCGACGTAAAGAAAGTTGTGAAACAGCCCGGGCAAGTGGCGAGAAAAAATATAGCCAGCCTAAAATTAAAGAGTCTTTCATAAAATGCACACCGTATGAAAAAACGTCCCAGCGCCATAAAGAGATCACATGTGCCATCTTGTATTACTGTTGTAAAGGCATGATCCCCGTGTATGCAGTTGAGAAGAATTTAGCTTGACCCAAGGTACGTTATGTCCAGTCGTAAGCACTTCAGTAATGTTGAGTGATATATATCGTTATCGTGATATAAAATAATCCATATTGTGATATATGATTTTTCCATATCGCCCAGCACTAGTGACCTGTCATTTTTCTGTTTCTCTGTTGCTCTGTTTCTTAAATGCCTTCAGTACAACAGTGGTTTTAAACAAATGTACTCCTAAACCTGGTGCTATTTGACAGTTTTCCATAAATGTTATCTGGGAAATTTTTAATATTCCCTTTTCAGGTGAAGTTATTTTAAAAATAGCAGCTTGCGATCTAGTAAAATACTTAGTTAATGTGGCCTCAACCACCAAGGCGGTTGTAACAACTTCAAATGCTTTTTTGAGTTATTATCTGAGTTAAGTTGCAGAACAAAAGTAAAGCTGAAATCCATGTATCTGCAATTTAAATTTTAGGCAGATTTTGTGTGGAAACAAGAGAACAGCAAGAAACAAGAAAACAGCGGATTTGGAAGAAAGCTTTATTTTCTGTTATATTTTTAGCAGAGAAAAGCTGTGAATGCAAGATCATGTGTTTGGTTAAGAACAGATGAAGAACACGCCGTAGAAGTGAAAATGAGTTTAACAAGGAATGCTGTGTGCTTTTTTTCCCCAATGACCTCCAGGTCACCTTCCAAACATCAGTGTGAGCATTGGTGGTTCAGTGGTAGAATTCTCGCCTGCCACGCGGGAGGCCCGGGTTCGATTCCCGGCCAATGCAATAAGCTTTTTCTTTCTCAATCCTTGCTAAATATAACTTGTGTGTTTTACATTTTTGGCTGACTGATTGCTGCCGTATGGCTGGCTGCAGAATGATTTCCCCCCAATACAACTCCATGGAGTTGAAATTAAATTACATTAGTTACAAATACGGCTTTAATAATTTTCAATAGTTATCCATACATTGGATACAATTCAATACTTTGCTTTATTTTTAAGTTTCTTTTTTGTTTTCGAGAGGCCAGTATTTACATTTACATTTACCGTATTTTTCGGCTCATAAGACGCACTTTTTCTTCCCCAAAACTGAGGGGGAAAAGTTGGTGCGTCTTATAGGCCGAATGCAGAGCGCCGCAAAGTCCGGTCACGGCCGTATGAGAGGCGTAAGAGCTCCGGAGCTAGGCCGAAGCCGCGGCCATATTTGTACACCCAGCGCTGCGCGCTGACGTCATCGCCCATCTCTGCCATAGTGCGGTCGTAACGAAAACGAGAAAAAAAACTACATTTTCCACAATGCCTTGGCTACGGTAGCCGCAGCGGTGCTTCCGCATCCGTACTCACGAGCGAAACTGTTGCCGTTTCTCACACATTGAACGTAAAAGAGCCCCGGAGCTAGGCCGAAGCCGCGGCCATATTTGTACACCTAGCGCTGCGCGTTGACGTCATGCCCATCTCTGCCATAGTGCGGTCGTAACGAAAACGAGAAAAAAAACTCAAA
>SRMA01026597.1:258477-332310 GCA_007224835.1 Danionella cerebrum
AGTGTGCAGGATCACATGACCCCAGTAGCCCATGGTGTTCCACTTGGTGGTTCAGTGGTAGAATTCTCACCTGCAACAGCAGGGCTAGACATGAATAGGTGTATAACTGTGGCGGTGCCAATGATCTTCTGTTCTTTCTGTTTAGACAAAGTTTTCTTTTGTTGAAAGTCCTTTTGTAGAAAGTCGGCCTGTCTCTTCCACCAGAGACCAACTCTTTTCCCCAGCTGAGATCTTAGGATAGCAATGAAAACACAGAGACAGAGTTCACATATTCACAAACGCTGTGGTTTTTAATAAGTTTTTCCTTCCCTTTTATACGTTTCGTACAAGTTGAGGGTGAGGGACATAGTTCTGATTTAACCATATAAGGTAAGGTAGGAAGTATTGGTGCCAACCCTTTAGATACGCTGCCAACAATCAAATTCAGAGAAGCTGTTGTTAAATTCCTGTTTATGCTTCAAAATGTTGTATATAACAGACAGCGGGTGACAGGGCCATGTGTTTGAGACTTACTCTGAAACCATGGATGTGCCATACTAACCAGGGAGTCACATGTGAATCCTTTCTCTGTCTGTAATGGCCGCGCTCATCACCATGTCAATGGTGGCCTCAAATGGCCCAATGGAAGGGAGCAGCGTCACATTGTACATCTTTTTTAGCCTTGGTACAATTTTTGAGGCATTAAAATGTATTCTTTGCTCCTGTACTCAGTCGACTATAACCTGAACCACTTACTTTATTTTCAACAAATAAAGTTTTCATTTGAACTTTTTTTAGGTCATTTTGGCACTTACTGCTTTAAACCCACCTCTTTGGATGCTTCTCACTTCTGATTGGCTAGTCAGTGTTATGTGAAGGCCAATAAAGTACAAATGCTTTAATTACATGCAAATATCTGAATAAACAGCTGCATCAAACTGAAAACTGTGGTTAAAATAGTAAATGGTTCAAGTTACATACATCTGAGAAAAGTGATCAAATTGGAAAAATCGAAAAAGTTTTGTTCTGAGACCCTTTAAATATTACATATAGCCTAGATTGAGAAAGAAAAAAGCATGTTGCATTGGCCGGGAATCGAACCCGGGCCTCCCGCGTGGCAGGCGAGAATTCTACCACTGAACCACCAATGCTTACATAACAGATTTGAAAGCGACCAGAAGCTGATTCGGGTAATTTTTACTTCTACAGTGTATTTCCTGACCAGACATGAGACCTTACTTTCACTGCCATCAGGCTTTCATTTCCCCTTCGCCTGCCTTTGTCGGAGAGTGTGCAGGATCACATGACCCCAGTAGCCCATGGTGTTCCACTTGGTGGTTCAGTGGTAGAATTCTCACCTGCAACAGCAGGGCTAGACATGAATAGGTGTATAACTGTGGCGGTGCCAATGATCTTCTGTTCTTTCTGTTTAGACAAAGTTTTCTTTTGTTGAAAGTCCTTTTGTAGAAAGTCGGCCTGTCTCTTCCACCAGAGACCAACTCTTTTCCCCAGCTGAGATCTTAGGATAGCAATGAAAACACAGAGACAGAGTTCACATATTCACAAACGCTGTGGTTTTTAATAAGTTTTTCCTTCCCTTTTATACGTTTCGTACAAGTTGAGGGTGAGGGACATAGTTCTGATTTAACCATATAAGGTAAGGTAGGAAGTATTGGTGCCAACCCTTTAGATACGCTGCCAACAATCAAATTCAGAGAAGCTGTTGTTAAATTCCTGTTTATGCTTCAAAATGTTGTATATAACAGACAGCGGGTGACAGGGCCATGTGTTTGAGCCTTACTCTGAAACCATGGATGTGCCATACTAACCAGGGAGTCACATGTGAATCCTTTCTCTGTCTGTAATGGCCGCGCTCATCAGCATGTCAATGGTGGCCTCAAATGGCCCAATGGAAGGGAGCAGCGTCACATTGTACATCTTTTTTAGCCTTGGTACAATTTTTGAGGCATTAAAATGTATTCTTTGCTCCTGTACTCAGTCGACTGTAATCTGAACCACTTACTTTATTTTCAACAATTAAAGTTTTCATTTGAACTTTTTTAGGTCATTGTGGCACTTACTGCTTTAAACCTACTTCTTTGGATGCTTCTCACTTCTGATTGGCTAGTCAGTGTTATGTGAAGGCCAATAAAGTACAAATTCTTTAATTACATGCAAATATCTGAATAAACAGCTGCATCAAACTGAAAACTGTGGTTAAAAATAGTAAATGGTTCAAGTTACAGCCATCTGAGAAAAGTGATCAAATTGGAAAAATCGAAAAAGTTTTGTTCTGAGACCCTTTAAATATTACATATAGCCTAGATTGAGAAAGAAAAAGCATGTTGCATTGGCCAGGAATCGAACCCGGGCCTCCCGCGTGGCAGGCGAGAATTCTACCACTGAACCACCAATGCTTACATAACAGATTTGAAAGCGACCGGAAGCTGATTCGGGTAATTTTTACTTCTACAGTGTGTTTCCTGACCAGACATGAGACCTTACTTTCACAGCCATCAGGCTTTCATTTCCCTTTCGCCTGCCTTTGTCGGAGAGTGTGCAGGATCACATGACCCCAGTAGCCCATGGTGTTCCACTTGGTGGTTCAGTGGTAGAATTCTCACCTGCAACAGCAGGGCTAGACATGAATAGGTGTATAACTGTGGCGGTGCCAATGATCTTCTGTTCTTTCTGTTTAGACAAAGTTTTCTTTTGTTGAAAGTCCTTTTGTAGAAAGTCGGCCTGTCTCTTCCACCAGAGACCAACCCTTTTCCCCAGCTGAGATCTTAGGATAGCAATGAAAACACAGAGACAGAGTTCACATATTCACAAACGCTGTGGTTTTTAATAAGTTTTTCCTTCCCTTTTATACGTTTCGTACAAGTTGAGGGTGAGGGACATAGTTCTGATTTAACCATATAAGGTAAGGTAGGAAGTATTGGTGCCAACCCTTTAGATACGCTGCCAACAATCAAATTCAGAGAAGCTGTTCTTAAATTCTTGTTTATGCTTCAAAATGTTGTATATAACAGACAGCGGGTGACAGGGCCATGTGTTTGAGACTTACTCTGAAACCATGGATGTGCCATACTAACCAGGGAGTCACATGTGAATCCTTTCTCTGTCTGTAATGGCCGCGCTCATCACCATGTCAATGGTGGCCTCAAATGGCCCAATGGAAGAGAGCAGCGTCACATTGTACATCTTTTTTAGCCTTGGTACAATTTTTGAGGCATTACAATGTATTCTTTGCTCCTTCCTGTACTCAGTCGACTGTAATCTGAACCACTTACTTTATTTTCAACAATTAAAGTTTTCATTTGAACTTTTTTAGGTCATTGTGGCACTTACTGCTTTAAACCTACCTCTTTGGATGCTTCTCACTTCTGATTGGCTAGTCAGTGTTATGTGAAGGCCAATAAAGTACAAATGCTTTAATTACATGCAAATATCTGAATAAACAGCTGCATCAAACTGAAAACTGTGGTTAAAATAGTAAATGGTTCAAGTTACATACATCTGAGAAAAGTGATCAAATTGGAAAAATCGAAAAAAAGTTTTTGTTCTGAGACCCTTTAAATATTATATATAGCCTAGATTGAGAAAGAAAAAGCATGTTGCATTGGCCGGGAATCGAACCCGGGCCTCCCGCGTGGCAGGCGAGAATTCTACCACTGAACCACCAATGCTTATATAACACCCTAGTAAGATACTAGGTTCGAGATACGGGGTACCACTGTACTTTATTTTCAACAATAAAAGGGTTCATTTCCCCTTTTAAGTAATTTTGGCATTTCCTGTTTTAAACCCGCCTCCTTGAATGCTCATTGGTTCTGATTGGCTAGTCAGCATTGTACACCTATTCACGTCTGGCCCTGCTGTGGCATGTGGGAATTCTACCACTGAACCACCATTGTTGTTGTGGAACCCCATGGGCTAATGGAGCTGTAAAATGGCCGTAAAAGCTAGATTTTAGCAGAGACAAGTGTGTTTCTCATGGCTGGCTGAATGAAGCCAGACTGCTGCGATTGTCGCCATATGGCTGGCTGTAGAAGGATTTCCCCCAAATTAAACTTCCCCCAAACCATATTCAAAAAAATATTATTTAAATTGTTATTTACATTTTTGATAATCGCCTATATAGTGTATTAAATTCAACAGATTTATTTTTTAAATATCTTCTGTATTTAAATATCCCAGTCTCTCTAAGTGATTAAATATATCTGTGTCAGGACAGAATATCCTTTCTGTGTTTAATTTTAAGTTTTCCCCATGAAAAAAAAACAAAAACTGCAAGTTGACTGGTTGCTGAGACAAAGGTCTTTACTCCATGTTTGTTGCTTAGAAAGCTTTTGTGACTACATAAAATTTCTTAATTTCCCTTTTCTTTTGCAGGATGAGATATTCATGTTTGGTGGAAGACTGCAGGCAGGTTCTGGGAACATCACAGATGAACTGTGGCGGTTTGATATACAGAGTCGATCCTGGTCGCTCAAGACACCCAGCCCTGGGCTGCAGGCCCAACTCTTCGCTGTGGAGGGACACACTGCTCATGTAGTGGACAAAAGAAATGGAGATACCATCATGTTGGTGCTGTTTGGATACTCTCCTATTTACAGCTACGTCAGTTATGTTCAAGAGTACAACATTCGTAAGTACAGTTAACTTTGGTTCTGATTTATTTATAATGGATTTCAAATTTCCTTATTGGGATTCTGAGATTTAATTTTTACGCTAACCCTTAGAAGTCCAAGGCTTTTTTACAAGAAGTCTTTTTACTACTTTTATTATTTGCTCTAATAAATTATTTTTAAAACATTTTTTTCGGCAACGAATGATTTTTTTTAATACAACCCCAGCTACCTTTTTTTTTTTTTACAAATATTTTTATTACATTTCACATGAAGTGCACAACAATGCTGAAATTGTACAAAAAGATACAATTACGAGTATTACATTTTGTCACTTTTTACCACAAAAAAGTGATCAAAATAGAGATTCAAACTGTTTTCATGTTTAATAACAAAAATCAAAAATGTTGAGACAAAATAAAAATTCATCACCCCCCCCCCAAAAAAAAGGTCAAAGCAAAGTGGAATCTGCATCAAAAACTAGATGAACCTCTTCTGAACCTTGTACACTGTTCTTAGACTTTTTGTGCCATTTTGCCTGAACTTTGAAAAACACAAGCCATATCACAGGTATTGTACTTCCAGGGGTTTTCCCATATTTTCACCACTACTTTTACCACTAATTTTAATTTGAATTACTCTTGTAATGTGTCATAACTCTTGCAATGTTCATTTAAAACCAAAAAGTAACCTTTTTGAAGCCTACACATTATATTTCAAATAACACAATAGGTGGGTCGGCCATTCCTTCTTAACTCAAAACAGCCAGTGTGCAGAGACTTCTAAGGGTTGTCATCACCTCTCTAAAAGATTGATAATCTGAAATGTCTTTTTGTATAAGTGGGAGTTTTTTTTTTTTTAACAAAGTTGGGCCCCTCCCCAATTTGGCTTTGTAACCATTGAGGTAGTGAGTGTTTTAACACTCAGACTCTGTCCAGTAATGGTTAAATATATCTAGCTATGCTCAACATTGTGGTTGCACAATGGCCACAATCTCACTTTTCTTTCTTGTTAAAACTCTTATAAACAAACCAACCATTAAATTTATGGACAGCAAATGTGAATTGTGTGCAAATATTCAAAATCAGCAGTAATAAAGACTCTAGTAATAAACACCATTGCTGTTCAAATCTAAATGCATGCAATTATTTTTATTCATCTAACCAGGCATTGTTTTAGAAAATATGTTTAGTTTTATGCCACATGTAGCAGTTCCTCTTGCTAAAGGCAGATGGCAGTATTTTATAACAATTACATGTTCCTTCAGTTACGAAACAGCCAGTCTCATTAAAGTGAATCATTCTGCTTTCTTTCTTTCTGCATTTTCTAGTTGACTCCCGTGATCTTTCGCAAAAACACAAGCACAACTACACACACTCATGCTTCTGGTCATTAAGAAGCGGTAGTACCTGAACTGCTCTGTCTGGAATTGAACAATGATTAATGTGTCTGAGTTTTGTTGAAACATACACCTAAAGCTCTCTTGTTTTGAGACGTTGCTTTTCTCGTATTGCACATTACTTTTCCCACTTTTCCCATGAAGACTTGAGCTTGTTAGAGCTGCAGAAAATGGTAAAGTTGTGCTCCACTGCATGTGTTAACTTTAGAAGTTGGGAGATTTGAGGCATTTTGTGATGCAATTAAAAAAAAGCAACATTTCTTTGTCTGATTCGTTTCTTTTTAAACAAATGAAAAAAAAAGATTATGCTAATATTTACAGTCTTATATGGTTTGGCAGGTACAAACTGTTGGTCGGTGGCAGAGACAAATGGGGCATTGGTGTTGGGAGGATATGGCCACAGCAGTATTTATGACAGCTCCTCGCATTCCATATATGTCCACGGTGGATACAAAGCCATTCCTGCCAACAAATACGGCTTAGTGGATCATTTATACCGCTATCAGGTCCACACACAGACCTGGTGAGTATTCACATGTATGAAAAAAAAACTATAAAAATGTTTCTCTGTATTTTTATGTGACTGTAACCTTTCCTGTTTCATCCATACACTAACCGGAATAACTCAACCTGAAAACCTCATAGAAACATCAAACAGACCACACTTGTGGATGTTAACAGTCTTAGCAATAACATACCAACCACTTTGCAAAAGTACTCGAGAAAGGCATTAATATTTACCATTGATGCTTAATGACATTTAATAAGAAACATTAAATTATGTTACTCACCCATAGTAACCAAATTTTCTGAACACAGGTTTGGAACAGGATAAAGACATTGGGGTTGGTTTAAATAACTTATAGTGACATAGGAAACTATATTATGTCACTAACCCCTCCCTAGCGACCAAACTGTTTACTCTAGCAACCACATTTTCTAAACACAAGTTTTGTACAAGATAAAGACATGGGGGTTGGTTTAAATAACTTATAGTGACATAGGAAACTTTATATTATGTCACTGACCCATCCCTAGCAACCAAACTGTTTACCCTAGCAACCACATTCTCTAAACACAAGTTTGGTACAGGATAAAGACATTGGGGTTGGTTTAAATAACTTATAGTGACATACGAAGCTTTATATTATGTCACTATCCCCTCTCTAGCAACCAAACTGTTTACCCTAGCAACCAATTGTCCTAAACACAGCTTCAGTACATGATTAAGTCAGGATTATTGCTAATAATCTTAAATGAAACAAAAAAATTCAATCATAGTGTCAAATTAACAGACTTTCCATCGACATTTAAACTTTTGGATGTTGTCATCATCTGTTCTTGCAGATGATCGATTTAAAAAAAAAATACCATTTTTAAGATTCCTGTTGTATTCGTTGTCACTTTGCTCAGACAGTCTCAAAAAGCTCTACTGCGAGGATCTGTGGCTCTCTTACGCACCTGACAGACTATTCCATAGTGAAAGTGAAAGCAGCTGTACTAAGCAACGCTTCTCTTACATGGCTCGGGGTCTTGACAGTGAAGAGAGGAGTGCTGAGTGAATGCAGAGTTACACAAAGTGCTTAGCCGTGCTCACGTGTGCCCTCTCAGAAATAAACGTTTTAGAGAAGTGTCTCAACTCAGTTGTGATGGAGAGGAATAAAGGTGTTTTGAAGATAATGTTTTGTGTGAAGACTGGATTAATGTCTCCGTATTACTGATGGCGTCTCCCTGTGTATCCTGTGGAGAGTGACCTTCAGACCAACTGTTAGATACTCAGGCTCACGTGCTGCATTACAATAACCAGTGAGAGTTGTGTTTGCTTCTCCCCAGGTTTATTCTGAAGGAAAGTGGTTTGGCACGATACCTTCACACCGCTGTGCTGATGAATGGAGTTGTACTGGTGTTTGGAGGAAACACTCATAATGACACCTCGCTCAGTAACGGAGCCAAATGTTTCTCCGCTGACTTCCTCTCCTATGACATAGGTAAGCAGACCCAGTGAATTTTAAGTAAAGCTTTCACACCTGTAGTTTGTTTTATTTGCTCTAGACCAAGAGAAACAGCCGATGCATTGTTGCAATTCTTTCCTCTTTCACACCACACTGATCACTCTGTATGAAAATACAGCCATGTGACATCATACAGGCCACCCATTGGTCACATACGTCACTGTACGTGTAATTGGTTAGAATAAATGTGCACACCAAAGTAAACAACTCCTGAAGACTGGGACATGCGCTCAAAATGGATAGACTTCTCTGCTTTATTCTGCATCGTTTACTATATCCCTTGATGCGCGTTTGCAAATGATGCTTGGATTACAAACTACCCCAAATCCGCAAGCTGCCATGAAAAACGTTTTTTTTTTTTTTGTCAACAGACACAAGCCAACCCAAGTACGGTGGCTTTTGGCTCATGTCATTTTCATTTGTTTTTAGTTTGGATCACCACACACAAACCACTCTAAAGTTCGTTTGGAACCGTAGTGAAACTGCCCCTCAAACAGGTCTCGGACCACTTTTTTAGTCAGCTTGTTTTTTGTTTAGTTTGGTTGTTGCTTTCTCTTCTGCCCAAACGAACCGAAATACATACCGATCCATGAGCTTTGTGTACCATTGCATATCTATTATTTAGAGGTTTTGATATTAAGCACTCTTTATTTTCTGTGTATTGAGACAAGTGTCTTTTTGGAGCTTATGATTTTGATGATTTGTTATTTTGTGCTTTAATTTAACAATGAGAAGTAGTTGAATAAAATCTCAACTTTCTTATCAAACATTCTTGCCCGACGCCAGTACACTTGAATTCATCACTGATGACATGTCCAAGTAGCACCAAGTGCTGTATTTTAGAAGTAAATAAAGGTGAGATGAGGAATAGCAGTTTTTGTTGGTTATGTTTTTTATTAACCTCTTAAGCCCGAGAGTCCCCGGTACCGGGGACTTGCCCCCTTTTGCATTACATTTTCGCTCATAGCTCACTAACCCTGAGAGTAACCCACACATATTACATACCGTTGTGCTCAGCGGAACCTCCTCTAAAAACATATCTAATTCAATTTTATATCCGTTGTGCTCCCAACGTTGGAAGCACTGTGAATGGGACGTTACGCAAAGCACAGGAAGACAGCGTAAAGGGGCTTCCACCCCCCTTTTACAGCGTTTCTTTAGGAGTTTTTTTTTTTGAAAATCATGTCCCATGAGCAAGAAAAGAAGACCATGAACGTAGCGGAAGCTTTGGACACGATTTTTTCCATATTTCAAATATTGTGCCAAATTGTGCCAAACTATGCCGAAATGGATTACACCTGAACTTTGTTCAATCAAAACCTGTACAGAATATTAGTTTCTTGTAGTATGGACACCAAACTTGCTACAGATGTCCTTCACATGTAGTGGTTACAATTGATTGTGTTTATTTGCTTTTTTACATGTAAAATAAGGAGATATTAGAGGAAACATGTAGTTCATTTTTTGGCCAGTTCAACATCAATTACTCTTATCCGGTGTTCTTGACTGTCAAATTAACTCATCCACACCACCCCCCAAGAACCCATCTTCATTTTGATACCAAGATTTGCAGTTTATACCTTGTAAAAGCTGAGAAATACCTTAAAAAGTGAAGGTATAGGATTTTCGGAAAACAGGCCTTAGGGCTTAAGAGGTTAATGTTCCCTTTTTTAATGGACAATGACTCACCTGAGAATAATTTCTCACCTGCTTTTTTTTGGTTCGATAGTATTGCTATTTTCTATTTTTGTACGGGTCATTTTGGCAGGTGACAATGCAACAAATGAACCCGTGTGTGCACCAAAAGCATATCAAACTGAAAAGGTGTCCGAACTGAAATGTGTAACTTGAATGAGATGTGCAAAAAACGAATCAGAGATTATTCCTCATCTAAATGCTTCCTCATTACCTTTTTTTTAAAATAAAAAATAATGATAAATAATATTAATAGGCATTTTAAACAAATAACACTATAATTTTTGTAAATTGTTTAATTGGAGCTGCTGTGGTGTGGTGTTACCGACAGTTCATCACAGAAATTTTGTTCATTAGTGATAAGCTAGTGGAGATGAATTGGAATGCACACCCGAGTCATAATAGAATTTCCCAGAATATCGCTGATACATACATGCGACACACATAAGCTGCATGTGTGGTTTCTGTAACCAGATCTGAGGTGCTAGTCTCACAGAAGACCTCCTGCTGCACAACCTTTAAATAGCACACATGCCACTACATCAGTGCTCTCACTTTTCTCACACAAGCGAGTATCTTCTTTACAAAACCTGAATCCACCTATGTTGGAAGGATTTCGGTGCTTAACCATTTGAAGTCCCTGCACGCAACAATGCGTTTTCCAGTGACGGTGTCTGTTTTGAATTAAGTAGGGATGACGCGACCCAGCTTATGTTTCATTTTGACTTCAAATCTAATGTGTAGGTTCCAAAAAGGTCATTGGTTTTGATGTTTTTGGAATTAATTGAAGTTTGACACATAATTTGACAGGAATTAAAATGAGACAAATTAATCTTTACAGACCCCAAATTGGTGCCATATAATAATAACCCTTGGAAATACAAGACTTGTGATATGGCTTGAGTTTAGTTCTGAGACAAAACAAAGCACATTGGACCAAAAAGTGCGAGGAAAAGAGAATAAGGTTCAGGGGCACTTTGACCTTGTCTTTGCTTTCTGGAGAGGATTTATGATTTTTTGTTTTGTCTCAACACTTAAACAATAAAAACAATTTGTAGTAAAAGGTTTAGATTCTTGGAATTGTACTTTTGTAAAATATCTTTTTACATTCTTGCGCCAATGTGAGCTATAGTGAGTCTGTGAACAAAGCCTGGTCATTCGTTCATTTAGTTTAGTTTATTCCTGACAACCCTTTATATAAATAATATAACAAACGATATACATATACAGTGCATCCGGAAAGTATTCATAGCGCCTCACTTTTTCTTACTGATTTTTCAGGTTTTGTAAACCTGAAATGTTTTTTAAATAAATTTGCAACAATTTAAAAAAACTTTTTTCACATTGTCATTATGGGGTATTTTGTGTAAAATTTTGAGGAAATAAATGAATTTAATCCATTTTGGAATGAGGTTGTAACATTAAAAAAATGTGGAAAAAGTGAAGCGCTATGAATACTTTCCGGATGCACTGTATTACAAGAAAGCGATTGCTTTATGGTGCATTAGCGCCTACAGCTGGATCAGTAGTTGGGATCCTGGATGGAATGAATGAAACGTTCTTATATTATTAATATTTTTCTTTGAGCGTTTTGTGTTGATTCTAATGAAAAAAAAAAACAAAGCATTGAGGGATATCTGAGGTCACAAAGGATGGTTGCGATGCATCCTCCGAATTCAGGGGAAAGTAGGACGCATTTCAAGAGTGCATTTAAAGGACCCTTCGAGTTTTGCCGAAATGAGACGGCCTTGGCGCGCCGTTTTTACTTTCCGGATGCACTGTATTACAAGAAAGCGATTTATTGCATGTGCGCTCGAGTGGAGACAGAGTTCAGTAGAGTAACAGCCATCTTGTTTCTGAGGTTCCTGCACTGTAAACCCTGATAAGTTCAATACACTCAAATCATTTGAGGAAACCGATTCCCTTCAAATGATTTGAGTTTTCAACCCTAAACAAAAAATTAACTTATTTAGTCGAGTAAACTTAAAAGTAAAATTGTCAGTTTACTATATTGAGTTATTGCCAGCTAAAGTGTTTAAGTATTCAATATTTTAAAAATAATTTGTTTAAGTACAGTTAACTTAACTTAATACTAATAGAAAACTCAATTGTTTAAGTGGTGCGAAAATTACAAAACTCACTTTTTTGCATAGTGTTTAATTAAATGTATTATTATTAAAACTTAATATGTATGTCAAGGAAAAGACACTCAAAACCAAAGACCACTAAAGTGTTTTATTTACAACAAAACTAAACTTTCCTTTGAACAGTATTCCAAACACAATATTCACATGTAAAGAACACTCTCTAACAAGTTGTAACAATAAAAGTTCACAAATATTTTAACTTTAAAATACAAACTATGAAATAAAGGCCCCAGCGAGACAATGAAATTAAAAGAATAGTTCACCGATTTTACATAAGATATGTTTTTACCTTAGCTTTGATGAGTTGATGTGTACCAGTCTTGCAAAGCCTCTCCCATACAGTTCAAATACCTCCATGTGTGTATTTTCTATGTGCGTGACTGAGGCCATTCACAAAGCCAAGACAGGTATGCATCAAGTCTTCAAAGCTAAGGTAAGAACATATCTCAGTATGTAAAATCTGTGAACTACTCCTATTCAATGTATGCATGAAGTGAAAGCTCATTTTTTAGCCTTTGGAGTTTTGGAGGAGGATTGTTTCATCCCAGATTCAGCATAATCTGCTGGATAAACAGGAAGGTATTTTCCATGCACTTTGGGTACTCCCAAGTCGAGTGCATATGTCAGTCCAAACAGGAGACACATTGCCAAAGGAAGACTGCAGATGGAACCGATAACCACATTGCCCTCTAGAAGGATCCCCACTTGAGCAGCAGGGTTCAGTTCTTGCTCTGGACTTCCGTTGAAGATGATTCTTGTTGGGATTTCAAGGTCTCTCTTGCAAATGCGTGTGTAAATCAACAATAAAATAAATAAATCTACACCCATTTTTTAAACCAGAATATCAAAAGAAAAGGTAAAATTGCAATATTCCTATATACTGACTTTTTGACTCGTAAAGAACTTGTAGGCATTGTCCCCAAGAATAATTGGAAGTCCCCTCAAGGCGTAACATCTATTACAAGTGGGCTCCATGCTCTGCAACATGTTAAAACAGACACATTTACCACTAATTCATGAGATGAGACATGATGTACAATTAAAAGAATAAAATGTGATGCCAACTCACCTGCTTTTGCTTCCGAAGGTCTGCAAGTTGTTGGCCCACAAGGATACAGACCATCCAGAGTAGAAAAAAATTCTCATATGAGGCTTTTTCCAGTAATTCTGTTGAATTCCAAGTTGACCTATAAAACAAACCTAGTTATTATTTTCAAAAATACAACTACACGAACAACATAAAATAAAATCACCTCATCAAGTACAAGGCTTGAAATCCTTCCAAGATTGCTCTTTGTGCATTTTACTTTTGTGCGAGTTGAATGTGGCATACACACTAGTTTGAAAATCACAGTATTTAAATGGGCATTGAACATTGTGATTTACCTTTAAATGTGTATTTCGTAGATGACCCAAATATTCTCTTTCAGAGCAAGATACAATGAAGTCACATGACATGCAGCAGAAATTTACATTAGGGTTTGTTAGTTGCTGATCTGTGATTTTAGAGTGAAATCTGGATAGATGTATTTTGAGTGCATTCAAAGACTTGATATACATATACATTCTTGATGTAAGCAAGGAAAAGGCTCAGTTCTTTTGTATGTCCCATGTTTTAGCCTTAAATGTTTCAAGAGCTGTCCTCTCTTCTCACAGATGAAATTGCAATTCTTGCATTTCCACATCATGTTTGTGTGTTTCTGTGTACTTCACCTTAATGGTAGGTATTGGTTCCGACCTTTTTTCCTGGTTTATGTTGTTTCTTTCCTGAGGATAAAAACATAGAAAAAAATAAACATACAATACTGGTTTCTACAAGTTTTTAGAACATTTAGAACAAGTTTTTAAATTCATTCATATTGCTTTGAGCAACTGTATCCACCACCCACCACAACAGCAACCTTTTCGCGGTTCACGTTTCACAACTAGCTGTTCCACGGATTTTTTTCCGCCATTTTATGTGAACGGCTGGAGGCCGTGCTCTGGTCCTCTTCCTCAGACCGGGGCTAACCCTGAACACGGATGGATGTGCTCACATCACACAATGTACTGCGCGGTTTGGATGGACGAGGAAGATGCTAGAACCATTACGCAGCAGTAGAGTTTAAGGCTCTGAGGGTTACTGCCTTAAAACATTTAGAATACATACTTCTACATACATGCGGATTGTTTTAGGAACGTAACCCCAGCGAACGAGGGTTCACTGGCACTGCATATTGAATTAGCGTGCACATTTGCTTAATGTAACAGGCAACTATTTTTGCTTAAAGTTGAAATACAAAGATTTAACTCACCAGTTTGCGTGGAGGTTTGAGGGAAAGTACTCCTTATCGACCACCAAAAACGTCTTGGCCTTTTCTGTTTTGAGAAACAAGTCCAGACAAGTCCTCGGTTCCGGTGGCGCGAAAAAATATGGGAGGGGCAATAAAAACTTAAAAATATTTAAAGTGCTTTCAACTAAACATAATCAGTAAACGTCAAATTTACTTATATTATTTGAGTGTTGACTTTAAAACTTATTCTCTTATACATTATTGAACTTAAACTATTTATTGGAATAAACTTAAAATGGAAAGGACCATGTTGAATGTATTCATTTAAGTGCATCACATGTAAAACAATCTAGGTTAAGTGCAAAAAGCTTCCACTAATGAGTTCTGTCTGACACGGTTAAATGATTTTAGTTTTACTAAGAAAATAAATTACCATCAGTGATTATAGCTAAAACATTTGAATGCAAATAACTTTTGGGTTTACAGTGTGTAGCACCTTTCAGAGGGCAGCAGGGCAAAGAGTCTATTGGCAAAGTGAGATTTTGTGTTACCCTGCTGAGACAAAGCTTCTTGAAAAGGTCCTGGAACCCCTACATCAACATACACAGTTTTCACAACCCTCCGGAGCACTTTCAGTGCTGTTCCCATACAAGTTCCCATACAGGGATGCTCTCAATGGTTCTCTAGGATGATGGAGGAGAATTGGTTCTTTCTCAGAGCACTCAGAAAGAAGAGGTGTTGGTGAGCTTTAATTTGGTTGGAGCATTAGTAGTCCAAGACGGGTCCTCTAAGATGTGAACACCTAGGAATTTGAAACAATTGTAACGAGGCACTAGGTCTAGGCGATGAAATCGCAATTAAATGATCGATTACAATTATTGAACGATTTTTGAAGAGCCGATTCCTGTCGGGGGAGCCGAATCTTCTGCCGTAAATAGGCCCTGGGCTTCATTTGGGAACACCAATGCGGCTAAAAACTTGGCAGAACCCACTATGTAAAAGAAGGAAAGAGGGCGAATGCTTTTAAAAAAAAAGATGTAGTGTAGTCATACAGGCCAGGTGGCGACAGAGAGAACCGCGAGAGACAGCATTAAATGCGAGTCCATTGGGAGAAGCAGAATCTGACAGCATTTCAATGATGTTGGAGACTGAAAAGCAGTTTATTTTATGTCAAGACTTTTTCCTTTATTTGATTTGTTTGCTGAGGTTGTTTCAAAGTTCGATAAAATGTTTCATAACAATAACTTCTAATTAAAAAATAAGGAATTAAAACCTTCACAATTGAAAAATTAGGCTAAAATAGAAAGGTCTGAATGATTCTAAATACAGAGCCATTTGGGAGCCGTAAGAGCCGGCACTTTTACGGGAGCTGAATCTTTAAAAAGAGCCGACCTTCCCTTTTCTAGCAGAATAACGTAATACAACAGAGCACGGTCATGTGACTCCACATGCGGAAGTGTTTTTAAATGAGAAATAATCGACCTGGAAAAATTTGAACGATTGTAGCTTCTGAATGTTGATTACAATTACTTTCAGATAAATATGGATATGGATCAGTGTTTGTATGTCACGTTTATCCTTCCTGAAATCCACAATGAGCTTTTCATTTTCTCTTGCCATTTAGCAGCAGGTTGTTGAAAACATTCCACATTGCTAGACGGTCCACCTCCTCTCTGTGTGAACATTCATAGTTGTTTTTACTGAGTCCAGTCACCGTTGTGTCCTTTACAAATGTGATAATTGTGTTACGTCGAGTTTAGTAGGGATAGGCGAATAGAGAATAGAGGAAGGGACTTACCACACAGCCTTGTGGAATTCCGGTGCATCTTTGATCTTTTCGAGCCTGTTGCTTAGAAAGTCCAAATTACACCAAAAATAAAATAACTCTTTTAGTGTTTCACATTTCAGAACCATTAGCTGTGTCCCAATCCAGGTTCTAAAAGCCTCTGGAGGGTCCTTCCTATTCAGCCTTTAAGGTTGCAGCTTCGCAGGATCTGAACGGTACGGTCTAGCTTCTTATTCTTAATCCTTTGTTTTTTTTGGCATTTTGCTTTTATTTTTGCTTTGGTGCATTAGCGCCTACAGCTGGATCAGTAGTTTGGATCCTGGATTGAATGAATGAAACGTTCTTATATTAATTAATATTTTTCTTTTAGCGTTTTGTGTTGATTCTAATGAAAAAAAAAATATATATATATATATATCTGAGGTCACAAAGGATGGTAGCGATGCATTCTCCGAATTCAGGGGAAAGTAGGACGCATTTCAAGAGTGCATTTAAAGGACCCTTCGAGTTTTGCCAAAATGAGACGGCCTTGGCGCGCCGTTGTGACGTAAGTGGCCTTAAAATACACACTTGGGAGGATGCACACTTCTGGATTGGGACACAGCCGTAGTATCCATGTTGAAATCTAAAAAAAAAAATAAAAATCAGACTGCTTTTTGTTTCAAAGATGTTTGTTATCTATAAGTTATTCTCCAAAAGTGTAAACTCGAGAGATGATTAAGAAGGCTAACAAGGTTCCGCTAGTCATTCAGATCATTTGAAAGTCTGTTTGCACATAAGCAGCTGAGCCTTGGTTCACGTAAGCGCACAGATATCCTCTAGTTGACCTTTCTCAAGGCAAGAGAAACCTCATTGCTACAGAAACCTTTGCTCTCTGTGGTATAATATTTTGCCTGTGGCATCTGTCAGAATGCACTCGTTGTATGCTTTCAGTCCTTCATTCGCTGGGTGGCGCTGTATGTCAGAGGTAATAGAATTAGTGCCAAAAGTTCTGCAGAGTCAGGGGCAGTTAAGGTTTATGCCACTTTAAATAATCTTTTATAATGAGCTGGTTTTCAGAGTGTCATGTACACATTGTGTTTCCTGTTGCACTTGTTTTTAAATATTAATCACTAATTAACCCATACCACGTATTCAGCAAATCCTAGATTAACCGTGTCAGGTGTTTGCTGTTATCTATGGCTTGCATATTCTCATAGGAGACCACCACACATGCTATACGTTTAGTTTTGAATGTCCTCATAAAATTCCCCCAATGTACAGATGATTTAAAGAGTAACTTTCAAAGCTTACCGCAATATTCATCTGCCATTAAATCACCCAAAAGCCAGCGGACCAGATGGTGCCTGTCATTTTTATAAATGCCTTTTACAATACCTTACACAAGGAGTTTGTAGAGCCAAGGGGGGTGAGAAAGAATGAGAGGAAGTCAGCGAATGGATGTTTTCCTCCCAAACTATTTAAAATGACTTAACTGGCATATTGTTGCTCTTGTTCCGGCAAAGGCTGTGCTCATGTCTCGGCAAATGCTATTTGGCTTGAATTTGGCCTTGCTTTCTGTGCTCAAACCACTTTGTGTGATTGGACTACCTTCACTTGCTTTGCACGTACTGACTGCATGAGTTGTTCCTATATCCATCAATACCTCTGTAGCACTGGCCCAGAATCTCCTCACTCACTTAATTCATTGCAAATTATGTTGCAGTATTCTGAAAACCAAAATGTGTCTGGGAAGGCCACTATAAGATTGCTCAAAGTCAACACTGTTCTGCTCTTTGCTACTTTTACACCATGTAAAAAAATAAGCAAACACTTGTTGTGTGTGATAAAAGGACATTAACTAATAAAGATCGTTAGCTTTTCATTCATCTTAGATGCACCTTAAAGGGGGGTACTATATGTTTTTCAGACATATAGTATCGTTTTATAGCACACTCAAGTAACAATTTTACCTACAGTTGGATTGTAATCACTGTATTTGTCATAAACAACCTGAAATTTGACTTGGCATCTTGGCTGCGCTTAACGTCCTGATATTCACCTGTCTCTTTAAGAGCCCCCTCCTTCTTTCTGACATGCCCCCTTCAGTGCGTCATACTCCATGCGCACTGCCACCGTTTGTTTACATTTTCCGAGCGCCGCTAGATTTTCATAGTAAAAACATTAAAATCGTGTTTTTGCAAAATGGCAACGGAGGATATTGTACAAGCCTATGCACAGAAAATGAGTTTTTTGCGGAGTGCTCTTGTGAGTTGGGATTGAACTGTCTTTTAGTGACAATCTGCTCATGAGTCCACTATCAAACAAGCTTTTGTTTAAAAAGCAATCATCAGTAAAATGTCTTGCACAAACATAGCAAGCAAACTTTTTTGGGAGGAGGGTTCGTTCCAAAAATGAAGTCCAACCATTTTTGACGAAGCGTGTCATCTTTGGGAAGCGTAAAGAGAGGGCTCTCTCCTTGGCATCCAAACATACATCTCCTTGTAGAAGTCATTTTGTAATCCGGAGAACTTTAAAGAAAAGCACTCTGAACGAGGAGATTCGTTGACACGTTGCTAACAGTAGTTCCCTCAGCTGTAGATGCGAGTCTTTGCCGGAGCTGAAGGGTGAAGAGCGGAGCAGGCTGGGGTTTTGCAAAATACAGCGTAGTAGCCCCCCGCAATGGCTGCCGCAGGAGATTCAAGGATTACTCAAAATATTCATGAATGATTCAAAGTCACGATTCAGGTCCGTTTGTAATGAGGGACTGACATAACACAACATAAAGCTCAATAAAGTAGATTTTACCCCCTTTAATACAATTTTAGCGATTTTACCTGGTGTCCTCAGGTGTTTCGGGTCTTACAACGTCATGCACCCTTTCCCCGGTTGATCAGACCATTGTGTCTGTTTAGGTGGCGTAGGCTTGGCCCCATGGACCATCTTTCTGGATCTAGAGCCACCTTGATACTTTCTCTGCAGCCTCTGTGATGTTATTAATCGTTCTACTCTGTTTTCCTCCTGTTATAGCCCAGTGTATCTAAAGCTTTGTTGAGCGAGATTCTCACAATCCCTTTGCCTCACCTTCAAGCCCTGCTCTCGACAGCTGGTGACTAGGTGTTTGCACATGGCCCCCGTTCTCTCAGTGGCCTCTCCCAATCATGATAATGATGGTCTTGTTGGCCTCTGAGACCAGAAGTATATCTGGCCTACAGGCCAATTCCAAATTTTCGGTCCAAAATTTAATTCGACAACACGCTTTGATCAAAATTCACGTGTGCCAACGGGATATCACACATCGGACGGAACGAGTGGTGCCAGTGAAAAAGAGTATGCCATATTTTTCAAAATGAGAACGACCAATGAAAGCTGGCTCTTTTTGTGATGTAACATAGCCACTCGGTGGCGCTCATCCCACATTTTGATGGAGACTTTGTCTGGGAAACTGGAAAGAAATAGAGCGCCAAAAATCCTTTCTTTTCTCCACGTTTTTGTCAAGTAGTTCCCTGCGATCAGCCTCCAACTGCTCTTTTCTGCCATCGTCATCTTCTTTACTGTTTCCGCTGGTGGCGCAGAGTTCATCTGATGTACTGCAAATGGCATCATCAGGCAGGGAGCATCATTGCACCCATACTTCCTTGAGTCAGACGAAGAGCACCCTTCTGTGAAACCATCTGAAGATTCATGTGAATCACTGTTAGGGGTGTAGAGACATTGAGAGGAGGGAGACATTTAATCTCCTCATCCATTAAATGCTGCCCGTCCTGGATGCCTCCTGCAACTTTTTTGAGTCCTGGCTTTGGCTTTACAAAAGTGAGGGTGCTGATGGTATCGCATTTGGTTTCACTAGCTGATGGTGGCACAATGTGCTGCAGTTTTAGGGAAGGAGCTCAGTATGTGCTCAAAGGTTGGCTGGACTGGGCAGCACATAATATACTGCCCGAATCTGTTTGCCAGAGGTCTGTCCATATGACATTATGGTCATTGGCCTTAGCCCACCTTTTCCAGCCTAAGATCAACTTTACTGAATCTTCTACCGAAACCCTCACTTCCTCACTTCTCCTTCCCATTGGCGTCCTTGGATCAGTACTTAGCCCACTCTACTGTAGGCAAACATGTCAACCAGGGACAAGTCTCTTGAGTCCCGGTACATCAAAACCTTCAAAGAACAAAGTCTATATTGAATTCAGTTTATTTTACCTTACATACACTGGTTATTTGAGCTAAAACAAATGGCTGGAAGTTTCAATGCTGTGTTTGTTGACGTTTTCTTGTAATTTGATTGAAATCACTTCAATTGCTTCTGAAAGGGGTGTGTTTGGGTGATTATTGTAGTTTCATGAACTTCAAAGGAATTAATCTATTGCTTTTCTCTGTATTGGAAAAATATTGTTATTGCTTGTGGTGAGGGTACTGTTGTATTATTATAGAAACATACCATACAGAGTTACATAACTTCTTAAATTAAAACCATATCTTTTCAGGACTCTGGGAATAATTGAAACTGTTCCCTGGGTGTTTTCATCATTAATCATGTTGCGTTCTGACACAGCCATTTATAAACCTGCCTAAAATAGTCAGGTGGGATCCCTTGAGTTTAAAATGTTTTAAATGTTGATTTCTTTCTCTTTATGATTTAAGCTGGCAACAACTCAATTTCCAGATAATCCTATATTGAACAGTAAATGAACACCCTGGATCATAGCCTGTGAATTATTCATAAAATTTGCAATCACTAAAATCAATTATTTTCGATGTCCCATAAAATATGACATCAGTAACAGTTTATGCACACAGGAAGATGGTTTTCACAAATATGGGTTTCTCTTGCCTCTTGGGAATCAATGCACAACTTTCTATGAAGCAAGCTAAAGGTCTTAATTGTTTAAACACCATACAATGTGTTGCACTTTAATGGATTTATAGCGCTGTGTGGAAAGAAATAGACCGGCTTTTAGTGCGGTATGGAAAGAAACTAACAAACCAGAACTGCATTAAACGACAAGTATTGTGTTTTTTGGAAAACTGATTATGGGCTTTTGTGATGATCATCCCCAGAGGCATTTTCATCTTGCCTCTTAAAAAAGAACCTTTTTATTAATTGCATGGACTCATTTTAATATGTATATTTATGAAAAGGAATTAGAATTATGTTCTGTGTACCCCGATATATGGAATTAATCCGTTCCAGGGTGACGTTCAGATCTCGAACATTTCGCATCTCGAAGCAAGTTTTACATGTAAAACGCCTAATCCGTGCAACGGCTCTTAGAAACAACAGTGTAAGTAAATGAAAAAAAAATGGAAAACCAGAGAAAAATCAAGTAACGTTTCTTCAATCCTTAAATATACACATTGTTAATGTAATAAATGACAATAAAACAGAATAAAACACATGCAAAATAAGTAATACGTACACAAATGTGAAACATTACCTTGAGTGTCGGAGGAGGTGGAACGGAATAACAGAAAACATTACGGCACCACAAATGAAAATCACTCCAGAAAACACATGTTTAGCTCCACTTTGACAGATTTATTGGTCATTTATTGGTCCACAGTTGTGGCTTCTTATCAGTGTTGTCGAAAGGTCCACCAGGGACTCAAGCATTCACTTAATTAAAAAAAAAAATAGGCGAGAATAATTTCTACAAAGTTTGTGAATCTATAACTTTAGTTTTGTTTAAGGTATCCAGTTCTTTTCCTGATAAACTAGAAAGGGTTACCTTTTCAATGACACCAAGAACAATAATTTAACCCATAAAATGTGAGAGTTATAGCCATTTTATTTCGGACCTATGATCAAAAAGAGGGGTGGCTGTTGAGGGGTTAATGTCTCATTTCGTGCCGTTTTCTCACTGCAAGGGATTGGATTCAGGATGACACCGAAAGTGTTTTTCATTTGCGAACCCTCTGCCATGTCTTCGCTTCTCTCTCAAACCTCTAATTGGATTCAGGGAAAATAAACCCTAATTAAAATTGTAGCACTCTGGCTGAGAGGCATTGTGAAGTCGTGTTTCATTCTGCAAAGGCCTTTTGTTTTAATGCAGCCCACAGTCTAGGTTGCAGATTGCCTCAGCACAAAAACATGTTTTATTAAGCTTGCAATTAAAATGAGGATTTGATTTCCTTATGAGTGCATCTCCCATTTTTTACCTATTCACTATCCGCTCGAGTCATCCAGAGATTCTTCGCTCTGCGCCTTTGTGCCCTGTACATTAGTGATGGGAGTTCAGCCAATATCCTGTGAGGAAATGAAATCTCAAAGACGCGATGATTATCAGGAGTTTTACCATTTGAGAGAATATGAGAGATCTGTTGGTTTGAGTTAGGTTTATAGAAGAACTCAGGCATGAATTGTTTCTGTTGTTTCACTCGGGGAGCGTTGCAGTAAAGTACTTTAAGTGTTTATGCACTTGGAAGGTGTTTTTTATCTAGTGTGGATGTCAATACTAAAACAGAAGCTGAAAAGTCAGTGACACACTTTTTCATGTAGGTGCGTTCTTTATTTTGATCTTTTAAGAATAGCAGTAGACTATTTTCATTTGGAATTTTCTATACATTGTATTCAGAATGCTGTGGATGAAAAAAGCCAAGAACAAAAACATTCCGGATTTGGCAAATGTGACTTTATGTTTTTCAATATGTATGCCAAAAATAAGAGCATTGGAGGAAGAACACGTACTTACATATTTAGATGCGTGAAGAAAATATGGCAATTAATAAAATTCCAGGAAACACACTGTGGCCACAAACTAGGTGTAAAAAACAGCACCAATCTCGAGAGGCACATAACTCCATGCCGAAATAGACTGCTAACTTTATTACCAAACGTTTGTTGCAGTCTATGTTCTATTAGGTTGCGTGTGTGACCAAAGTTCCTCGGGTGTGCTAGCAGCAGATATCATTTTGTCATTTCCACCACAAAGCCCTTTTGTTGATGCGGCCACCATTTTCCTCAAAAAGATTGATAATTGTCATGTATTGGACTTGGGACCTCGTGCCTCGTGCTCTTCTCAATGTGATCACAACACGTCCATTGGCGTGCACAGCCAGACAAAGATAACAAGCGACAGTGGATACTTTATATTTTGAATAGACAAATCAGAAATGTCTTGAACGTAACCGTCCACTCATTTACATTTTCATCCACTCTCGTTTTCATTAACGACAACTCGTGCGCGTCTCATCATGTTTTCCTCTCAACAGAGACATATTTACCTCGTCAGCGTCTCATCATTGTCATGAGAAAAAGCTCCGTCAACTAAATATTTTCATCATCATTGTCATGGACGAAAACAACACTGGTTGCAAGCTATAATGTGAGTGATCTAACGTCATGAACAACCACAATAATGAGCTATTATTGTATTAATGTTTAAACATACAGTGGTACCCCGAGATACGAATGCTTCGAGTCACGAAATGTTCAAAATACGAAAGGTATCGCGGGAATTTTTTTGCTTCGAGATACAAAGAAAAATTTGAGATACGAACAATTACAAGCAGTTCTGCTCTATTTTCTGCTTGTTTGTATGACGTTGCGCTGCATCCACTTCCAGGTGCTGGAGCTCCTATCTCCCAGTGCAAAAAGGGTCTGATCCGCTTCAAAACACTTCAACAGCAAAAAATGATGTATAGATTACCAATAATGCACTATAACAAATGTTAGAGTCAAGGTGTCGTAAAAGAAATAACGTTTAAAACATGGAAAGTGGTGTTCCGTAGCGCAAGTTAGAGAAACCCTGTGACGTGTTCTCAGAAGCATCTCTCCATCTGTCTGTGCCTGTGCTTGAAACTGTGTTTGTGTCAGTAATTCTTGAAATAACTAGAGGACGTTAACTTTTATGCACAGTGCCGTAATGTTTTCTGTAATTCTGTTCCACCTCCTTCGACACATCGCTTCACTCAAGGTAATGTTTCACATTTGTGAACATATTACGTATTTTGCTTGTGTTTTATTCTCTTTTATTAACATTTATTACATTAACAATGTGTAGATTTAAGTATTGAAGAAACATTACTTGATTTTTCTCTGGTTTTCCGTTTATTTTATCAACTTACACTGTTGTTTCTGAGAGCCGTAGCACGGATTAGGCGTTTTACATGTAAAACTTGTTTTGAGATACGAAATGTTTGAGATACGAACGTCACCCTGGAACGGATTAGTTTCGTATCTCATGGTACCACTGTTTATGGAACATATGTTTGATTTCAAGGTGTTGTACTTTAGTCATGATTTTGTTGCAAACACAAATTCAGTGTTAGTGTTGGGTGGGTAAATCTAATGGGGTAGCGCAACCTAAACCGTGTCGGAAAGTCTGATGTTGAAACGCTTAAGACTGTGGCTGTTTGTATACTATAATATATGGCAAACGCAAAGGGCGGAAGGTGAACCTCAGAGGCGCACTTTATGGAAACAGGCAGCATTTGTAAAATATGTTAAAGATAAAATAGTTTTTCATTCAAGCACATCGATGAAATCGAGTTTATCACCCAGCTCTATATGGTAGATCTTTACACTGGAAGGTTCACCATCACTGAATGCTGTTGTTTTGCTGCTGGTATGTCAGCGGTGCAGTGCTGTGCTAGAACACATCTAATGTGTGCCGTTATTCTTTGCTGCTGTCACAAATGCTCCTCAAGGGAGGTTGTGAGATGCAGCAGTTGTTTCTTTTTCCAGCTGTAAATTGTTATTCACTTCTCAAAGAATCTCATGTTACCTAGCATCTGTCCATGAACAGCTTGCATTCTGTATGTTGTGTCGGCCAATTACTTTCCATGTATTGCACATGTGCAATTTGACAGCATTATATCTCGTAACATGAAAGAGTAACTTTTCTCCTTTTCCTCTTGAATGTCTGACCATGAGCACAGCTAACTACTATGAGCAGAGACTGCGTCTGACCTGGCAATCCACCAGGAAGATGTGCCACAGAGCTGAATATACAGATGTTTCTGACTGATTAAAATGTTGTTTATATAGTGTTTGTTTTCTGAAATGGCTTGTCAGCATCAAAAGTGATATGAGATTTGTTTAAGTAGATCATTAGGGATGCACTAAAATGAAAATTCTGGGTCGAAAATGATTTTAAATGCACTTAGCCGAAAACCGATACCTAAACCAAAAATGGCTTCATTAAAAACATGTTTAAAATATCAGAATCAGAATCAGAAGGAGCTTTATTGCCAGGGATGTTTGCACATATGAGGAATGTGTTTTTGTGCAGAGGCACTACAGTGCAACAGATTCACAAAGACAAGACAAGATACAGAATATAAAATATAAAAGGATTTAAAGTATTTTAAGGCGTATCAGCCCTTTAAGGACACTTTCTTCAAAGGGAGAAAGGAGCACAAGGACGTGGAAGCACAGCGCAACGTCACACAGACAAGTGTTTGTTATTGTTTGTTTTTAAAATTTTTCGTCGTATCTCGAAGCAAAAAATTTCCCGCGAGACCTTTCGTATCTCAAACATTTCGGAACTCGAAGCATTAATATCTCGTGGTACCACTGTATTAAAAAAACGAAAAATTTATTAAGCAATCAAACTTTTAATGATAGTAAATAACAGTAATGGGGCTGTTTAACAATAACAAAACTAAATAAAATTTCTTTCTGTAACAAAATTGTGCAAAAAAAAAAAATCCTAGCTGCTTTTTTGCTAAATTTTAAATTACTTTACCAAACAACAGAGCACAAAAGAAAAATAATTGCAAAAATATTGTAACTTTGCTGTCCTCATCTGAAACTTTGAAGTGCTTCCAAACTGCCGATGTACTCTGTGTTTGATACGTAATGACCGCGCGAACAAGACGGGAGAGGCATGGCGACAATTTTGGCTTTTACTTTGGTGCTTTCTTACGTTTCGGCCGAAACTGATAATGCTATTTCAGCTGAAATTTCGGTGCATCCCTAGAGATAATATAACGTTATTTAATCAACAATCTATGAATGTATAGAAATCTGTCATTATTAATATCTTCTGAATGTCAATGTTATGACTGATATGAGTTATCAGTTATGATAATTGATACCGAAATATTGTAATAATCTATTATTATGTCGATGCTGGAAGCAAGGTTTAAGAAGAAAATGCAGCTTTAACTTTAAAATGCTGAATAGCTAACAAACTGCAAAGAGAGAGAAGGACAAAGGACTGAGAGGAGGGGGAAGGTTCCTGAGAGAACAGCCTGCTGCATGTCTCTCCCTCAGGAAAAGCAGAAGAAAGGGATGTGTGTCAGTCAACTTCATTTAAAGAGTCCTGGCTGTGATGTAACTTCCTGTTTGGGATGCAGCTTCCTGTTCTATCGGAGAACAATAAGATTCAAAATGATTTTTTAATTACATTATTACGCTGTGTTAAAAAATTAGCACTGGATCAAATATGGACTAACCATGCACTGGTTGTTTGAACCCAGCGCTAGGTCAATAACTACCACTCTCTATCGCTGTACACACAAAGTTTTACATAGTCAAAAAAGCTTAGCAATTTAGCATTCTATAACTATTAAAATAAGACTGATCGAATTTGAGATGAACTTATAAAAAGTGGCTAAGGTTTTGGTGAAATAGTCGACCTCCCAATCTAACTTTCTTTTATTTAAGTCTTGGTACCATAAACATGTGCCAAATGTTGTTTGTTTATGGTACAAATGCATTATGTGGAACTATAGAATCTACACCTACTTTTCGAACCACAATCAGATGTAAATTTCACCAGTTCTGACTTTTTAAAGCACATTTAGACCCCTCAAAATGCACCTAAAGCCATGCAACAAAAATACTCCATGCAATTACAATATTGTCCTACGCAGCTTCTGTGCTCAAGGCTTAAAAATTACAGAGTATGCTTCTGGGTAATTTCAATAAAATGAACTCTATGAATTTCAGCTGAAATAGGCTAATCTTTGTCAACAATGATGCATAAATATTAGGGGTGTAACGGTACACTAAAATCATATTCGGTTCGGTACAGTGTCTTGGAGAGTTCGGTTCGGTTCATTCGGTTCGGTACAAAACAATAAGAACTTACATAATCTTTAAAAAGCTGAAAAGCTGCCAATACACAGTAGAATTCTTGCATAAAATAAATAAAAGTGACACATTTGGGTGATATTTTAAATAAATTGCACTCTTTATTAAGAAAAACACATTTTTTTTTAATAAAAAAATGAAATACTTGCAACTAGTTATGATAGATTACTCATCCACATTTTCTGAAGAGAGCATATATCTGGTTATAATATCTCCAGCAGTAGAAAATGTTAGATGTGTTGCCTGCCCGATCTCCGTGGAACAATGTCGGCATACAACTTTACATTTATCCACTCGTCTATCCCCGTTACGTATTTTAACAGAGAATCCAAAGTGTTCTCAAACACGAGACCGTAGTGAGGTGGGAGGGTCTTCAAGCTCTGGCTTCCCTTTTGATATGATTCCATTTTCCTACTCGCGCTCGTGCTCGTCACTCAATAGCGTCCGTGCGGAAACTCGCCTAGGAACATTGTTCCGCTGCGCTTAATATCGCGCTAATAATACATATATATCATTTAATAAAAATACTGAATACCGAAATGGTACGCAAGTGTCCCGAACCGAACAGGCCGTACCGAAATGGTTCAATACATACCGTGAACCGTTACACCCCTAATAAATTACAATGTGAAGGTTTTAAGCATTTTAAAGGTTCTTTTGATCAAGAAGACATATTTTGCTCCTCTTTTTTTAAATTCACAGCTATTTATCTTTCTGTGTGTATGTGTGCTTTGCAGCTTGTGACGAGTGGACGGTTCTTCCAAACCCCAGTCTTCATCGGGACGTCAAGCGTTTTGGACACACAGCAGTTGTCAACAATGGGTAGGTGGTTTGTGAAATATCTCTTTTCTATGTCTTTTAGCCTTCTTATAGCTTCATTTTAAAAAGTAATGTTTCTAAATACATGTTTTTTGAAAAAAATGCGTCTGTTTTTTTTTTTTTTTTTTTTTTTTTTACAAAACGCCATAACTCCATTTTGGTGAATTATTGTAAAAAACATGTTTTCTTTAGGACATATAGTTTGAGAAAAATCAAAATTTTGTTTTCCAAACTTTCATTCATTCACTAAATTCCCAACATTTTTTTGTTCACGAAACGTCATGCTCCTAGTTTTTTTTTTTTTTTTTTCAAAATGCTACAAATACATATAATCAATATATATCTTTTTCTTTTGAAATGCAACGGTTCAAAATACAATAACAAATCAAAAGGGATATTTCATCAAACTGCTGCAGATATTGGACTCGCTGCTCTGAACTGCGGAGTTATCCTCTGCCTGGTCAAGTGAGTCCGGGTTCCACAATCTTTCCTTTCTCCTCACAGTGACTTTGGGATGTCTTCACTGGACTTTATTGACTTTGATCAGCTGGAAAATGGCCTGATTCTGTTCTGCCTTCTTGGAATGATTATAAAACTATTATTACTTTAAAAACATTACCGCAAATACGAAAATCCAAGCAAAGTTGAAAAATGCTTAAATTTAGTGTAATGCCAAGCCAGCAGAGGGAGCCATCGCCGGAGTACTAACTCAGTACCCCTCTGCTGCTTCTCTGGTGACTTCCTGTTTGGTAGCATATAAGCTCTCAACATGTGCTTGGTCTTTGCGAAGTATTGCCAGTTTACCTGCCTTACCGAGCGTTATTCTATTACCCTTCTGATAGCCTGTCTGTGTATCACTCTGCCTTGTTCTCTGACCACTGTCTTTTGGATTATCCCTGGATTTGTTTGCCTGTTTGGACTGCTTCACGGATATTACGTTTATGCCTGTTATACTGACTACGCATCTGGATTACCCTTGGAACGGTCTGCCTGTTTTCATTACGTTTATTCAACCCTTGCCTGTTTATTGTGACTGTCTGTAATAAACCTCTGCACATGGATTCTGACACCGTCTCAGCGCCCTCGTTACAGAATACTTCGCCTACACTGAATCCAGCGGAGGTCTCTGGTTTGCAAGCAGCCTTCTACTACAAAACGAGTTGCTTAGGAATTATCAGGAACAGCTTGCAAAACTTCAAGCAGTCAACGATCATCTCACGCACTAAGTACAATCTCTCCCGTCTCCCATGGTATCCACCATAAACTTCGCACTCCCGAACAAGTTCGATGGCTCTGCAGACCAATGCAAGGGGTTCATCCGTCAGGTAAAGCTTTATCTGGATTTTCAACAGAGTCGTTTTGAGTCAGAGGAGAAAAAATGTGCTTTTATGATGACACTACTATCAGGCAAAGCTCTCGATTGGGCTTCAGCGGTTTGGGAGAACGATGCTCAGTTTAAAAGCTCAACAGAGTACTTTTTGAAACAAATTCAGGAGGTTTTTGAGTATCCTGCGGGAGGTCGAGATGTTTCATTGCAGTTAATTCAAGCAAGACAAGGGTCACGTATTGCAGCGGACTATGCCATTGAATTTCGTACCCTGGCAGCGCAAAGTGGGTGGAATGATACCTCTCTCAAAGCCACATTCTTCCACAGTCTCAATGTTGATTTACAGGCGGAATTAGCATGTCGACAAGAGGACTTATCTTTTTCTGAGCTTGTTAACATGACTATCAAGTTTGACAATTTGCTAAGGCAAACACCTAAACAACGAACCAGTAGAGGGGGCAACCACAAGTCTTCTGTCAACAACTTGGTGCCTGAGAGAACGTCTGTTGAACCCATGGAAGTCGGGTTTTCTCGTTTATCTGAGGAGGAACGTACACGACGCCGGATCAACCGTTTATGTTTCTACTGCGGAGAACCAGATCACCACAGTGTCCATTGTCCTAGCAAGATCAAGCCCCCACCTCGGGTAAATATTCATCACTTCCAGTTGTTGAGAAATCAGATGTTTACCTTACCTGTTCAGTTGAAGACGCATACCCAGTCTCTTGATCTCGTAGCCATGATTGATTCTGGAGCCGCTTTGAATATCATCAATAAGGACTTAATTCAGAAATACAACATCCCCACTCACCCATGCACACCTCCTATCCGGATCAAGGCTATAGACGATTCTCTCATCGACCATGGCATTCATCATCAGACTCAATCCGTGAAGTTGCAGATTGGTCTTTTTCATGTGGAGGATATCATTCTGTACGTTGTAGAATCACCCAAATATGATATCATTCTCGGATTACCTTGGCTTACAACACATGATCCTGCTATTTCCTGGTACCAAGGAGAGTTAATTCGTTGGTCAGAGAGCTGTTTAGAGAACTGTATGGCCATTCACCCTGTTCGTTGTTGTACAGCCAGTATCGAAAACCCAGAGACATCAGTCAAGGTCGACATTCCTCACTGTTACCAGGATCTAGCAGAAGTCTTCGATAAGGTCAAAGCAACACAACTTCCACCTCATCGTGTCTGGGATTGTGCTATCGACTTGCTTCCAAATGCCATGCCTCCCAGGAGCAGAGTCTACCCATTGTCCCGTATTGAAGACCAGGCCATGGAAAAGTACATTGAGGAGGCTCTGGACTCAGGTTTTATTCGCCCTTCCACATCTCCAGCTGCCGCAGGTTTCTTCTTCGTCAGCAAGAAGGATGGAGGCCTGAGGCCGTGCATAGATTACAGAGGACTTAACAATGTCACAGTCAAGTTTCGATATCCACTACCTCTGGTTCCACCAGCCTTAGAGCAACTTCGAGAGGCTTCCATCTATACTAAGCTGGATCTGCGGAGCGCATATAACCTTATTAGGATCAAAGAGGGAGATGAGTGGAAGACCGCGTTTTTGACCACCAGGGGGCATTTTGAGTATCTTGTCATGCCATTTGGTTTAGCCAATGCCCCGGCAGTGTTTCAGTCATTTATAAATGAAATTTTCAAGGACTTTGCAAACAAGTTCGTTATCGCCTACATCGACGATATTCTGATTTATTCCAAGTCCGAGAGTGAACATATTCAACATGTTCGAGCAGTCCTAAATCGTTTGCTGGAGCATCAGCTGTATGTCAAGGCAGAAAAGTGTGAATTTCATGTTCAAGAGACAACTTTCCTGGGGTACAAAGTTAGTCATCATGGAGTACAGATGGACTCGTCTAAGGTACAGGCTGTTACTGAGTGGGATCAACCCACTACGGTCAAGGAGTTGCAACGCTTCCTAGGGTTTGCTAATTTTTACCGCCGTTTTATCCGAGGTTACAGTACTATTGCTGCACCACTCACATCCCTGTTAAAAGGAAAACCCAAGAAGCTATGTTGGACAGGGGAGGCAACTCACGCTTTCAAGGTATTGAAATCAAGCTTCACTTCGGCACCCATTTTGAGACACCCTGATCCAGATTTACCATTTGTGCTTGAAGTTGACGCTTCAGATTCTGGGATCAGAGCAGTTCTGTCACAGCATCACGGACAACCAGGCAAACTCCATCCATGCGCTTTTTATTCACGAAAACTCACAAGTGCTGAGAGAAATTATGATGTTGGCAACAAGGAACTACTGTCCATGAAGGCGGCTATTGAAGAGTGGCGTCACTGGCTAGAGGGTGCTCGTTATCCGTTTCAAGTTATCACCGACCATAAGAATTTGGAGTACATAAAGGCAGCCAAAAGACTCAATCCACGGCAAGGACGCTGGTCTCTGTTCTTCACTCGTTTCAATTTCACAGTCACTTACCGACCAGGCAGCAAAAATAGTAAAGCAGACGCTCTTTCCCGTATGTTTGATCCCACTATGGACAAGTACAAGCCAGAACCCATCCTTCCCTCTACAGTCATTCTTGCACCTATATCATGGGACATCATGGAGGAGATTCAACGTGAGCTCGACCAAGATCCTTCTCCACCGCAATGCCCACTAGACAGGCAATATGTTCCACAGAGTTTACGTCAACGGGTCTTGCAGTGGGTACATGCCTCTCTTAGCGCTGGACATCCTGGAATTTCACGCACTTTCAGGTTGTTAAGAAACTCCTTCTGGTGGCCTTCTATGGTTGAGGATACTTCAACATTTGTAAAAGCTTGTCAAGTCTGTGCACAGTCCAAGACCCCAAAGGAGTTGCCGTCTGGTCTACTACAACCGCTACCCATTCCTCAACGGCCATGGTCCCACCTCTCCATAGATTCCCATCTTCGAATGGATTCACGACCGTTCTAGTGATCGTCGATCGTTTTTCTAAGTCCTGTCGTCTTATCCCTATGAAGGGTTTACCCACGGCCATGGAGACAGCTATATCACTTTTCAACCATGTTTTCCGTATCTATGGGTTACCGGAGGACATCGTTAGCGACAGAGGTACCCAGTTTACATCCCAGGTCTGGAAGGCCTTCTGCAATCAACTAGACATCAATGTCAGTCTCACATCAGGGTACCACCCCCAGAGTAATGGTCAGGTTGAGAGACTAAACCAAGAGATTGGACGCTACCTGCGTACTTATTGCAGTCGGGAACAATATCGATGGTCTGAGTTCCTTCCATGGGCAGAATATGCACAGAATTCACTTACCCATTCATCCACAGGCTTAACTCCTTTCCAGTGCGTCCTTGGCTATCAACCACCCATGTTCCCGTGGTCAGGCAATCCTTCTTCGGTGCCAGCGGTGGACGATTGGATGAGACGAAGCGCAACAGTTTGGGACAGTGCTCACGTGCGCCTTCAAAGGGCTATCCGGTATCAGGAGACTCAGGCCAATCGTCGCCGTCGCCCCCATCCTTCCTATCAGCCTGGTCAACAAGTCTGGCTATCCACTAGGGACATCAAGTTACGCCTGCCCTGTAAGAAACTCAGTCCCAGGTATGTGGGTCCGTTTAAAATTCTCAAGAGAATAAATGAAGTGACTTACCAGTTGGAGTTACCTGTTAACTACTGCATTTCATCGTCCTTCCATGTTTCTCTGTTGAAACCGGTCCATCCGGAGGCTGACCCTGATCCAACGCCGCAAGATCCACCCCCTCCGCTGGATTATGATGGCAGACCTGCATATAAGGTTAAAGAGCTACTGGATTCTCGGCGCAGAGGGGGTCGACTACAGTATCTGGTGGACTGGGAGGGTTATGGACCAGAGGAGAGATCTTGGGTGAGCGCTAACGACATACTGGACCCGTCTCTCACAGAGGAATTTCATAGAGCCAGACCGGATCGACCAGCACCACGACCACGGGGACGTCCACGCCGAGCTCCAGGAGTCGCTCGTAGAGGGGGGAGTTCTGTAATGCCAAGCCAGCAGAGGGAGCCATCGCCGGAGTACTAACTCAGTACCCCTCTGCTGCTTCTCTGGTGACTTCCTGTTTGGTAGCATATAAGCTCTCAACATGTGCTTGGTCTTTGCGAAGTATTGCCAGTTTACCTGCCTTACCGAGCGTTATTCTATTACCCTTCTGATAGCCTGTCTGTGTATCACTCTGCCTTGTTCTCTGACCACTGTCTTTTGGATTATCCCTGGATTTGTTTGCCTGTTTGGACTGCTTCACGGATATTACGTTTATGCCTGTTATACTGACTACGCATCTGGATTACCCTTGGAACGGTCTGCCTGTTTTCATTACGTTTATTCAACCCTTGCCTGTTTATTGTGACTGTCTGTAATAAACCTCTGCACATGGATTCTGACACCGTCTCAGCGCCCTCGTTACATTTAGATAAAAATATTGATTTTCTTATTTCAAAAAGAATGATCTCATTTAGACTTGTAGAGTATAGATTATTCAGCTCATTTTGAGAAAAAATGACTAAGAAGAAAAAATTTGGATCATTTATTTGCTTGAAAAAAGAAACTTTTAAACTTATGACTAGGATCTTAGAACAAGAAACTTTGACTCACCATATTCTTCAAGAACATTATGGCCGTCTATTTTCAAGAAATCAGAACGAAAGATAATTAATTTAACAAATTTTTACATTTAGTTAAAATCTGGGGGAAGCAAATTTGACTTGGTAAAGCTTCTTAAAACAGGAATAAAATGCTTTTAAAGGAATCTTATAGCAAGTTATTTCTGGTTTTAAGTTCCTATGTGTGTCCATGTTATAAAGCAAAACATTCTTGTTTCAAATCAGTTTTTCATTAAATCTGTTAAAAAAAATAGAAAAATCTATCAATTTTAAGCAGGTTTTTCTTGCTTTAAGATTATTTTAAACACTAAAATGTCCTCATAGTTTTTTTATGTTAAGAAAAAGATTTTTTAGTGTTTATAAAAAAGAAAACCTGTATAATTTTCAGCTGTACAATGTATTGTTGCTCCATAGTAAGTGCAAACATTGTGGTGAATAGAGTGTTTGACTCTAAAGCTCTGGGATGGTTTGAATCTAATATCCAGCAAAGCTACTTACCTCCTGTCTGTCCAAAAAAAAAAAAAGTAACCATGTTCTTGTTTAAAGACCTCATACTCTATTTTGGGGGCGGCATGGAGGCGCAGTGTGTAGCACTGTGGCCTTCAAGTTAGAAGGTTGCTGGTTCGAGTTCTCCCTGTGCTTCCATGGAACTCCAGGAACTCTGGTTTCCCCCACAATCCCAAAAAAACATTTGGTTAAGTTAATTGAATAATCTGTATTCCCCTTTAGTTAGAATTTGTGAGTGAATGTTGCCCTGCGATGGACTGGCAACCTGTCCAGGGTGTACCCTCACCTCTCGGCCAATGTGCGCTATAGATCTGGCACCGGCAGACCATGACCCCAAAGAAGGGAATAAATGGGTTGGAAAATGAATAAATATTCTATTTTGGGTTCTAAAATTAAGCAGTAACATTCTTGAATACACGTGTTTCCCTTTAAATATAAATAATCGTATTGTTGAAAACAATTGTTTTGAGAATTTTTTTGTCTATTTTTAAGATCCATCAGCATTTGCTGTCAGACATTTTTGCACAAGTCAAATTTGCTCGGCACATTGTCAGATTTTTCATTTGCTTGATCTAGGAAGAGTTTTACTAGATTTTTAGGTTCTTTGTTCCAAAAGAGAGTTCTTTCGCAGTGCATTTTTCCACCTCCTCAGCCCTTCATCTTCTTTGTGCTGATGGACCTATCGCATTTTGCAAAAAAACTTGAATGGTGCTTTTGGTGGTTTGGGAAAAAGCAAACAAACCAGGACTCCATTACACGGCATTTGTAAAATTGATTATAGGCTTTTCAGATGTGTACACTTCAGAACTCGTTTTTTTTAGTTTTGTTTAATTAGGTTTTGGAATCAAACTCTAAATTTGTTTTACAATAAACAATGCCTGTTTTCTTTTCCCCAGATCAATGTATGTATTCGGGGGTTTCTCCGGTGTATTGTTGAACGACGTGCTGGTTTATAAGGCTGCCAGCTGTGAAGCTTTCCTCAGAGAGGATCTCTGTCAGAACGCTGGTCCAGCTGTTCGCTGCGTTTGGGCTCAAGACCGTTGTGTCCCTTGGGACTCCACTCACTCTAGTGACACTGTGCCAGCATCGTTCTGCCCTTCTCGCAACAGTAAGAGTCTACAGCTGTAGAAGTTGTTTAATGTTTAAACTGCTTTCATTAAGGTAAACACAATTCTATTCCTAATGTGTTCAACACCACACAAAAAAAGACCACATTTCATGCCATTCCACAGCAATTTCAACACTTTTGGCCTTCAACCTGTCCAGCAATTTTACCTGGTTAACAGCTGGAATTAGTCACTTTTGATGTCTGGTCATTTTAGCATTTTGGTAGCAACCACCTTATCATTGTAAAATGTGAATATTTTCTGTTTCTCCAAGCTCAAAACCATGGAGGATATACCAGGGCAAGTTTGGACAGCTTAAAAAAAGATCTTTGTTTTTCAGTGTAATGATACTATTTTTCAGCAGTGATTAAGAAATGTGGTGGACCATTCCTTCTAAATATCAATCGTACTGGAGATTAAACCTCATCTAATCATTTTCACACCTGATACAAAGGTATCCTTTCATGCTGAGCTGCTCTAATGTTCTGCTTTAATTTGATGCTGCATGCACAGTGTGTTTTTTCCTTGGGTAAATCCTGGCTGACTTTGGAAAAGCCTGTTGATAATTGACTGAACAAAAGGTCAGTCGGAGCATAATAATCTCCTAGCATTGTAATTATGATTTCATTATACCATAACTCCAGCGATTATTGATACAGATGTTTTTATCTGTGGGCATAACTGGACCTGAGAGGATTACAGTAATTACCACATGGAGTTTGGGGCTCTCCCAGAGGTGAATTCAGCCTTGATTAAGTAATGGAAGGACTTTCTAGTTGCGCTTTTGTACTTTTGTGTTCTGTGCATTCTTTTTTGTAGAGAGAAAGTCATTATATTTGTTTGCCTTTTTGCAGAAAGTCATGATATTTTCTTTACAAAGGAATGAAGCTCAGAGGGCTTATTAACCCTTTAAGACCTACGGGAGCACCGGCGATCTTATTTGCATATCAATTTTTAAATCGGAACCACATAAGATAGAGCATTCATTTTTTGAATCATAAACAGGAGTTAGACTTGCGTTATGAAACATGCGTCATAAAGCCATTTTTTCCACAAGTGGGTGTGTAGAAAACCAGTAAAAATGTAAACATTGTAAAAGTGATAAATTCCCACAATATTACCAGTATTAACTAGTTTTGGATTACATATATATGATTTTGTTGTATTCTTCTTTGCCCAAACCCAACAGAGCCTGTCGCGACACGACACATCGGTTCAGGTTCGGGCTTAATTTATACGATTTTACAGAGACTCGGCTCGGGCTCTGCGGAGCACAGTCATGCGATCGGCTTCGATTCCCGCAAGGGAGATGGAAATGGACACAGAGAAAGTGAAATAGAGGCTTGTCTCTAAAATTACCTTTTGTATAAATATATTTATGGCATGGTCTGTCTGGATACTTGATTCTGATTGGCTGCCTGGTGTTCCCCAGGTTCGGTAATATCAATACGCTGGTAAATAAAGTTACTCACGGCTTTGGTTGAGAATGCGATGGCAGCAGACTTTTTTTAGGATTAGTTTTGCTTTTTCATAGAGACATTTATTATGCAAAAGCCAGATTTGTGGGTACATTTGCTGGTCTCTCTCTAAATTTTGACTGGAAGATACAAAATCAGCCGCACTGGCCACTGTGCGAGCTTTTATATTGAAGTGCTGTCATGGTAAAAGTAGCTGATGATGTTTATCACACAAACCTTTCACAGCCACTATGCCTCAATATTCAAGGAGGGGGGTCTTCGGCCTTTGGGCGCTTCCAGACCCCAAAGTGCCCTTTAGGACGGCTCGGCTAGTGTTTACGCCAAATCTGCTTAGAGGGGTCTAATTGCAGCATGTAGTAAAAGAGGCACATCCAGGCCAGCTATGCCTCCAAATCACTCCAGATGGTGACTTCAATGCTACTACTTCAACCCAAATGAACTGTAACCCTAAACCTAACCCTATAACTAACCCTAACCCCAAACCTAACACGTTTTTGAGTCACATTGTCTTCAGGTTGTTTCAAGTCACAGTTGACTCCTCACGTTATTCCATATGATTTTGAGAGCTTCAAGATACACAAGGGCGGATCGATTCGATACGTTGTACTGTACCAGGAAGTGAAAGTTGACCAACAACCTCGAATGAGAGCGTAGACGGCTCAATCCACACTGCACGCCGCAATCAGATACACTTGAATTTATGCAAATGAAAAATGACTTTCACGAAACTTGTTTAATTGTCATTTTTTATGCATGTTGTGTGGAAGAAATAGTCACAGCAATATCATAAATTTACTGTCTTTTATAGTTTACTGTCTTTTAAACTTTTTTCTATGTTCACACTGAATGTGTTTTGGTCGCTGAAGTTGTACATTTGTTTCTATTACCTAACTGTTAGAGGGAGATTCCATGTCAAGTCCATGTCCACCACCACTGTTCAACTTCAGCTGCATCCCATATGTCACTGCACTCAAGACAGTTGTGAACGGTTTCACCTTGACAGTTCAAGGTGCACATATGCAAATCAGGAATTAATTCTCTTTTCTCTTTTTTTGGTGTTTTTATGATAGATTCCGCTGATAAGCAGTGTCAGCAGTTTTTGGACTGTGCTTCGTGTACGGCCAACACCAATGACTGTCAGTGGTGTGAAGATAAGAAATGCATCTCTTCTTCAAGCAACTGCACTGTGGTAAATCCAAATAAAATGGTCGTTCACATGTTTGTTTGAATGCACTTGGATAAAGCCGATGCTTATTTCTGATAGCTCTTCTAAATAACATTTAGAGTTGAATTAGAGTTTATGACTCTAAAGTCGCTTGTGACCTAAAGTGCCACTTAAAAAAAACTGCTAATCAATTTTTTTTACAAGAAATGGCTCATTTTAATCTTAATGTTCACAACTTGGTAGAACCCCATTATTAGTCGCAGGTGAAGCTTAAGGCGACAACATTTGTCTCTTTGCAAATATGGTCAATTAGGTGTCAGGTGTGTACAAAAAGAACTCTAGTGCACTAGACCTTCACATCAACTGCAGCTTAGACCCCTGCAAACATACCGAAGATTCACCCTGAGACTAAAGTGTTGATTATCAAGGGGCTGAAGACCAGATCCAATGCTGATGTGGCGCACCATCAATGTGTCCAATTGTTAAAAAAATGAGTCCAAGAGACTAGAGATGTTTTTGACCGGACAACTGCTCAAAAGGACCTTGAAAATCCAAGGGCAGTCTATTTTCGTGGTCCGGACCTGGTCACCTGAAGTCCTTGTGTCTACAAACAATGATTTCTCTGTCTTTCTGTCTCTATGGTCCAATCAGTGCCCAGAAGACAGCACCAAACTAAAGACAATTGAAAAATCATGTGGCCTTTCCATGGCCCAAAGCATGCTAAAAGAATGGACCCTGTAAAACTGTCAGAAGATGGACTTTTCAGATGAATACTCTGTTAAATCAAACAGCAGTTACCACAAATATAGCAGAATACCTTCTGTAGCCCACATGGATCTGAGAAGCACCCTGAAAACTGAATTCGGTAGAGGAAAATCATGGTTTGGGGTTACATCCAGTATGGCGGTGTTCATCAGTAGCCTTAAATACCAAGAAATCTTAGCCACGTCTTATATTACCAACCATACAAGAAATTCTGCAGTAGTATTGCTCCGTCGCATACTTCCTTCTCCACATAAGAATTCCTCAAGGCGAAGGAGGTCACGATGCTCTAGGATTGGCCAATCCTGTCTCAAGACAATAACGTCAACATTCATGTCTAGGATAGGATGAAAAAGAAAGCATGGAAGACGAAACCAAAGAATATTGATGAACTCTGGGAGGCATGCAAGACTGCTTTCTTTGATATATAAAATGTATGAATTCTTGCCGAACCGCATGAATGCAGTCCTAAAAGCTCACAGTTGTCAAACAAGATATTAAATTCGGATCAAATAGAACCACTACTTAATTTGCTGAAATATTTGTATTTGCAGTAGAAATTTTCAAGTTTTGTCAAGTTTAAATGATGAATCTTTTTTTCAGTGAAAAAAATTTGTTTCAGTGCATTAAATATAATTTTGAAGGGTTTCAACTTTTCATATGAGCATTTTGTAACGCTAATTGATTAATTAAAAGTTAGGTTAATAGCAGGTGTTTCTACATAATTAACCTCTTAAGCCCGAGAGTCCCCGGTACCGGGGACTTGCCCCCTTGTGCGTTACATTTTCAATCATAGCTCACTAACCCTGAGAATAACCCACACATATTAAATACTGTTGTGTTCAGCGGAAACTCCTCTAAAAACGTATCTAATTCAATTTCATATTCGTTAACCACAGCTCGAACGCCATGCAAATAAACAACAACATGTCCGGAGTATAATTCATGACCACGTTTTTGTTTATGTGCGATATGTATCCACAATATAAACGGAAACACCCAAACCTTGACATTAAATGAAAGCTAACAACCAGCTGAATCCAGCGATATGCAACTCATTTACATTGCATGAAGTATTTCAGAGCAGGGAGCGAAAGTTCCCCGAAAAAACGCCAGCGAAAACCAAGCAAGCATGTAAATCTTGTCTTACCTTTGCCGTTTTTTCAACAAAAAGTTATTTCCATAGCGATAAAAGTCCGTTTGTTGTTATGTCCGGTCGATAGCTTCGCGAAAAGTCCATTTTGTGTTTTTTCTGTTGCTCCAGTGCTCCTCTTACGTCACCAAATATGGAATGACTCCCCGTGCGTAAGAGCACGTCTCTCCACGCTGCGCGTCGTGTGATTCGTCGGCGATTCAGTCAGTCTCAAAATGGTTGAGCTGATTGGTTTCCTCAGAATCAGAGCTTTCCAGCGATGTATAGAGCTCCCCGATTGGACAGATGGTCGGGGGGTAGGGACACGCGGAAGCTCGACGTCGAAAGCGTTTGTGAATGAAATGTTCCCAAAAGCGCAGCAAGATGGCGTAAATGAGCTTCTAGCCCCCTTTTACAGTGTTTCTTTAGGAGGTTTTTTTTGCTGAAATCATGTCCCATAAGCAAGAAAAGAAGATTATGAACGAAGCTGAAGCTTTGGACAAGATTTTTTCCATATTTCAATTATTGTGCTAAATTGTGCCAAACTGTGCCAACATGGATTACGCCTGAACTTTGTTCAATCAAAACCCTTACAGAATATTAGTTTCTTGTAGTATGAACACCAAACTTGCTACAGATGTTCTTGACATGTAGTGGTTACAATTGATTGTGTTTATTTGCTTCGCTATAAGTAAAATAAGGAGATATTGGAGGAAACATGTGTTTTTTTTTAGGCGGAGTTCATTTTTGGCCATTCCAACATCAATTACTCTTACCCAGTGTTCTTGACTGTCAAATTAACTCATCCACACCACTCCCCAAGAACCTATCTTCATTTTGATACCAAGATTTGCAGTTTAGACCTTGTAAAAGCTGAGAAATGCCTTAAAAAGTAAAAGTATAGGATTTTCGGAAAATAGGCCTCAGGGCTTAAGAGGTTAAAAAGCGAAAAGACTGTTGTCAGCGTTTGTATAACTTTTGACACAGTAAACTCATTTGACATACATTTCACTAAAATTTCTATATTGAAATTTCAATATTCTTTGAATCGGGATTTTTTGAAATAGATTGTTTTGTCAATCTTTGCGTGCATTCAGCTTACAATTGAGCTCGCTCGTCATCCTCGAGGCCCCCTGTTCCTCGATCCTCCACCTGCGATGCTGTCTGAACATCAGCTGTCTATTTGGAGACCCGGTGTGTGGAAAAATGGCCAGGTAAAGAATCGATTTGACTGGTTTGCTAAACAAAATTCTAGAGTTTCTGTGGACTTCAGTTGGAAAACAATTTTCTCTTTTGTTTTTTCAGTCTGTGAAAAACTACACCAGATGCAGCATTCGAAGTGAGCAGGTCTGTAGCAAGCTGGTGAACTGCAGGAGCTGTTCCCTTAACATAAACTGCCAGTGGGAGCAGCAACAGCAGGAGTGCCACTCTGTACCTGGTGAGGATGAATAGATATTGGTGTGATTGAAATCATAAGTAATGCTGTATGTAATGATGTAGAAGAACTAGTAAAATGTGTTTGGGTGACAAATTTTTAAGATGTTTTTATTTAAAAGTATACATTTATTATTTTATATTCTAATTTTATTATAGTATATTGTATACATTTCAATATTGTGATACTATACACACAATCTGTCACAAGCATATTCGTATGGGAGTATTTGGTTTTTGAAAGGCGTTAAAGATTTTGGTGGTTAACGGTAAATATAACGGATGCATTTCTCTATTTTCATGTGCCTCTGTATACAATATTTGTATACACATATGTATATACAATATTTATATCTGCAGCCCCCATTATCTACTTAGAAGTCTCTGCATGCCCCAATCACACTTGCTGTTCTGAATTAAGTAGGAATGACACGACTCAGCTATTGTTTACTTTTTATTTCAAATAAAATCAGCTTTGATATTTTTGGTTTTAAAAGAAAATTTAATGAGCTAAGACACATAATTTACAAGGTAATTCAAATTATTATGTGAGACAATGTGGGATTGTCTTTCAATTTCATTATACAGATGGCAAATAAATGCTATCAGTGCCATCTAGTGTTGAAAAGAAAGAATAACTCTGGGAAGTACAGGATCTGTGAAATTGCTTGTGTTTTTCAAAGTCTGGGTCCAAAAAAAGAACAAAGAACAAAAAAAACAAAAAAAACAAAAAAAAAACAAACGTGCTTAGAACAGTTTAGGAAAGGTTCACATAGTTTTTGCTACAATTTTCACATTCTTTTGACCTTGTCTTTGCTTTTTTTGGGGGGTTTATGATATTTTATTTTGTTTCAACACGTTCGATTTTTGTCATAAAACATAAAAACGGATTTTTGCAGTGAAAATACTGCAATGTAATTCTCAGATTTTTTTTTTTGTACAATTTCAGGTTTGTTGTGGAATTATTGTGTAATGTAATGAAAACGAGCTAGGGTTGTACTAAAAAATGATATCCTGCTATCAAACAGGTGAGGATTGTTAGCTTTACCTGCCACTTAAACCCTTTTGTGTGAGATCAGGCCAAAATCACCAGCGTATGTAAACGTTTGATAAAGGAAAGTTTAAATGTAAAATTGTTATCATGGTTTAAAAAGAGTAAACAGAGTTGTTTGGCAATGCATGGCTTCACTTAACCACTAAGCTTGAGTGGGTATCATGTTAAAATGTCCAAGAAATAAACTCTGCAGTGTGCAAACTCTGCAGTGAATATATGTGAGTTTTTCCATGAAAACTGGAGCCCTTTCTATTTGCTGATGGGCCCTATCTGGTCCAGGAGAACAGAAAGCAGTAATTATTCAGATATTTATCCATGTATGGCTGAGCAGGCTGCCAACGAGCCCAGAGCCCATTGTTCTTTTTCCAATTTCCAAGTTGTTTCTCACTTCACTATACAGCAACCTTTTCTTGGAGACTAATCAGACATGTTTTATTAAAAGAACCCTTAAAATCCGACAGTTGTTTTTAATGCTATTTTAAGAGCTAGAATTTATTTTTTTTCTTCTTATAATTGTGCATTTTTCATTTGTTTCACTTCTCTGAAGTTTAAGGCTCTGTTTGAGTCTTTTTAGTTAATCTCCATCGCAGATAATTATTCATGCTTTACCCACTCACAGAAGTTCAAGCCCCTGAACTTTTTTTTTTCTGTAATTGCAAGCACGACTGATGATTTGGATAGCACATAACTGAAGTTTTGGGTCATCTCGAAATGAATAAATTTGAGAGATGGATTGAGCGGAGTTTGGATTTATTTGGCTGTCATTAGGAATGACTTTTGTTATATCTGCCTTTTTAAAAATAGTTTTACTAATTACAGTGATCTTTAGAAGTCTAATAAAGTTAAATTGTGCATAATATATCGTACTGCACTCACAGTTTTACACAAGTTGTTTAGATTGATGTTTATACTCTGTTTACACTGTAGTTTTAAAAGTCTGTTTTAATTTCTTTGTTACATTTTTTTCAGCACACCTGTGTGGAGAGGGCTGGAGTCAGGTTGGAGATGCATGTCTGAGGGTTAATGCCAGCAAGGAGAGTTACGATGATGCCCAGCACTACTGCAAGAACCTCGATGGCAGCATTGCCTCTCTGAATTCAGCAAGACATGTGGATTTCATTATGGATGAACTTCAGAAATATCAGCTCCTGGGGAGGGTAAGCTCTGCTGTTGATACGATGGGTCCCGGCTCTTCAAAATAAAGTTAACTGAAATCTATCAAGGCTTACTGTCTTTTGGTGCCTTTCCTCTTTGTTCTTTGTTTCTCCTGCACACATTCACCTTTGACTGGCACAATGCCAGCTGTGACATAGGAACTTTATTATATGAAGTGAAATAATCCCTTTTTTCGGTTATTTTCTGCGATATGCATCACAGACAGGAAATACATCACAACCAGGAAGCTACAAGCTGCTTAAATAAAGTAGCAAAACAAAATTTTGGCCATGTCCACACGTAGCTGTTTTTTTTTTAAAACGCTTCTATGTTGACACTCAAAAATCCAGAAACACTGATTCTACCCAACCAACAGGTGGCTGTGAATTTATGGCGATTTTAAAATGATTATTAAGCACTGCGTGTGCACAATGGAGAGTAAACAGCTATGGCCGCCCTTACACTTCCTGTTGACGACAATGACCAACTCCACCTCTCGGTAACAAATCTTTATCCTTTTATTTTTTTTTTAGGCTTAAGTTTCATCACGAAGCTAAAGTTAATTTATGTCTCTTTTCTTCTTAAATAACAGGCAGATTTTGTGTGTAAAAGAAAAGAGGAAAGCAACAGATTCAGTAGAAAAAGTACATTTACTGTTATGTTTATTTAAAACTGCAGTGTAATGTTGTTTGATTATTTTTCAAAAATATTTATAGAGTTAAGTGAACTGGATGCTCAGAGATGTGAAAAGAGATTTTTCCCAACTTCTAACTTTCCCCAACTATCCCAACTTCAACTTCATTGCAATTTGAGGAAAAAAAAAAAAAAACTTTAATCTGACTGCTTTTGGTTTTGTTTTATGGAAATTGTTTTTCATCAAGATGTTTACTTTCCAAAGATGTTTTTTTGGCTAAAACAAAAAAGAAAACAAAGGTTTATTAATAAATGAGTCAATTAAGGTTATTAATGGATTATTCTATGTAACTTGTTTGTTGCGGTCTCCAGAATCGTAAATTGTGCACCATATAGCCCCAATATGAAATTAGTTTGACACCCGGTGTAGACCTTCTTTAACACTGGGGTAATTGCTGCTGTTTTAAAGTAAAAGAAAGTCGAGATTTGTTGAACAGTAGTATTGTGCAATGCACATATACACATTTGATTTGCCCAAAATAAAGCTCAATATGAACAAATCAATCAAGATGTGAGTCCTTTTGTCAATTTTTGTGATAAAATAATATTTTCTTTCATCTCCTTATTAATGTCCTATCAGAAAGCTCTGTGATTAGCAAAGACAACCTTTTCTGAAGTTCTCAGTCAAATCCAGATGTACTCCCGGTTTGTGTCAAGGTGTAGGTTTGTTTTGAAAAGTCAGATAAGCTTGAACATCAACTTCAAGAAAATAAATGCTTACAGCAATTCTCAAAATCCATGGACCCGCCTGGTGCTGTGCTGAAAATATTTGCCATGTGTTAATTAAAAGGAACGCAATCGCTCCCTAAAATTTGTTCGCTTCCAGATTTTAGCGCAAGCTTCTGTTTTTAAGAAGCTTTTGTCCTTTGAAGATTACCACCGTTTTTTTAAGAATCCACCTTTGATGTGGGAAAGATTTCTCAGTTGCCACTATTTCTTTACTTTTCTGTCACTCAAACAGATAGTTACACTTAACTCCCTGTTGCTCCACTGACTCGTGGGAGATTGAAACCCTTTTCAACTTCTTAATGAAAGCACACAGAACCTTTTCATACTGGGAGGTTGTTAAACTGCATGTATAATCTGAGGGGTTCGGGTATGGCAAATTCACTTTATTATTCTTTGAATTTGATAATTAAACTCTACTTTGGCCTTCTGTTTTTTTTATAAAAGACGAGAGAAACACGTGCAAGTAAAAGAAAGTTGAATTGTAAGGCCACAGCACACTTTATGAAAAGAAGACAACGGTTATTAGCCATAAAATGCCACGGCCTTTGAATGAATGTCCAGCTGGAAATCTGTGATGAGGGAAAAATTGAGTTCAAATAGAGGTTTATGAAGATGAATTCTAGTGTTTTTATTCATGTAGCTATAAATATGTCAGCCTTGTTTATTGCTTTAACTTCAGTTATGCTCATATTCACACTTTATGGAAGCAGGATGATGATACAGTTCAGATAATGGAAGCAGGGTTACAGAAGTGCTTTGTTGCATCCAACAAAATACTATTTATAAATATATATAAGTATGTGAATACTATGACTACTATGAATACTGAAATAATAAAAAAAGTTATGTAAGTTATGTATTACAAAAAAGCAGAAATGGTCACTATTTGTAGTGCAAAAGTCAATTATTAGCACACATACTCACCCTTTTTAGCAAGAAAATCCATTATCAGCAGAAAATATTTCTATATTAAGCATTAAAATCAATTATTAGCAGAAATACTTGCTATTCTTAACATAAAGCTCAATTATTAGCACAAATCCTCACCTGTTTAAGCAAGAAAAAACAGCGGACATTTTCTTTCTATATTTATCATAAAAATTTATTATTTGCAGAAATACTCAGTATTTCTATCATGAGAATTAATTATTAGCAGAAATCCTCACTATTCTTAACAGAAAACTCAATTATTAGCACAAATACTCATCTGTTTAAGCAAGATAAAACATTATTAGCATTATTGACATTTTTTCTATATTTAGCATGAAAATGAATTATGAGCTGAAATACTCAGTATTCTAAGCCCAAAACTCAATTATTAGCAAAAATCTTTACCCATATTAGAAAGAAAATCCATTATTAGAAGAAAATATTTCTATTTTTATCATGAAAGTCAATTATTAGCAGAAATACTCACTATTTATAGCACAAATGTCAATTATTTGCAAATATCCCAACCCTTTTTTTGCATGAAAATCCAGGGTGGTGTGTATACATTAGTGAGGACAAAAATGGCTGCAAATATAACAAAGAGTGAAACATGTCACAAATTTTTCACTTTTCTGTCACCCAAACAGGCAGTTACATTTGTTGCGCTCCCTGTTGCTCCACAAAACTGACCAAATGCATGTATTCCTTTTAATGTTTCGATAAAAGGGTCGGCCAACAGCATAAATGTTAAACATACATTATTGCAGTCTATGTCACATGATCATACTGGATTAATTTCAGTTTTGTAAAAGTCACTTTCTCACTTTTAGATTTTAGGTAGCCTTTCTTTTGTAAATATTGAAGTGCATTTTATCACTAACTGTTAGATACCAATAATGTGCCATGTCACATCTCTGACCATGTGAGTTTGTATTAAGACAAAGCTGCTTTCTCTGTTGCAGAAACTAACTCCCTGGGTAGGTTTAAGGAAGATAAATGTTTCGTACTGGGGGTGGGAGGACACGTCTCCCTTCACTGCCAGCACTCTGCAGTGGTTACCTGGTGAGCCTAGCGACTCTGGGTTTTGTGCATACCTTGAAAGAGCTGAGGTAGCTGGACTCAAAGCCAAACCCTGCACAGCAACCACTGATGGGCTCATATGTCAGAAATCTGTCGGTGAGAAAAGTTTCTTTCTATTTATACACACTACTGTTCAAAGGTTTGGGGACAATTTTTTCGAAAGGAAAAGATTTTCTTTTCAATGAAAATAACTTTTACGTAATCAGAAGTACACTCTATACAGCGTTTACTGTCGTAAATGTCTATTTAACCTGCAAATTAGCTGTCTAATTTTTAGCTGTCTAATTTTTAGCTGCAAAATCTACATGGTGGCCCTTTTCAGCAACTATCACTTCAGTGTCTAATGGTAAAAGTGTTTCCTCATTGTGGCACAAGCTAATGGATTAGTAGAAAACCCTAGTGCATCATGTTAGCACGGCTTAAAAGAGTTTAGCTGCTTAGAGAAGCAATAAAACTGACCTTCCTTTGAGCGGGTAGAGTATCTGGAACATCACATTTCTAGGGATCGATAAAATGCTCAAAATGAAAGAGAACTTTCATGTGAAGCCCGACAGAAAATGGAAACGCCTTCTTGTTCTTAGAAATGAAGGCTATTCCATGCGAGAAATTGCGAAGAAACTGAAGATTTCCTGAAACAGTTTGTACTACCCCCTTCAGAGAACAGCACAAACAGGCTCAGGTGTTCAGGGTAGAGTGGCAAAGAAAATGGCATATCTGAGACTGGCCAATAAAAGAAAAAGATTCATATGGGCAAAAGAACACAGACATTGGAGAGAGGAAGTTTGGAAAAAGTTTTATAGACAGACAAATCGAAGTTTGAGGTGTTATGATCACACAAAGAACATTTGTGAGACACAGGACAACTGACAAAGAAGCTGGAATGCTGCCTGACACCATGTGTCAAGCAAGGTGAGGGTAATGTGGTTGCTTTGGTGAGATTTGTTCAGGGCAAAAGGGATTATGAATAAGGAAGACTATCACCTTGTGATCAACGCTTAATTGGAGCCAATTTCATCCCAAAACAGGACAATGACCCAAAGCACACATCCAAATTGTGCCGGAACTATTTAGAGAAGAAGCAGTCTTCTATATGGAGTGGCCAGCACAGTCACCAGATTTAAACCACACTGAGCTGTTGTGGTAGCAGCTTGACCGTATGGTGTGCAGGAAGTTCCCATCCAGCCAATCCAACTTGTGGGAGGAGCTTCTAGAAGCTTGGGGTGAAATTTCTCCAGATTTCCTCAAAATATTTACAGCTAGAAGCCAATGGTTTGCAATTCTGTAGTTGCTGCAAATGCGGGATACTTTGACGAAAGCAAAGTTTGAAGGAAAAAAAATTATTATTATTCCAAATAAATTATTTCTAACCTCGACTATATTTTCTATTCATTTTTATCTCATGTGGTAAATAAAAGTGTGACTTTTATAAATAAATAATTCAATAATTATTTAACCTCTTAAGCCCGAGAGTCCCCGGTACCGGGGACTTGCCCCCTTGTGCGTTACATTTTCAATCATAGCTCACTAACCCTGAGAAGAACCCAGACATATTAAATACTGTTGTGTTCAGCGGAAACTCCTCTAAAAACGTATCTAATTCAATTTCATATCCGTTAACCACAGCTCGAACGCCATGCAAATAAACAACAACATGTCCGGAGTATAATTCATGACCACGTTTTTGTTTATGTGCGATATGTATCCACAATATAAACGGAAACACCCAAACCATGGCATCAAATGAAAGCTAACAACCAGCTGAATCCAGCGATATGCAACTCATTTACATTGCATGAAGTATTTCAGAGCAGGGAGCGAAAGTTCCCCGAAAAAACGCCAGCAAAACCAAGCAAGCATGTAAATCTTGTCTTACCTTTGCCGTTTTTTTCAACAAAAAGTTATTTCCATAGCGATAAAAGTCCGTTTGTTGTTATGTCCGGTCGATAGCTTCGCGAAAAGTCCATTTTGTGTTTTTTCTGTTGCTCCAGTGCTCCTCTTACGTCACCAAATATGGAATGACTCCCCGTGCGTAAGAGCACGTCTCTCCACGCTGCGCGTCGTGTGATTCGTCGGCGATCCAGTCAGTCTCAAAATGGTTGAGCTGATTGGTTTCCTCAGAATCAGAGCTTTCCAGCGATGTATAGAGCTCCCGGATTGGACAGATGGTCGGGGGGTAGGGACACGCGGAAGCTCGACGTCGAAAGCGTTTGTGAATGAAATGTTCCCAAAAGCGCAGCAAGATGGCGTAAATGAGCTTCTACCCCCCTTTTACAGCGTTTCTTTAGGAGGTTTTTTTGCTGAAATCATGTCCCATAAGCAAGAAAAGAAGACTATTAACGTAGCTGAAGCTTTGGACAAGATTTTTTCCATATTTCAATTATTGTGCCAAATTGTGCCAAACTGTGCCAACATGGATTACGCCTGAACTTTGTTCAATCAAAACCTTTACAGAATATTAGTTTCTTGTAGTATGAACACCAAACTTGCTACAGATGTCCTTGACATGTAGTGGTTACAATTGATTGTGTTTATTTGCTTCGTTATAAGTAAAATAAGGAGATATTGGAGGAAACATGTGTTTTTTTTTAGGCGGAGTTCATTTTTTGGCCATTCCAACATCAATTACTCTTACCCAGTGTTCTTGACTGTCAAATTAACTCATCCACACCACTCCCCAAGAACCTATCTTCATTTTGATACCAAGATTTGCAGTTTAGGCCTTGTAAAAGCTGAGAAATGCCTTAAAAAGTAAAAGTATAGGATTTTCGGAAAATAGGCCTCAGGGCTTAAGAGGTTAAAATAAATAATAAAAAATAAATAAAACAAAAATAAATTGGGGTTAATAACTTTGCCTTTATCTACTAAATAAAGTAAGAAGATTTTAAAAAAGTAACAAAGTTTTATTAAAAAAATAGATACATTTTTTTTTTTAGTCAGGCAGTTTATTGCTTTACTTTAATACTCTAATTCTTAATTTTCCTCTTCTAGTGAGCCCCAATCCCAGTGTCCGTCCATGCAACATTCCTTGTTCCCTGAGAACGACTTGTGCCAACTGCACCAGCCAGACCATGGAGTGTATGTGGTGCAGCAGCACTAAGAGCTGTGTGGATTCCAACGCATATGTCATCTCTTTCCCTTATGGCCAGTGCCTGGAGTGGAAGACTTCGGACTGTGGAGGTGAGTGAAGTCTTGATTCCGTTGAGGATCTCATATTGAGATAGGGTTTAATATAACAAAGAGCTACTGTGATGAGCGAGTTTGAACACAAACATATGCGCACATTGTTTCTAGTAGAGCCTAAAGGCCTCTACACACTAATCCGAACACGGCTCCTCATAGAGTGTTTCTGTCCGTGTGTGATCTCCACTATCGGCTTGATCTCTGAGTACGCGTCACCCCAGATACTCATCAGCTGTATGCCACTCACAGAAATACAGTTTTTTGGAATCCCCTGCGGATACCAACTACAACTGGAACGTTCCATCACAGCTCTTTTACTGCTTTCATTGCTGTGTTTATCCCTGCTCTGGTTCACTAGACTTCTTCGATGTGTACAGCCACTCTGAAACGCGACAGTGGCCTTGTTCCCATGGCTTTATAGCTGTAACTCCTCCATGAAAACCTCTTCTGCCCAGGCTTCTTCAAACAGCAGATTGGCATTCCTGTGTTCTGCCTGTCAGTTCTGAGCTGACCGCACTGCCGGACATCTTTCAATTTTGAGGGGTATTAATCTTGATGTGTCTGGTAGATTCCTTGCCAGCGATCGCTGCCACCCACTTCAATGTTGGCAATTAATTCAGAGAATATTTTAAACAGAGAAATTGGATATACATTAAGGAAGGTAGCTCAAAAAGAGCCTATTCCGCACTGTCCTTCAAAGTGTGGAGCAGGTTAAAAAAGCCATTGCATCAAGCACATATAGATAATACAGGAAGAATATTGCAGGATAGGGTGGAAGTAGTGGAGCCGCTGCAGTTAGCAGCCAACATTTTCCTGCAGCCATTTCGGCGCCGTACTCATGAGCTGAACAGTTTACAATGGTGGAGAGAGGTGTTGGAATGTGGGGGGTGCAGAGAGACGCTCCTTATCAGGCTCTCAAGGGGATTGTTTAGACTCCTTCTTGTGGCCTCCAAGGCCAGAGGAGATAAGGGAGAGCCAGATGGAATCTATTCTTTGAGAGCCATTGGATCTAAAGGCCTTTATACATCAACCTGAAGTTTTTGCTACAACATGCATCGATGTTTAACCATTGGTGCCAAGTTTTTCACAAGAAGACAAATGAAAGCTGGCTCTTTTGATGATCTGTTGAGGAGGTAAAAGAGTCGCTTTGTGGCGCTCATCCACATTTTCATAGCGTCTTTGAATAGGAAACAGGAAAAAATGGCTCACCACAAATTCCCTCTTTTCTCCACATCTTCTTTTCTGTTTCCCCTGTTTCCCATTTTCAGGCAGGGAGCGTCATTGCGTCAATATTCCTTGACGTAGATGAAAAGCACCCTGCTGAAAAGCCATTAGAAGATTTGCATGAATCTAATTTTGCAGCGATGTAGAGCCCTTTACAGCACCACTACTTAATTTGCTAACATATTTTTGTATTTGCAGTAAATTTGTTCACTTTTTGTATAGGCGACAAAAGTTTTGGTTTGTAAAAATTTTACCATTCTGTCTCAACTATACTGAAGCTGATTCATATTTTCTAAACAATGGCCAAAAAAAAATCAGAAAACTAATGAGCACTGTAACAGAACTTTTGTTGCTCACAATTCTTTTGCCATTACAAAAATAAATTGATTAATTTTCGTAGGCTTTATGACTGCTGCATCTGTATCTGACATTCAACCTCTGTAAAGTCGCTGTTGGATTGAACACCTCCTTCAGTTCCTTCTTAAATACATTAGCAGAAATATCCCTATACACAGACGTGAAGTCATATGAGCTAAAATAACACAGAATCACGCCAACGACTCGAATGACATATGGTAATCTTCTCAGTATAGCCTTAGAAGTAGCTGACGTGGACTTACCTTGTATAGTCATCAGCAAGTTTTCAGAGGCATGGAATCCTTCTTTCCTTATATTAAGAGTCACTGGAGCCGCCATCGTAATCCGCATAAATGACCCTCTGCTACAGGGAAGAGAATGAAAAATAGACATCTGCTCCAACCAAGAGGCCTAATACCTAATAACAAGCATATTTCTTCAGAAAAAAAATACTACTTCTGAAATCTGACAAGCAAAAATTGCTTGTCTGTAGCATCTCAGAGATAGAAAGTTCTCCATGGCTTTTAGTCCCTCGAGGCTACGATCTCTTCCTTTATTCACCATTATAAAGTTCTACAGTTATTACAGTTGTTTCTCTGCGGATGCACTGGTTATTGATTTTTATTTGAAGAGCAAAGAGAAAGGGCCTCTGGTGCATTGTTAGCTTGGATGTTGATGGCTGTATTTCACAAAGGCGATCTGTCAGACAATAAACATCATTAAGGTCAGCTCTCTGATGGAAGAGAATTACTCGGATCTCTTCCACTTTCCACAAGTTAGATTACCGGCGTAGAAAAACAAAAGTGTGAACACAGCTTTGTCTGTTTTGATGAAAGATGATTTAATTAGAGAAAGTGCAGATTTCATATTTAAACAAGGCTCCACACTTAGATAAAGACACAGAATGGCAGTCGGATAATAAGCATCTTATCAAAATGGAAATTAACTTGTTCACATTCTCAGCGTCTCCAGCAAGTGATACCTTCTCAACTGAGAGCTCAGATAAGAGAAATGCAGTATTTTACAACAAATCGGCATTTTGCACATTGATTTTTATTGTTTTGTGCTCCTTTGGTCTCACACTATTTGAAACATTTGAGGTGTTTTTTTTTCTTTCTTCAGTTGAGTTTTCTTAAGGAAAGAAATAAAACAGCAAAGTGACGTCTCCACTGTTGAAAACTTTGAAGCACTTTTAACTGTTCACACTCTCTCTGATAAGAGCTTTCTGGCTTGTTCACAAAGTTTTGGATAAAACGCGTTATGGTCTGTTGAGGATGTGAGAGCTCAAACACAAGCTTTATCACATTATCTCTAAAAGAAATATAAATCAGAGCAGTGACAACTGGGCAAAATACTATTCAAAATAAGGCAGCCAGAGAATCACTCTGAGTAATCCAGAGTAAAATAGTATTTCGTAAACAGGGAACACAAATTCAGATTAAGAGGACTTAAACCGTCAGAGGTGGGCTCTCACACCTCTGGCGCCAGTGCACTTAGTTTAAGTAAAAAATGCTTCACAATTTAAAATCTGGTGTGCTTTAAGATAAGTCTGAAGGAGTTTGGAGGTGAACAGTAACATTCTTCCAGATGATTTCGTCACAATACAAGGCCTGTAATTTTACAAGTAAATTTGTTCATGACTTCATGCCGGTTTTTGAAAAATTGCTCTAATTATTTTTTTTTTTTTTGTAGGTCTTGGTCCATTACTTAAATGTTCCAAATTCCAAAAATGTCCTTCAAATACACTCTGAAATAGCAGTATAAAATTGCAAAAAATGGAATATTCTGTGCTGCCACTAGGTAGCGCTATAACTGAATTATAAATAAAAAAGAACTTAAAACAAAAGAAACAAACAAATAAAAAAAAACTGTTGAAACTTTTGAAAAATGTTTGTGTAAAGACATTTTTTAAGGGTAATTATTATTAAAGTTGGACTTTTTCCCATAGACTTGCATTGGGCGGAAATAATTCTGCAGCCAGCACTATGTGGGCTATGCTCCGCCGGCCATCAGACAGAGACCCTTAACACGCATAACAAATCTGAGGTCGATCACACATTGCATGTCTGAGTTATTAGCAACTTCCTGTTTCGTCCAAATTTCGACTTTTGACGGCTACTATGGACAAATAGCTTATTGAAGGCCACAAAGCTTTGCGCTTAAAATCTTATAAGACTGATGGAGTCTGAAGACGATCAGATTAAATCTCTAAGAGGAGTTTGGTAATATAAGCCAAATTTGTAGAGGCAAAATTTGAAGAGGTCTTTTTGCAAAATAGGCAACTTCCTGTTAATTTTGGAAACACAATCAATAATAGTTATGTGTAAGTCTTGGTACTCTACAGATGTGTGACAAATGTTTGTGTACAACAAACTGAGTGTGCAAGATAACCTTAAATGTCTTAGGTGGCGCTATAGAGTCCTTTTACCACACCAATGTAAACTTTTACCAATAAATGTGTGTGTGTGTGTAAAATTCATTGACTTTTTAAGCATTTTTAGGCCTTCAAAAATGCACAGAAACCAAATGCACAAAACAAGTATGCTCTGAGCAATTACAATAGGGCTCTAGGCACCTTTGATGCATGAGCCCTAATAAGGCCTTTTAACAGTTACGCTGTCTTCAGTTATAATTATTACTTTCAGTTGAACTCTTTTTAAAATAATCAAGTATTTTTTTGTGTCTACTTCAAATTTCACAGCATGCAAATATTTTATTTGTAAATCAGAACTGTGTTACGATTGTTACGATACATTGGATTAAAATGGTCCATGTGATGAAAATTAAAGTAGAGAGTGATGCTTATGGGGGTAATGTAAAAAGTGTTGCACACATTTGCATATTTAATTAATGTGGAGTTGTCCATGGGCAAAACAATCCTTCTCTCTTTTGTGAAAACACAAAAAGGCAAAGGATGTTGTGAGGGAAAGTGTGAGAAAGAGAGCTAGTAATTGCGTTTGTAATTATGAAACACCTCTGTGATAGTGCTGAAATGCACAACATGGCAACATGAATCATTGCGCCCCGCTTGAATAATGCACGAGGAGAGAGCAGCTTCTGGGGATAAAGTTCACTCAACACATCTGTGCTTTATGGAAAGCTACATAGAGAATCCAAAATGACCATAGAATATTACCAGAATTTTCCCCAAAAGCTAAAATCCAGTATTTATATTTAAAGAAGGCGACTCCTTAGTTCACCATAACAAAAGTTCAACACGCTTCACGCAGTTCAGTGCCAATGTATGCTAACACCCTCTAGGGTGATAAAGTTAATGAACAACGTTTTGATCTATTTCATGCTAATATTGTAATGGTTTGAATTTGGGAATGTGTTTATTCTTTCTAATGGTGTTTCAATGACATCCATTGTGATGTTTCACATTGGACATTATCGATGCCCAAGTTTCTTGACATCGCCCAACCCTAATGCCTGTTGCATTATATTTGTCAGAAAATACACTTTCTCTGCATTGTTCTTCTGGCACGGGTCTCCTGTTCTCACTTCCGGGGGTCAGGCAGAGCACCATGAGCTCATTAGATAATTCTGATTGGTCAGTGGGCGGAGCTAAGAACTATGGGCGTTGAAAGTAACATAAAGCTGTTTTCAGCTCGAAAAAAAGGAAATACAGGATTACACAAACATGCATGAATGATTCTGAATAAAAGTTGATGTTTTTGATGAGGAAATTACACTAAAAGATAATTGTAATGTCAGAAAAGTTGATTTTGCATAAAATGGCCCCTTTGAATCTTTATAAAAACCCAACCCTAAAACTAATTTGTTGAATATAAGGTGGTAGAACTCTTTAAAGTGCTTCTCTTCTTTCTTTCATTCTTCTCAGCATCACATCGACTGCCGGAGCGTTCTCTCGGTTTGCCTCTGTGCCCTGTTTTTAATGACTCTGCACATTTCAGAATCTGCCCTTGCCATTAACCCCGAGACACTCTCTGACCCTCACACTGTCTGAGGACCTATTAGAGGCAGTCTGTTTGAGACTTCATAGATGGACGTTTATTCTGTCCCTATTGTCTGCATACATTTACTGCTCCTCCGCACAGTAATAGCTAAAGATGAAGGAGGTCATTAATGATGGTCTCTGGAAACTTTGTTATAGAAATTCCCTAATGGTGCAGAGAATGATAATCATGTGATACTCCCTCAAGTCTCTCATATATAAATTGCTTTCAACAAACCTCTGAACATGTTTATTTTGAAATAAAAGAGCATTTAAGAACATAGTCTTACAAAACTCATTCAGATTGACTTAAAATACGGTCACTGAGCGGAGTACACTAGCACTGATGATAAACGACAGTTACACTAAAAGTGTACGTCCTTGGATTAAATACAATATCTACACTGTAAAAAAGATTTAAATTAAAATAGTTTTAAATTAATTCCCAAGTAAAAACACAAGGAACTGTAGCTTTAATTAGAAAATATCTAATTAAGTTTACTTTGAATTTCACAGTGAATTACTTGAATACTGTATATTAGGGGTGCTCATTACGTCAATCGAAATTGAAACAATATCAGCCGATCATCCATCCCGTCACAGTTTAGTAAAGTTAGCTGCAGATTCACGGATTCGGTTTTCTCTGCTCAATAGCTCGAGACCAGAATGTTCTTAGTAAACAAACAATACCTATTTTTAATCTGTGTTATGTAGCGGACAAACTACAAAACATTTTTTATCAAAACAAGTTTCCCTAGGCATTCGCAGAAACACATTACCGTCTATGAGCAACCCGCTGACATGGAATCGCTTAGGGACCGTCTGCAAATTACCAGATCCAAAATATGTTTTACCCAGAATATGCTTCATAACTTCATTCTAAATTACTCTATTACAACCAAAATCAAGCAACACGCCACTCCTCACCTGCATATTGTACTACACGACTCCGTTTCAATAAAAAAATTGAAAAATTTATTAGAGCATCATTTTTATTCGTGATAATTTGGATCAAAGCTCAATTGCTCCCATAAAAAGCACTCTATTACCACCAAATTCAGGTCACACACAACTGTTCCAATGATTAAATTCAGTGCAAGTCATCAAATTAAACACAGGTTATTACAAAAAAATTTAAATAGTTAATTATTATGTGTGTTTTGTCAATTCTCAATAAAGTTGAAAATGATTGTTTGTTGATTGACGTTGTACATTTTTGGAGCGGGTAGATCACTTTGACTTGTTCATTTTAAAAGTACCTCGCAAGCTGAAAAAGTGTGAGCACCCCTGCTGTATATAGTCAGTATTTATCAAGACTGTGCACTTTTTTTATACCTTGCTTTTTTCCACTGAAAGGGGTAGACAGCTTTTAATCTCATTGTACTTGTGTATAATGACATGAAAAATGCATTCCATTCATTCCAAGTACTGAATTATGCCACTTTTATGTAAAAAAAAAATATTTAATAAAACTTACTTATTTAATAGAAGCAAAATGTACAAAGGCCAAAAATCATTTTTTAAAGTGTAGTTTTTTTTTTTTTGTCTAAAATCTGTGATATTTCCCCAGTAACTATCAGTGCACTGTTGTAAATTCTCCTGCAAGAGATCAATTTGATAGGTCCTACGGTGGTCTTTACTTTTGGGCTATAAAAGCATCTCTTTAAATGCCAATGTTCTTCCATACTTTGGTGCCAAACATTTTTTAATACAGCTATGTATGTTTGCTGGCTCTAAATATAAGTACAGTGAGGGTAGCATGAAATATACAATGGCACATTTATTATTGGTGTAACGATACCAACAAAACCAAACACTTTTCACTCCATTAATGAAATTGTTACTTTTATTGTCTCTTAAAACAATGTGCATCATCTCTTTTTTTAATGTTCCACCGCAGAAATGTCCGGTGAATCGGTGTACCTGTGTCGGTAGGGTTTAAAGACTGATTTGATCCACTGCGTAGTCAGGCTCATCATGCTTGCAGGACAGCCATCACAAAAACATTTATTAACTTGTGTGTTGCACGTTGTTATCTGAGTATGAATGCTTAATTGATATGTTTGGGGTTATTGTAATGTTGCATGGCCCACTTCCGTTTCATATAAACTGTCACAAATACAAATTGGTTTCGATTTATTTGTGGATCTGTTACTCTCTTCAGCATTTGTGATTCTCGACCTGTGAGTTGTGAATCTCTCGCTGCACGTTTGTGCGTCCTGACTCAAAACTCCTATCAAGAGAGCCAGAGATCCACAAATAGGTGAGCTCCGCCCACCACCTAGTAAACCAATCAGATTGCAAAGGACTGCCGTTCGTCCCATCCAATCACGTCGTGCTTAGCGGTTCGATTATTCATTTGTGGATCTGTGGCTCTCTTGACGGGAGATTTGAAATGTGCAGCAAGAGATTCACTTATTAATTGTAGATCATAAACTTATTTATTAATCTGCCTGACTCAATAATACCCCTAAAACATTGGCCTTCAGTGAGGACTGCAATGTAAATAACAATTAAAAACTAGATTTTAAAGTTTGCACACAAACTTGGCTTGTGATGTTGGCTTGTGTTGGTGCCGTTAATATCTGTTTTTTATGTTATCAACTCCGCAACAATAAAATAATCCAACCCCCATGTCTCTATGACTTTCCTAAGCTGAGATAGAAATGTGCCATATTGGTTGCTATGGTAAACAGTCTGGTTGCTATGTAGGGATTAGTGACCTAACATAGTGTTGCCCATGTCAATACGAGTAAAATACATCAACCCCCATGTCGCTATGACTTTCCTAAGCTGAACCGAATTTCGCGTTTTTTACGGAAACCGCTTGTCCAATCGGTCCGATGAGATATAGCAACTTGAGTAGGAAAAGTTTAAGTTATGGCTGTAGCTCGAACGGGCTAGGAGGAGTTGCGCTATAAATTTTTTTAGGAGCAATAACAATATGTTGGCTTTGCAAGCAAGCCAACATAATAAGGCTAAAGAAAGCAGAGGTTCTCTTGCATTGAATCAAAATCATATTTCAAGGATCTGAATTAAAACAAGTCTTTTATATAAAACTCTGAAGTTACTGAGAACTCTCTGGGAGTTAATGAGTCTACATCATTGTCAATCTACAAATCCTGTCATTAATGTTTCGTTCATTTATTTTTCTCTCTCTAGCTCAAAACTGTTCAGGTCATCGTACTTGTGGTCAGTGTCTGGAACAGCCTGAGTGTGGTTGGTGCGGAGACCCCTCAGACACTGGTCAGGGCCAGTGTACTGAGGGAGCGTACCGCGGGCCGATGAAGATTCTGAGCAGACAGAGCAGAGAGAGAGCGCTGGACACCAGCGTATGCTCCAGGGAAAAGGGCTTTGACTGGGACTACATAACCTGTCCAGGTAAAACACACAAACACACATTCTCAAACTGAGTCTAGTGAGAAGAACACCCTCTTATCACTATATTTTCCAGAATGCCAGTGTAATGGACACAGTACATGTGTCAATGGCAGCATATGTGAGCAGTGCAAGAACCTCACCACTGGGTCCCACTGCCAACTCTGTTTACCTGGTTACTTCGGAGACCCCACCAATGGAGGGAAATGCCAAGGTGAGATTTTTGTCTTTCATTAGCACGTAATACTTTAGGTACTGGTTTTGGTTCCATTGCAAACCGTGGGTGTCTTGAAAACGTATTACAATTTCCAGAATAATAATTTCAGCATATGTGTGGGGTCTTCAACGATATTAAAAGTTGATGAATATACCTCTAACCCTTTGTGATATTTTTAACTGTTTGGGTGCAATTTTAATGTGTTGTAACACCTATATTTTAATAGTAAAAACAGAATTATATAAATACCAGTCTGGAAACAAATTTGGATGACATCACACCGCCTTCTGCCACTGGCCCATTTGAAATCACCGTGAGCATGATTTGAGCGCAGCCATGACAGTCTGAAAGAGGGTGAACGTCCTGATTTGGAGGTTTTTGGGTTTTTAATAAATGAACCATACAAAAATCTAATTAAAATAATTAAAAGCTGTCCACTGTAGATAACCGTCATTAAAACTGTTTGTGTAAATAATGTAATTTACAAAGAAATACACTCAGCCAGCCATCAACAGCAATCCAGAAAAGTACAGTAAGGCCATAGTTTTATGTTTATTAGGGATGCCACAATACCCTTTTATTTTATACCAAATTGTTGGGTACACCCTCCTTGGTTCGGTACGTGCTTGTGAACTGTGGCATAAAGCTTTCTGTGTGTCATGCAGACTGTAAAGGGACATAAATGTAGTCCAAAGTGCATAGAAGAGTTCTGTGAAAGCGAATGAATCGTGTAATAATAAACGTGTAGAAATAGCAACATGCTTCACGCAGTTCAGTGCATATTAATGCTAACGCGCTCTCGTTCTGTTTACTTGAGATAAAATTAATGAAAGTCAATGAATGTTTGGATTTATTTCTTGCAAAAATCATAGGTTTTGAAAGCAGGAATGTTTTTATTCTTTCTATTTGTGTTTTGTTGACATCCTTTACTCATTACAGGTGTTTTGTACAATGCAAGGTTGGTTAGCATAACCGCTAATATTGCCTCACCATTAATCAGGCAGCAATGCTCTGTAACGTTGTTAACAAATCTAAGTTGGTGATTAGGATGTTGTCATCGCCCATCACAATGTTTCACATTGAACGCTGTTGATGCCAAAATTGCCTGACATCACCCAACGCTAGCGGCGATAACTTATCAGTATTGGTTACAAGAAGCAGAAACTTGTTGGTTATTGTTATCGGTCGTAAAAAAACTTTTACCAGTTGAAGAGATTCTCTGAATGTAATGCACTAATATATTTTGTTTTCTTATAATTTTATGAGACACTTTTTTCGTAGAGCCTTTGTTTTGGGGTAATCCGCTTGTACTTGCTGTAGAAACCATATAGCTTGGCAATACATTTACCAAGCTTAAAATCAATGCAGGAGTTATTATGCCCTGGTTGCATCCAGATGTACAACTGGATATCTCCGTATCCCCAGTTTAATTTTGCTGTAATGTTCAGGGTGGCCATCTTTCATTCTCAGTGCAATATTCAACACGACGCAAATTGTATTGATTTGCTGTTGGCTCCTCATGTTAGTCCATCAACGTGGCCTTTCCTCCAGTTTCCAGTCAGTGAGTTTATGTACTTCATCGCTCTAAGAGATGAAGGTGCATTGAGAAGGAGAGAAAGGCACTGGAGAGGAAGAAGTGTAAGGAAGGTGGTGTAATAACATCATTCTCTGTCGGACAGATGCACATTTTCTCAGCCATCTCTGACATTAAATCACTCTTAATCATTTTCTTATTTCCTGGAGCTGACTACTGCTCCACCTCCTTGCCTATAAGAGCGCTCCAGCACTCACAGCTGAGGTTTGATAGATGTATAGGATGTACTGTCTCCGTCTTCTTTTTTCTACCTCAGCGACCAAGCATTCTTTATCGATGTGCATTTGTGTTTAATGCTTATGGCTGTTGCTAATCTGCTAGTGTCCATTTTCAGAATTAGTGAGTGAAGTAGATTTACCTAATATGGTTAGATCAAAAAAGGAGAACAAGGAACGCTGATTGGATATTCCTGAGAGAGTGTGTGTCTTTGTTATCTGAAGGAGAGAAAGGACAGGCCATCAATGGTGGATCAGGGTAAAATATGACACAGAGCCGGCTCCCCTTGACAAGAGAAAATAGTCTGTGGAAGATGAAGGACATGTCCTTTTTTAATGCCTGTTTTAAATTAGAGGACATGAGAGGGCAGGCCGATGGATTTTTGAAAATCTATTTGTTTTCTTGTGTTTGGTAAATGTCATTTAGAGCTTTCGAATGGGAGCTGATGGATGAGTGAAATCTTTGTAGGGATAGCCGGAGGGACCTTGATCTTCATTCATTTTCCAACACGCTTATTCCCTCTTTGGGGTCACGGGGGTCACGGGGGTCTGTCGGTGCCTATCTCCAGCGCACACTTGGCGAGAGGTGGGGGTACACCCTGGACTGGTCACCACTCACACATTCTAACAAGGTTTAACCTAACTGGGATTGCATGGGAAACCGGAGTACACAGAGGAAACCTACACAAGCACTAGTGAACCTCCAGGAAGGTCACCGGCGAGCCTCGAACCGACAACCTTCTAACCGGAAGGCCACAGTGCTATCCACTGCACCACCGTGCCGCCCTGGGCCATGATCGTATGTTATCTATATACAGTGCTAAGCTAAGTTTTGGAAAAGTGCACAACACCAATTCCACGGAGGGATGGCAGCATCTTCTCCTTCAGTATAGAGCAGAACATTGGTGAGTTCATGATAAAAAATTGACGATACCCATGCTGCCATTCCTTTGCAGTGTGCACTGTACAGTGTCACTGGAAATGTTCACTCCTGGTGGCTTTCTACTGCTTCAGCAAAGTGCAGTGAACATGCATGGTGATCCTTTTCAACCCTTCAGAAGATGCTCCTAACAGCCAGGATATCTCTGTAAGATGGTTGCACAATTGTAGGATCACTTTTGCTACATTATTTTGACTGCTATGTAAAGCTTTGCTGGTCTTCTTGTAGCCCTCACCTTTTTGTTATTTCATTTATCAGATTTGGTGACATTTTTCTTCCATGGGGAGCCATTGTTTCTTTTGTAACTTATGCCCTTTTATAGTCACCTCTTAAATTGATCATTACAGTCACTTGCAGTGTGTTAATGTGTACATATTAAATTGTACGTTTGGAAACAATCTCTCTTCCTCTTAATTCAGGCCAAAACTATTTTGTAGAGAAAATAAATTTTAGTTTCTAATTATTCTTCATTAATAAGTCCATCTTCTTATTGTAAGACAACATGGAAAAGAAGTAAAGTTGTGTGTGCTTTCCGTGTGTGTGTACCTGACAGAGTCATACTGACCCTACAGCGCTGCTAAATATGGCACAAAAACACATGAACATAACATCCTCATTTTCCTTTCTGTTTATTTGACCCGAATAAGTCATTCCTTGCTGTAGGTACTAAACACACCTGTTCAGTCACCCAGTATGACAGCCAAAGCTGAACCTGCGGTAATAATAAGAAAGTTATGCAGAAATAAATTAAAATGTACACAAGTCTACTATGAAAGACTTGAGATTTCTGGGATTTCACCTGGCTTAAATTCTCAGTCTGTGTATATTTCTCAGGATTGTTAGGGTTGTGCACTTTCCATTTCTCTTTATATCTACTGTGTATAATAACAATTTGCTCATGCAATGATCACTCTCTCACAGCTTATCATGCACCTCTCTTTATTTTCTGCTATCTCCCATTCACGTTTGGTCTGATCTACTCGTATTGTGACCTACAGACTGACTATTTCGTGGTTGACTCACTTGTAGATACTTACCCACTATTCTGTTGACCCTTCTGGACTCTGTGGAGTACTGAGAGATTCTTGTGACACCAACATTTCTCTTACAACTTCCAGAGAAAATGTAAAGGATGCCAAAGAAAACCAACAAACATCAGTTGAAATACAGGATTTAGTGTATAAGAGACACTTGAAGAAAAATGGGTTGCATGGTCGAATAGTCAAAAGAAAGCCATTTCTACACAAAGTATCCCATGTATAATACGCCAAACAGCTCAGGGACTTCTGGAGCAATGAGAGCGATTAACTTTTTGACCACAATTATAAAACATTTGGAGAGGAGTCGACATGAACAAAAGACACCTTACCCACTGTGAAGCAGAGTCAGAGTTTTGGGGATGTCTGAGCTTTACAGTTACAGAAAACTCAAAATCGATGGAAAACTGAATGCAGCATTTTCTCAAAGGATACTGGAGGAAAATGTGCATCATCAGCCCAGAAGCAGTAAAAAAAAAAAAGTTTTGTGTGAATCAAAAACATTATTCAGTGTAAACTTATGAGCACAACTGTAGAGACTCTATGGAGACCAGAGTCTCAGTATGTGGCCAGTGTGATCGATGATTGAATTGAATCAAACAAGTAAAGTTGGTCTATTTTGAAATCAATTTTAGATAAAAAAGTGCCCCTCCCCACAGCTACCACCAAAAATATACATCGAAAAAAGTACACAGTGACTTTGAGGTAAATTTAATTCAGAATTAACACACGTGAAGCAACTTCGACTTCAGCACTACTGGCTTTTTATTTCCCTATTTGCATTTCTTGTTGACATCTGCCTCAGTCCTCATTAGATCCGTGCTGTTACTCAGCCGTACTTTTCCAGGAAACCTCATTCACAGAAGATGATTCACTTCACTTACGGCATTTGTTCAGAGCTATTTGTGGTTCTTTTGCTGGAGATGGCAGTTCATTAAAGTGACACATGAAGTCATATTTTAATATGGGCTCCTGAACACCAGCATTGCACAGGCCATGTTTGCTTGTGTGAGTATAGCTGTGTGGAGTTTTTGATGAGCCCTCAGCGCTACAATAGCAAATGTTGGACACCGGTCTCAATTATAGCCACAACACTCGCACTCCCCACTTTCACTCCTATTCAAACTGGGAACACAGCATATTTGAGCAGTTAGTTGACATGTGATCAAGAGCATCATGATTGGAGAGTTCGGTTTACTAATAACATGAAAGATAGATGTCCAATTACAGTGTTACCCTGAGATACATTTGTAATCCGTTCCAGGGTGACGTACGTATCTTGAACATTTCGTATCTCGAAGCAAGTTTTACATGTAAAACACCTAATCTGTGTAATGGCCCTCGGAACCAACAGTAAAAGTAAATGAAATAAATGGAAAACCAGCAAAAAATCTATTAACATTTCTTCAATCCCTTAAATCTACACATTGTTAATGTAATAAATTATAATAAAAGAGAATAAAACACAAGCAAAATACGTAATACATGCACAAATGTTAAACCTTACCTTGAGTGAAGCAATGTGTCTGAGAAGGTGGAACAGATGGCAGAAAACATTACGGCACCACATATGAAAGTTAACTTTCTCGAGATATTTCACAAATTACTGACACCAACACGGTTTCAAGCACAGGCGCAGAAGATGGAGAGACGCTTCTGAGAACGCGTCACAGGGTTTCTCTAACTTGTGCTACAGAACAGCACTTTTCACGTTATAAACGTTATTTCTTTTACGACACCTTGACTCTAACATGTGTTCTAGCACATTATTAGTAATCTATACATAATGTTTCACTGTGTTGTTGAAGTGTTTTGAAGCGGATCAGACCTTTTTTGCACTGGGAGATAGGAACGCAAGAACCCGGAAGTGCTACGCGACATCATACAAACAAGCGGAAAATACAGCAGAACTGCTTGTTATTGTTCGTATCTCAAATTTTTCTGCGCATCTCGAAGCAAAAAAATTTCCCACAAGACCTTTCATATCTCGAACATTTAATAACTCGAAGCATTCCTATCTCGGGGTACCTGTGTATATGGTTATAGTGATGTTTTTATTTATATATAAACAGACAAACACAAAGCTACTTCTACCTTCTACGTATAACAGTTCAGTTTTTTTCCAGTTATAGCAACGGCTGCATTCTACACTCACACTTTTCTGGATTTTCTGGAAATATTTCTGGATTTCTGGAATTATGTAAAAAGCAAGCATCGTCCCGTCTGGTAAACTGGGAAATGCTTTTAAAGGAGCCGAATTATGCAAAAGTGACTTTTTATCACGTTTTATCACCATCTATCATGTTTTAGTCTTGTTCCCTCATGTTTGATATGCCTAAAGTTCTATTTACAATTTGTCGTGCATGTTTTTGTAATCCTATATTCTTTTTTGGGGAGGTTTATTTTCAGGGGTAATACAATTTTAAAATTTTAATATATTTCTATAATAACAACAAAAAAAAGTAACGGATTAGAATTTTAATCCAGTTTCTTTTTATTAACAACTATAAATGTACAGCAACAAGAATTTTGAGGTTACAAAAATGTCTATTTTACATCAAACAGACCCCTGTGACCTCGATTGGGGACAAGTGGGTTAAAGGAAATGTGTCAAGGTCAAGGCTCAGTGCAAGTGGTGGAGTTTGTTGTCCTATAACCGAAGGGTTGGCGGTTTGATGGCAGCCGTGTTCATCGACGACTACCCCAAGAGACTTCCGTTGATGTTAAAAGAGGGAAAACAAAATATTAAGAGCAAGTAAACTTTTGATCAGGGTCATTAGCAAAGTTTCTGTTCTTATTTGAATTTTTATTTGAAAGAAAAAAAACACAGTCATTTGACAATAAATTGCTTCACCCAACCATTAGCTACGAGTGAAATAAATGCTTTAGTGTTATTCATATTTTCTAAAAAAAGAAATCGGAACATTTGTAAACTTTTGAGCACAACTGTAAATTCATTGAAAGATGCTGCCTGTGGGTGGTATCATTACAGCCGCGTCTAGATGCATCAGAGTTTCTAATCTGTCTGCTGGATTGTTATGTGGTGGAATTCTGTACAGGAGGACAACATTATTGTCAGGCATAGGTTTATGTCTTTCTCTGAACATTTCCCCCTGTAATCTGTTTAAGAATCAGTTTGAGATGTCAGCATGCTTTTGCATTCAGTAGCACCTAGTCCTGCATGATTCTCATCGCTTACAAAACAAGTGTGGCATATAATCACGGCTTGCCAAAACTGCTTTGTGCAACAAGTTCTGATGTTTCTAAGGTCAACGCACCTTTGTTGCTATATTTGGCTGGTTTTAAAAACCAATAGCTGTAAACGGGAACATGTTAGAGTGGCACGATTCTTTAGAACAATAGGCTATTAATTAACAACTAGATGGCCAAGGTTTGCACACAAACTTTGATGTTGGCTCGGAAAAGTACTGTTTAAAACTGTTTACTGTTCCCCTTCTGACTACAAGAGCTATAAACTTTACCCATTAATCAATGGTTGCCCTGTACTGAGCAATAGATCTTTTATGTCGGTTGCTAGGTTGTACAATCTAGTTGCTATGTTGGAATCAATGATTTCATTTAAAGTTACCCTCAAAATATTCTTTCCTTTACCCATGTGTTTTAAAGGGCTTTTATAAGTCAATGGTCAATTTTTACTCCTTCTAGATCCTGGGGTTCAAATACTTTTGCACAGTTTTTGGTATGTTTCTGCACAGACTGTTAACATAGACAAGTGTAATCAGTTTACAGTTTGAGGTTCTCCATTTGAGTTACAGTTCTCCAAAGTTTGACCCAATGGTTAGTCAATAGAAAAATTTATCAGCATTCTCAGCAATTCCCCAGAATTCCTTTAGCAGAACCAGCCTGAAAAGATATATTAACCTTAGCCAGACCAATTTGGATGTCTTTGGAAACTTTGGTGGCTGTAGAATGGTCAAAGAGGAAGTATCTTTAAATTTTTTTTTTTTGTCCGAAGCAAAAGACAAATAACAATACGCTTTTTTTTTTCGCTTTGACAAGCCAACTTAAAAAAAATGGCTGCAAAAAAGATTCTATTGATATAATGATTGAGGAAGACATAATTGTCAGTTTGGATCGGAATATTGTTTAGATCCAAGAGTTTCTTCTCTATCTCAGCCAATCATGGTTTTACTGTCAGCTGTTTGATTGAGTGACTTGGCTGTCAGTCAAAACTCTCAAAAACGACATAAAAGATCCAAATGTTTGTGTTTTGTCTAATTATTAGATGAAGATCAGATCACATTTTATTATACATTTTTTTTTAGAAAACAAAGAAGTTCCAGAAGGTTCACATACTTTTCCTTGCACATGTATGGATCATACATGTGTCTGCAATGCGGAACGAATTGATCAGACATGACACCTATTGGAGTGTTTGTAAGGAAGAGGCCTCAGGTCGTACACAGGGACAACTGTGTAAGTTTTAACTCTGTCCCACAGCGTTTGGACATAATGTCAAGAAAAGAACCTCCAGTAAAACATTATTGTGAAAAAGTGAAGTTTGGGGCTACTTTTTATGTCTGGGCCATGGCAAATACACATTATTAAGGGGGTCATACATCTCCAGACTCCTTCAGTTTGTGAGGGGTATCTCTTGGCATCAATCTGAGAGTTGAGAGCATGCTAAAAAGGAGTTTTCAAATCCACCAAGGAATGGTTTAAAAGAACCCATACATTCTTGATCAGCCTTGTCAGTATTAATTTCTCAAACTCTTCCTGCTTTTGCACTGGAGCAGATTGGTTTCCAGTTCTAACAGTTTCATTTTTATATATATTTGGCTGTTAATGTGTAATTTAATTTCATTTGCTCTGATAACGAATTTACACACACACGCACACACATAACCCTTTTTTGTTGAAAGTAAACAATCATTACAGTCATCAGCAGTCAGAGACCAAAGTATGTGTTACTATCTAAAAAATAGTTTTTTTTTAGGGATCTTGTCCTCAATAGGGAAATTGAGTTAGAAATTTTTACAAAAGAATCACAGACTAAGAGGAGCACATGGGAGGGATGTTTCCTGACGGCTCAACAGTGTTGTATAGTACTCGAGGACTGTGAATATCCTTTAAAGCAGTCTTTGAAACAGGGTCTCCATGGAGCCAGCTGCCAGCATCTGCTGTATTTGGCTCAGGGTTGCAGCACATCACTAAGAGCTGACAACTGAGGTCACAAAGGGCATAGAAGCAGGCTCGCTATACCTTCCATTAATTAAAACCTTCTGCCTCTTATAGGCAAGCTGAGATACACTTAACTAGAACCAGTTCACTCAGAATGACCGCCATTACTGTTGTACTGTTGGCGAGTTTTATGTAAGTGATTCGATAAGTCAGTCTCCATCAGAAATGCAAGAGATGCATTTAGAGTTAAATTGTTGTTGTCGTTGCACTTAAATCTTGTGTATGCTTGTCCATTTAGGTATGGGCAGTAGGGCTGGAAATGGAGCGGTCCTCTAAAAGTCCAGGATGAGAACTTGGTTAAATTTGGTTAAATTTAATTGCTTAATAAAAGAGGGCGGGAATACAAGAAATAACACAATCTACTTCAATTCATCTTGTCTCGTGAACAGAAGCCTGATAGAAATATGCAGAAATTTATTACGCGAAAAGGTCCTTTTTCCAATGGATAATCAAGACTTTTTTCAAAGAATTTCATGCTAGAAGTCATTATTTTATGAGAAACTTTCAAGTTTTAGATTATGCTGATAGTTTTCTGTGGAATGGAAACTTTTCAGCACTAGATCCATACCATAAGCAGAGACGGGTGAGAACATGCGTTTTTCAAATGATATGAAGAACATGTAAACTCAGAAAAAAAATATGGAATGGGATTTTTACGTTCAACGTAAACGTGTTTACAAAAGTCTACACGGCAATTTCCAGTGAGTGAAACATAGCGCTAAAAACTAACAACACCAAGGTCATGAATTCAAATCCCAGGGAAAGCAAGAACTGGTAAGATGTGATGATTCTGTGAAATGTTAAAAATCAACTAAATAACAGTCAACAAATGAAAGAAAACAAAAAACAATATTGTTACGGGCAAATGAGCAAACAACAAATGAGCTGCAATTGTAACAGCACTTACAAAATGAAATGTGCTCAATATTATTGGTGTTTCTAAAGAATTCCTTGTTATTAGGACCCATTTTTCTCAGGAGACAACAAAATCAAATGATTCATGATGATTAAAAAAGAACAACGCTGACCACCACAACCAACCCATGTCCATGGAAAAAAAGTGTGAACAGACCCACAATGTAGAGCTGCACAAATAATCGTTAAACGATTGTAATTTGACCCACCGCGTCAGCTTTGGACAAAAAAAATCTAAACACAACTTGAGCTACAGTCACCAAACTGTTCTGTTCGAGCTGTTCCAGACTAGTACCACTAAATGGATTCCAGGAAATGGCTGAAAAAGCGACACGAAACAGGAAGCAAATAGTGTGTCACAAATCCTCTCTTTTTTCCACATTTTTGTCAAACAGCTCCCTGTCATCAGCCAATAACAGAATAAACCATGCGACATCCAGGATTTTTTCTTTGTTGTTTGATTTCTTCTCTGTCGTCGTCATCTTCTTTCCTGTTTCCCTGTGTGCCGCGGAGAGCATCTGTTATACCACAAAGGCTATCTTCAGGCAGGGAGTGTAAAAATTTCCTCCACCCAAAGGATGATCCCTCGAGTAACCGGATTATTTCTTTGATTCACAATTCTGATCTGTGTGTAAAGGCGCTAACTCCACTGAAACTTGGCAGAGCGATCTCCAGAGAATTGAGAGATTCACGGGAGAGAGCTGAGTACCACAGGTGGGAGTCTTCAGTTAGAAAAACCAGTTTTGATGAACACAGTTGAGTCGGTAGCTGGAGCTGTTGATCCATAGTTGACTCAGGGGAAGTCAGCAGGTTTTAAAGAGAAGATGAGTGATTGGAAGTGGGTTGTGATTGGCTGAAGGGTTTCCATGAAACAGGAGCCTGCAGACTATTTATTTTATTCTATTTTATTATCATTTATTATGTGAACAATGTGTAGATTTAAGGATTAAAATGTATTTTTTTTTTATTTATACTGTAGTTTCTGAGAGCCATTGCCTGGATTAGGCGTTTTACATGTAAAACTTGCATATAAGAGCATTTGTGTGAGGGAGCATTTACTCGTGATCCATGGCTTTCATAGTAAATGCTGAACCAGCACCTCCAGGGAGTGCTGTTTCTCTGCTCTTATGTGAGTACATTTTCCACATCATAATTTTGCTATAAATCTTTTTTATTTTCCCTGCTGGTAGATTTGAGCAAACACTTTGCCTCAGACCTGTCCTCGCACAGGTTGAAGAAATGCATAAATTTTTTTGGTTTGTGCTGCTGGTCCATGTTCTGGTGTGACCAGAACAAAATTAACTCTATTTTCATGAATCTTTTTGAGCACTTGAAGAAAATATGTTTAATAGGGCTGGGTAAAAAATATAGATTCTCAGATTTTCTTCAGTTTAATGCAGTTAAAAGTTTTTATACTCAGGGTATATTCCCACCTTTATAACAATTTTGTTTTTCAATATATAGTATACCATAATTATTCTAAATCCTGTTGCTGTACATTTAAAGTTGTTTATAAAGAGAAACTTAATGACTTTTTTTTTTTACTTTTCTTGTTATTACAGATTGTTCTGAGTGTTTATAACATGAAAAAATGACAGATTTCTAAAGTTTTATTTCCTCTGTAAAGAAAAATGGCTCAAATTAAATATACAAAGACTGTTTTCTGACAATGATTGTAAACAAGACAACAGCACCAGGCAAACTGTTATGATTCCATATATATATATATATTTGCAGATATATATATATATATATTTGTATATATATATATACACGTGTACAGTAAATGCTGGAGGTTATCGATGTAATGAAGAAGATTGGTAAATGCCATCTGGAGAACATTTGAAGAAGAAAACTCATCGTCTGATTAGTGAACGCATTAGCATAAACAGCTGTCAAGGAGAGTGAGAGCAAATTGAGTTTTACAAAGTGGAATTATTTCACATAAGTTCAAAGACAAAAATGTCAAAGCTGTAGAGTCATCGAGGTGCGAAGTCGAAGGTCTCCCGCTGAGAGAGGATCCCTTAGGGACCGTCTGCAAAGTGCCAAACTAAAATATGTTTATTTTACCCAGAAAATGATTAATAGCTTCGCTCTAAAATGCTCCAGTATGACCAAAATCAAGCCACAGCCCACTGCTCAACTGCTTGACTACTCATTTTGATAAAAATATTTTATCCTTGCATAATTTTTATTATTAATTACTTTGATTAAAGCTTAACCGCTTCCATATAAATCACTGTATTAGCACCGAATTCAGATATACATCACTATTCTAATGTTTCTACTACAAATCCCATTTGGTTAACACTTTAAGATTTGTATTTTTGCATATTAAATTTTTTTTTATAAAATATTATTGCAAATATTATATTCTTTTTATTAAAGATCAATGGCTTCCTGTGAAGTCACCCGCTCTTTTTTCTTAGTTTAACAAAATAGTGGATAGTTCAATAGTTAATAAAACACATGTTATATTTCAGACCACTTTTTTGTGTTTTTGTTGGAAAAATGCATTGTTTGTATGTTAAAGTTTCTTTATAACTGTTTATTATTTAGGTTGTTTTCAATTATTTATTTTTAAATGTTTTGTGTTTTTTTTTCATTAATAAATTTCAGTGTCTGCTGATCTGATTTAAATGATTTTAAAATATTGAATTAGTTATTTATCCTCTGTCAGTCTTTATTGACCACAATGCATAGAGTATAAATAAATAAATAAATAAATAAATAAATAACGTTGCTCTATAAACACGGTATTGTCCACACAGAAGTGAAATAAAACAATAATGGCATTAGAGGGGACATCAAAATATCTTCTTTAAAAAGTAACTAATGGGTTACTTTTAACAGTAACTAATTACTTTTTAGTGTAACCAACTGAGTTACTTTTTGAACGAAGTAACTGTAACTCGTCACTATTTTTCATTACCTTGCAACACTGAACAAGAACGGTAACACTGGAAACAAGAGACGGGATTGGCTGGCTAATGACCTTAGGAACAACCAGTTCCTATTCTGCAAAGTTAGTGTGTACATAACAACAGGAACAAACATAACTGGAATAGAAGTGGGAGAACAAGTCATGTTTATGTATGGCACCATACATAGATTTATTAAAGAAACAAACCCAGTTAAATCAAGAGTCTGACAAGACATCACTTTCCGTTGTCTTTCCCATTGTCTTATACTGGGCGGCTTGCAAGAACTATTGCAGTGAATGCTGGGGGCATTAAAAAAGGAGAGAAAAAGAATATATTAACAACGAGCCAACAAACTATAAAACCCCTTGATAAAAAACCTGCATTCTTTTCTTTTTTCTCTTTATTGCTTTGTTCCTCTTTATTTATTTCATGGCTGTATCTGGATCCGAAAGAAATCGGTGACGAGGGGAGCTGTCCCATGCTGTTTACACAAGGGAATGAAAGACATTTTCACACAGGGCCGCTGCGGATAGTTCATTTTATAGTCTGATGGCATTGTATAACACGACACTGGGATGAGAACTAGTTTAAAACCGCTGAGATCAGCATCTGGAGAGAACTTAGGAAATACAACCTCACTTTTGGAATTGCAGGCCAATTAAAGCAGATAATTAATGTGTACAGCGTCTAAACGGCGCGACGTAAACACAGCCTCACCTCATCACAGTGTGGCATCGCTCTGTAATGGTGATAAATGTGCCGATGAACACCTGCACCCTTAACAGATACTAAATAGATAATTTGGAATAAAAATGCACTCGTTATCGCAGTTCCAAGCAACGTTTTCTCCTAACACACAATAAAATAGTTAAGCGCACTTAACCATAAACATGGCATCTGCACGTTGTCAATAAATGTTTTTGGCAAAAAAAACGCAGAATGACAAGGTTTATGTTCTTCAGAAACAAAGAGGGGGTCTGCTTAGAGCGCATGCTTTAATGCAAACCAGACTTTTACATGAATAACTTTCACTGTTCCTTCTGTCATCGGTCTGTTTCACATTACGCCAACCTACTGAAATACTGGAATGAGGCATTTTCCCAGAACTTAGACAATGCAAATGTTATTGAGAAAAACCACATCAATCTACTCTTTTTTCAGCCTGCAGATGCAACAACCATGCAAACGTCTGCCACTCGAGCTCAGGCAAATGCTACTGTACCACTAAAGGGGTCAAAGGAGACCAGTGCCAGCTGTGAGTATTCCTGCATTACCCATCATTCACCCTCATGTCTGTCAATCAGTGAGTGAATGACAGCCATCTGTGATTCCTGTAACAAAAGTTCATTTGCCTTTCCTGCTCTTTTTTAGCATTGTGGCACATTTTTGTTTGTACATACATTATTTTCTCATTCTTTAATTCCCACTTAAGTGTCCTTTTTTTAATCCCAGAACATCTATTTTAAAGGCCACCTCAGCTCTGCTGTGTCTCAAAGCCCAGTTTCTCTGTGGATGAGGGAATTTATCAGTGGCTTAAATAGCACTTTTGCGACTGACACTCTGCCCTGTGTGTGTGTGTGTGTGTGTGTGTGTGTGCGCGTGTGCGCGTGTGCGTGTGTGCGTGTGTGTGTGTGTGTGTGGATGTGTTTTGTAACTGGGTTCCTCACTGCCACCGGCACTGATAATCTACAAAGCTGTAATGAGATCCCCAGGACTTAAAGATAGTTCTCAAAAGTGTCTCTTTTTCTACAAAGAGACTATATATATATATA
>SRMA01026597.1:333512-467905 GCA_007224835.1 Danionella cerebrum
AGAAAGAAAGAAAGAAAGAAAGAAAGAAAGAAAGAAAGAAAGAAAGAAAGAAAGAAAGAAAGAAAGAAAGAAAGAAAGAAAGAAAGAAAGAAAGAAAGAAAGAAAGAAAGAAAGAGGAAAGGAGGTAGAAAGAAAGAAAGAAATGTTGTTTCATAGTCAGCTAGCATTTGCATACTTTCACATCACCATGGAAACCATGAAGGTGATTAAAGACAGTGACTCACCTAACACTGAATAGTGAGTCACTTTGATTGAATCATTAACGGAACGTTGATATGACTCTAATGGATCCATCTCAGACTCTGGCATCTTCTCTTTGCATGCAGATGAAATGGAAGTATATCTCGCCTCGTGCTGTAATTATTTGGTTATTAATGTGTGTCTGGAGTTCTGGCCTGCCACATTGTTTATCTTACAATTTTTTGTTTTATTGTTTTGGGGCTGTGTATTGTGTATCGTTTATACTATGAAACATTGATGTGTTTTTTTCCTTTTTAGTGGCTCTAGCTTAGTAGGAGGAGGTGTAGAGTATGGAAAACTTTATTGAGTAATTTGGTCCGTATTGCTATATTCTTAGTTTTGGTACATTTTACAACTACAGGAAGTTCAATTCAAAGCTCTAGCTCACCAGGTCACTCATGCCATTTTCATTCTCCTATGATACATGGGTTTTTTACAGCAAAACATTTTTATACATTTTATCTAAACATCATTTGGATTGTTGTTCACGATAAAGTAATCCATAGCTTCAATTTGCCATGACAAAAATTTCTATGAGTGGCAGAAAGTGAGAGAGACTAAAATCACAGAAACAGAGAAGACAAGGTCTCTTTCAAGGCTCTTTTCTCTCTGTGGCTTTGTCTTTGTGTTTGAAAGCATGAGGAAGTGCGAAAGAGAGTCAAAGAGAGTGTGAGAAAAAAAAATCTAGAGTGGAAAACAGAGCAGACAAAGGAAAGAAGAGAGGAGCTTGCAGGTGGCCCATGGCCTGTTTTAGCCTCTTCCCTGTAATGAGCCGAGTTGTCTGTTGTTTCATGGCGGGAGACAGATCTGGGAGCTGTTTTGAAGCCATTTTAGGGTGGAAAGTGAGAGCTGTTAGAGCTGTTCATAGTTTTTTTTCATGATTGGCTCCTACAGATCTAGATTTTGTGGTGTCAAACTAGTGTCAAATGGTGTGATAAGATTTGGAGATGAGAGAAAAAAATTCTGTCAGTATCTTTTTTTAAAGACGTTAAGCATCTGTGAACTGTTAAATGAAAAACTGCCTGATCTTGTTTTACACAAAAGCTGATAGAACAATAAAAAAAAACACTAAAATCTTTATTAGTGGCCAATTTTCTGAGTTCAAAAATTATTATTTTGAAATGTATGACTTGTCTTGGCCCTCCATGATTACCAACTCCACCTTTGAGATCCTTGCCTACCACGGCGATATCTGTCCCACCAATACTTCAAGTTCAATTTTTATAGCGCTTTTCACAACAGCCATTGTCTCAAAGCAGCTTTACAGTAAACAAACAAGTTTAAACTCAACAAAGAGAAAAAAATGTCATTAATAAGTGGTGTATATGTCCCTGATGAGCAAGCCTGGGGCGACTGTGGCAAGGAAAAACTCCCTTTTTGGAAGAAACCTTGAGAGGAACCGGACTCAAAAGGGAAACCCATCCTCATTTGAGCGACAACAGCAGTGTGATTTATATAAACTATAGTATAAACAGATGATATAGTAGTATAAACAGATAATATAGTATAAACAGATGATGACTGTGTCAGGTGTAGGTCCAGGAGCGCCGGAACATCTCCAGTTGAATCTGGTTTTTGGAAGCAGAGTATGAACAACCTGATTGGTGGGCTCAAGGATTTCATATGTTCTTCTTATGTAATCTCACCACAGCATTATACTTTAATCACAAAATTTTTGTTCATTTGACCTTTTTTATTATCTTTTTATTTGTTTTAATAATCTAAAGTCAGTTTTACAAGTGTTTTAAGTGGCTTTCGGTTTTTCCCGTTTGTCATTGGGTCATCTCAGTATTGGTCAGCACATTGGTTAAATACTGTTATCATTAATCTGCGCTATAAAAATAAATTGTATGGAAACACATTGTTTAATATTCAAATGCAAATATTTTAGAATACGTTGTAAATAGTGTACTCGCATTTTCATTTATCCTAGGGCAAACTATTTCTATTTATGGCTGTTCTATTTAGGACAAATCTATTTATGGCTGTACCTCTCACATACTACATCCAGTGTACATGGAAAAAAAAACGTAGCACAATGAGCCTGTGATACTGAACAGATTAATATGCACATTTGGATGAGGCACTTAGAGCGCCACCTTCTGGCTTTGTGAATTTTGTTTTGGGGTTCTTTTTTGGGATGTATAAAATAGGTCTTGACAATAACAAGTAAAAAAAATACATGAAAGCCCAGGGAGTGGTGGTGTTGGCTCCCACGGACACATTGTGCGAGGGCCTGCCCTTCGCTGCTTGCACATGTTCCACAAGCGCAATGCTATTTAATTAGACAGAACCTTTCGAGGACTACTGAAGAGAGGTGGTTTAAAACCAAGGCAAATGTGTTCTGAATGAACTTGCTGAACTGTTGCACTGTGAGGTTTTATCTGCTTATGCAGCCTCCGCTCACAGGAACCACTCACATTCTGTTTAGTTTGTTCATATGAGAGCCCTACTGGGTGCAAGGATCAACACTTGGCAGTTAGCGAGGCACTATCTTCCTCTCCTCCCTCACCTGCTTCTCATCTTGCTTCCTGTTTAAAGCCAGAGAGCTGTACGGCTAGACAGGTGACTAGAGGGCATGCCCATTGTCAGACTCCTGCTGTTTCCATTTTCCATCCTTTTATTTGTTCTCACAGTCCTTGTCTTGTTATGCCTGTCTCACTCTTCTGTTGTATTGGACTGAGTTCAGATGCTTAGGTCCGACTTGTGTCATTTAACAGCAAAGAGGTCAGTCATGTCTGGAAAAATATAGCCGTGTATTGGTCTCATTTGTTTCAGTGGCAGTTGCTTGGCTGGGGCAGGAGGCCTAAAGCCAGTGCTTTTCCCACTGTTAATGAAAGATGTGAAATTTTTGCACATCAGCATGAACAAGTGTGTGATCAAGATATTGCAGCTTAAGAGTTTGAGTGAAAATGTTACAGACATGAGCAAAAACCTCTTAATGAGTTCCAATGGAGATAGAAAACCATGCAAAGTGAAACTAAAGCTGTTAAAGTTGAAAATGCCACATGTAGATAAGGGCCTGAGAAAGAGAATAGAATAAAGTGAAACAAAGAAGAAATATTAAATCATAAAAATTGAACAAAATGTAGATAAAGGAACACAGCTTTTTTAACGCCGTTTAGAACTATTTTTTAATGTCGTCAATATCACAAAAAAAAGAAACCAACCCAGGAGATAGTCATGTGAAATATTGGTTGCTATGGAGGGGTCAGTGACATAGGAAGTCTGAGAGGAAGGCCAAAGACGAGATATGTGGATGTGCTGAAAGAGGACATGAAGTTAGTTGGTGCAAGACTAGAGTATACTAAGGACAGAGTTAGATGGAAACAGATGATTCTCTGTGGCAACCTCAAACTAGGAACAGCCGAAAGTACAAGAAGAAGGAGGGGTCAGTGACATAATACAATGTTGGTTTTATAAACCAACCCCGATGTCTGTATGATCTTTGCACTTTTCGAGCTGGAGAGGTGGCTGCCATTGATGGCTGCACATGCAACTTCCTCTTAAGGATGGAACCATCGTGGTTTAAGGGCACCGCCTCGAGTCTGGCTCACACCCCACTCACACGCAGCCTGTTATATACAATTTATTTAATCATTTTAAAGAAGAATTTGAGAATGGCTTCCCTGAATTTGAGTGTTGGCAAAAAGAAAATGAAATTCTCTGAAAAAGATCTCTCTCAAAACAAGATGACAGCGGTAAGTCAGCACTGTTCTGTGTAGCTGTCAATGATATCTGTTAATCACATGACCCCGCCTAGTGTAAAATCGAGCCATTGTGAACCAGAGTAAACTTGAGTCAAGTGAAAATTAATAAAACCGTTTGTGTACATGCCATACAGAAACAATTTTTAAAGTTCAGCTTTTTCCCATAGACTTGTATTTTGTGGTAGTCATTCTGCAGCAAGCGCCATGGGAGCGCTCGCCGGTTTTTCTTATGTTGAGATAGAGATATGCCAAATTGGTTGCCATGGTAAACAGTCTGGTTGATCATGGAGAGGTCGATGACATTATATAATGTTCTTTTTTGGCTCTATGTTATATAACCCAACCCTGGGTCTCAATTTTCCAAAGAAGAAGAAGAAGAAATGAGTAATAATAATATGTTTAAATACAATAACTTTATGTTGGCTTCCTGTTGCTAAACCTATACTTGAGCAACTGCAGCAACACCAGATCATAACACTGCCACCACTGGCTTGTAGAGTTGGCAGGAGGTATGATCTTCCTCTAGTCTTGCAATGATATGCCCATCACTCTGGAACAGGGTCAATCTGCACCCAGACCACATGACTTCCTCCTCCAGAGTCCAATCTTTATGCTCCCTAGCAAACTGAAGCCTTTTTTCTGGTTCGCCTCTCTGAGTACTGGTTGTCTTAAGGCTACGGAGCTGTTCAGTCCTAGTTCATTGAGTTCCCTTTATATTATCCATGTGGAAATGCTCCTACCTTCACTATAAAACATCTGCTTGAGTTCTACTGTTGTTTTCTTTGATGTGATGTCACCAAACGTTTAAGTGGGTGGGCCCTCACTATCCTTCCTATCCTTATGCTTTCTCTGCTTGATACATGCCAATCATTTGACCATGACCACGCAATGCCTTTCTCAACCCCACCAGTTGGAGTTCAATAAGCCCATTCAGTAATTATCCAATAAGTACATTAGCTAAATCTAGGTGCCAAGTACTCTCAACTGAAGCATACTAAATCACCAAGCAGATGTGAAAAACACAGTGCTTTGGTTCTCTTCTTAAGTGAGAACCAAATTTGGAGTAAACAGACAAAAATATACCCGTATGCATTTCTAATATCAACCCAGGGGAGGGACTTTAGCATTTTTATCATCTCAAAAATGATAGTTCCCGGAATGTCCTTCCAAGAAAAGGCCTTGGGTAAGATCCGGGATACTCTAGAGAGAACATAGCTCTCAGTTGGCCTGTGAATACCTTGGGAGAGCTTGAGGAAGTGTCTGAGTGTCTCTGTTTAGACTTCTCGCCCATCAAACAGTCCCCTAATAACCGGCAGAAGAATGAGTATCTGCTGACCTGTTTAGGTACCATTTTTGGGTGTGATTCATTCATTAAAAGGAAATGTGCATTACTGATATGAGGAAGATCTCAATTCACTAGGCTTTAGGAAGGCTACGCAACACAATCTGCATACACAGTTGGTTTTTGAGCCAGATCAACAATGAAGACCTGTTGGTGTCCTCCAAGCACCATCTTGCAAAAAAAACCTTGAGAACACTTTGTGAATGTTAGAGTTGTGTAGGGCTACAAAAGCTAATCTCATTTTTCATTTAACGCTCCTAAGAAGACGGTGAGCTGCAGGGTTGCTGGGTTGAGCTTTCATGGAATGGAAGCCCAACAGTGATGCACGAGCACCTTAAATGAAAACCCGTTGGTATTTTGGATGCTGAAACATCAGTAGTCCCAGTTAAAACTATCGCTTCATCTTATAAAAGTTGTATTATAGAGGTTTAAACTGTTTGCTCACTTCGGTTCAGTCTAGATTTATTCACATCACTATTTCACTTGTAACCTGCTAGCATTATTTTGCACAATCGGCTCATGAGTAATAGTGATTAATTAAATGGTGCTACTTTAGATTTGCCTAAATTAAACGCTGCGAATAATAGTAGAATGTAACATTTAGTAATTGTTGTGGTTTTCAGTTAAAAGTCATTTGTAAACCAAAGCTAATTATTTGTTCCTTTCATTTTAATCAAGACTATTAGCATTTTCGTTTCCAGAGGTTTTATATATATATATATATATAGTCCTCAACAAAATCTGTTTTCAAAAATAATTTGTGGTCATTTATTTTTTTTTCAGAAAGAGACAACTCAGCATGAGTGAGCTTGAAGTTCAGTTTTGTACAGAAATAATACCCTTATTTATGGTTTTATATTGTTATAAGTAAAACATCAAATTAAAAAATGCATTTAGTTTTATCTGATTATTCAAAATAATAATCAGCCAACAAATCGATTAACAACTTTTATTGCAGCCCAAGAGTTGTGATCTTTCCGTTTTTCCATGAGAAGCAAGTGTTGCTTTACTTGAGTTCTGTTTATGTTATATTTGGACTGTTTATGTTATATATGATCTTCTACGACTTTATTCTGTGACTTATTGGTTGTATGTGGGTCAGTTGTTTTGGTGACATTTCCATGTTCTGAAAGATGACGCTATGTGAAATAATATGGGGTTGACTGATGGACGTTGTCAAAGGCCTTCTGGGCGGGTCGTGGTCAAAGAAAGCTGCCATAAGCCCTGGGCTGGTTTGGGTTGTTTCAATGATATCCTCCATTAAACCACCAAAATTACAACAGAAACTAGGCATTCGTCTATTAATGTTCTAGCTATTTTGTCCATCTGCCCTTCCATAGCCGGTTCTCAATCCATGATCAGAGGATCACAACTGTTCAATTTTTATGATCTAATATTTCTTCTTTGTTTCCCTTTATTCTATTCTCTTTCTCAGGCCCTTAGCTAATTCTCCACTTCAAGGGGCAATTTGGTGGTTAATCATGCATATTTGCCCTACCGGTGCACCCATCCATCCATCCATCCATCCATCTGCGTGTTTATCCACACACACGATCTAACTGCTTCTGTAGCATGCCCTGAATAATAAACAGTCAACATTTGTTGGTCTGCAATGGTTGCTCTCGAACAAAGCACACATTAATCTCTATGATTTTACTTTTTTAGACAGGTGGCCTAAAGCTCACATATGGCATCTTCTTTGTCAGTGCAGCTATTTTAGATGCATTTCCTGTTCTTTAAAAATTGTTTCAAAGATGCAATTTAAACACTTCTTATAGGCTTTCTCTGCAACTTTGATCCCTAGAGGGTTAGTGGTTTTTGCTTTTGGTACAGTGGGTTTTGTGCAGTTTGACTTGTCCGAACAGATCGGGACTGTTGACTTGTTCTGCTCTCAGGGGCTTATCCGCTATAATCATCTCAAGCACTGGGGAGATATACTACCTGCAGCAGAAAGAGAGAGCAACTTCTTAAATGCAACCACACAGCCTGTTATATATGAAATAAAAGGACCCTTTGATCGAAATTTAACCTCATTTCTCTGTGATCTCTTTCTAATCTAAACAAAAATATTCACTAGACTGTTTGTCACATGCACTAATTTTTTTTTTTAATAAATCTTTTTTTCCTCCAGATGTGATTCAGAAAATCGCTACCTGGGAAACCCACTTAGAGGAACCTGTTACTGTAAGTTTGAATTTCTCATCTCTCTCATACACACACACACACACACACACACGCACACACACGCACGCACACACACACACACACACACATACACGCACACACACACACACACACGCATGCACGCACACACACTCCTGTGTTGGAAAATACTGTAAAGCTATTTCTTATGGATATTATCAAATCTATAATTACAATTTAAAGATGGTATAAAAAAACAATCAGAGCAAGAACAAAATAAGGCTAGGTGAAACTAATCGATGGTAGGAGAAAGAAATCTTAATGGAAAAAAATAAAGGTGGGCAAAAAAAAAAAGGATATGTAGGGAGAAATAAAATCAGGGTGGAAAAAATATTGCCTCACAAGACACTTTTGCATCTTTGCAAGGGGTCTGGGGCAACAGTAAGTTAATGCATTTTATTTTATACAGTTGTTTCTATGTATACTTGCACGCACGCACACACTTTTTCTCATTCCTATTTGGACTCTGAAAGCTGTTGAAATGGAATTTAAAAAAAATTATTTTTATTATTTTAATATCAAAACAGTTAATGATAATATATTTCTTTTTACAATAAAACATGAATTCTTCTACTGAATATACAGTCTAACGCAACTAAAGTATAATAGTACACTCTTTCTATGTATTATATATGTATATTTTTCATTTATAGTTACATATAAAAACAACACAATTTTATATGTGCATAGCACATCAGCTCACTTCCGGTATCTTTGCAAGGGAACGCAAAAAAGGAAAATATTTTTTGCCCACCTTTTTTCCCCTCCCTGATTGTTTTTTGTCTCCTCCCATATTTTTTTAACTCCCAGTTTATTTTTTCCTTCCCTGATTGTTTTTTTTCTCCTACCATAATTTTTTTTCACCCAGTCTATTTTTTTTCCTCCCTGATTGTTTTTTATCTCCTGCCATCAGTTTCTTTTTTCGCCTAGTCTATTTTTTCCTTCCCTGATTTTTTTGTTCCCATTAGTTTTTTTTTTTTCGCCCAGCCTTATTTTTTTTCCCTACCCTCGATTTTTTTTCTCCTACCGTCGTGACCCTTTAGGGACAGTATATTTTAGATTGAAACGTTTCCAGGGCAGTGTCTGCCTTTTTCTCATTGTTAGCTGGAGTAAAAAGTTCAATTTGATCAAACAATCTGTTTAAACTAAACAAAAATAATAGAATCTCTTAATTATCCCTCATTATGAACGGCTTCACGTGACCCAAAACGAGAATAAACGGGTTGGAAAATGAATGAATAAATGAATATGACTGGCTTTGTGGACGGTGCGCCAGACATATATGACTCTCAAAACCGCTGTCATCTTCCATCTATCTACCTGCTTCTCTTCCTGTCATTATGCTGTCCTATTTGTTCCAAATAAATGGCCAAATAAAAAAAAAATCCTCATTAGACTATTATAGTTGCTATTACTTGTATCTAAAAACAGTTGATACTCAAACCAGGAACCTTCTTGCACATAGGTATTGGTTCAAATGCCATTCTAGCCTTATTGAGAACTTTTAAGAGTAAGATTTGTCTTTGAAATGTTTTTTTTTTCATGTTTAGGCTTTGTTACAGTCATTTTCTTTGTCTCTGATGTCTGTGGCTGTTGTAGTGTTCAGCAGTGGCATGATAATATCAAAATACATTAAATAATGTATTTATTTATGTTTAATCTTGATAGTTACATAAAATATGATGCATCTAATCTGTCATCTTCTCTATTAAAAAGAGCCTGAAGCGTTCCTAAAGCTGAGTTCATGTGACAGAAAGGCTACAGTAGAAATGTTGAGGTCAGATGGAGAGTACTAGACTGAAAGGCTGGTCTGATATATTCTCGTGATAACACAGAATATTTTCCCCCAATAAATGTATCCCACAGAATTATGAATTAAAGTAATGCCCTGTTGAGCCTTTTAGTGGCTTTTATAGTGATTTATAAGATTGCATCAAAACATAAAAATTGATTTTGTTTCTTTTTAAAACAGATTTTATTCACGCCATTGACAATATCAGATTAGTCAAATGGTTACGTCAAGGCTGGACATGAAAGGCCCAATTTCCCTCCCCAGGAAGTGATGCCAGAATCTGTATGATTTTTGTTTTTTAGACAGGTGACCTAAAGCTCACATATGGCTCTTCTTTATCAGTGCGGCTATTTTATATGCATTTGCTGTTCTTTAACAATGGTTTCAAAGAAGCAGTTTCATTTTTGACGACGGTTCGAATCCCGCAAGGCACAGCCTCAGTTTTTTTTTCATTATTTCGGTTCTTTTTGTCATTTTATACATACTTGAATTGTTTATTAAACTTATGTTAAAGTGTGTTACATGGAGGAATCGTTCACATCTGGGTCACACTTAACACGGTCACAACTCGTTTAACAAAAAATTCAATTATTCATTTACTTGTTTCAGCCGGCAGCTCCCTGAAACAAGAGCCCTTCTCAAGGCTTAATTTTGCTGAAAACCATTTAGCATCCACCGTTTCTCTCTCAAAGCGTCTCTGTGTGAATCCAGGCAAAGTGGCGCAGACACATGCTTCACACAATCCTTCTCTCTGATTGGTCTTGGCGTAATGAAATGTTTTCTTTACTGGCTCGTTAATCTACAGTTTTAGTGTATTTACTCATTCTTCTGGAGTTGAATTATCCGCGGCTGAGAAAATGTTTGGGACTAAAGTCCTGGATGCCCAGGATAGGATCTGTTTGGATCTGATTCGGGATCAGAGGTACAATTGTATTATGTTTCCTCCAAACACCATTACAGCGTCTATCGATGTTGCATTAAAAGCCTTTGATCGTTCAGTTTTGAAGTTGCTTGAATTCAATCACTTGAATCTTTCTCATATCTACATTAACCATCAGACTGCAACTTTGCATACACTTCATGAATATGCAAATCAGTAACCAATGTGTGAGTAACTGGGGATTTAAATCTCAGCCCACTACCGCAATAGATAAAATAAGACTTTATGAGTAAAATCACATTTCCCGTACAATTAGAACAGTGTGCACAACATAATTAAAAAAAAAAAAAAAAACGGGTCATGACCCCTTTAATTCTTCTCTGAAAGCGTTATCCTATCAAATAACAAATGTTAGAAACCACATGATGTATACAACACCAGGCATGAAACATTCTGACCTGTTTTAAAGAGGTAAACTGCCCACTGTGCCATTACTACACTAACTGAAGTAAAAAAAAAAGACTGATTAGCTTCACACAGTTACTCTAATAATTTACATCAAGAACACTAGATGGCAGCCTTACAGCTCTACTTGTGTTGTGATTGACAAAGTAGCTACAGAGCAGTCCTGGCTGTTTTGTCCAGCCACTAATGAGAAACACAGTCAAAAACACTGCCTTTGTCTTCAGAAAAGTGACCTTGAAGATGTCCAGATAAAACTTTAAAACTCAAATCAGAACTCTGATCTAAATCTTTACTCTGCCGCTGCTGCCACATGCCAGACCAGACTAAAAGCAATATTCCTTCCATGGCACCAATAGACTTTATAAACAGTCTCTGATAAGCAAAGCAAACGCGGAACCCTGTACTTATGCATTAGTGAATCAAACGACTCTTTTTGTTAGATCAGTGATTTATGTGTCGTTTACCTGTGTAGATTATACGTGGTTGGCATAAGTCTTTGTTTCAGGAGGTTGCGAGAGCTTTGCAAAGCGTTCATGAGCAGATCAGCCTCATATTCCTGTTTTTGTGATAGGATTTTTTGCCTATGCATTATTTATAATTGACCTCCCAGTCTCTGCAACACAATACTCTTAGATCACTTCATGATTTATGGCACACTGAATGAAATCTTCATTTTTTTAACACAATTTTAAAGTTTTGGGAGTGGATTTGAACAAAAAGAAAGTATATAGTTAAATAAAAAATCTAAAGAGATCTAAATAAGAGATTAAGAAACTTTAATTCATTCCAAGTTCTACTATAGGTACCCTTTTCTAACCATTCATAGACGCTGTCGCTGTATTGTTAAACAAATCAACATTTGCCAAACTAACACATTGCTATACTTGCACGAACTCTGGGATTTTGTACGATTCAAACATGTTGGTGGAAAGCCAGTCATGAACTGAAACAGGAACAGCTGCGTAGGAAGTGACAAACTTTTTCTTTGGCTCTGCTCGTTCGGTCAGATGTGTGAGCTCCCGTTGGCGCCTATGTTTTTTGATCAAAGCTCGTTCTCGCATGAAACTTCAAATTGAATATTTGGACCGGTGCCTAGAGGCCTTTGGTGCTGCATTTCAAGAGTCATCAAGCGTATTACCCTTCAGAGTTGAAAGATGTCAAGCTGTGAAAGCTGGGAGAAACCAGTGGAACCAGATTCATCTACTGTCTGGAGAAGTCTGGTCTTCATGGAAGAATTGCTGCCACAAAAAGCATTTCCTCCATTTGGGACACTCAAGTATGTATAAAAAGCATAGACTGGGGTGCAAAAAATGGCAGCAAGTGCTCTGGACTAATTGTTCATCAAAATAATATAGAGTTTCTGCAAGCTACGGTGAAGCATGGTGGAGGTCCCGTGAAAGTTTAGGGCTGCATTTCGGCAATTCGAGTTGGTTAATTATTGACTGCCCCCCGCATCTTGCCGTCCTGGCATAGTGGTGTGACCTACGCAGGGAATTTGGACTGGAATGGAATGTTGACTGGACTTAAAACTGTCAGGACTCATTTAACGGTCTGTGACCGCAAACTGGATTATATCGGGGAGAGGCTGGCAGCAATGCCAGGGCTGTTTCTATAAACTGGAGACCGGTGATGGACATTAAAAATCTGTAGAGTCTGTCACCAAAGCAAATTCCTTGTATGTGCAAACCTACTAAATAAAGCTTATTCTTATTCTGATTCTGAAAAGTAGTACACCTCATTGAATTAATGGTTCCATCAGAGGAGGAAGTGGAAGAAAGACAAGTACTCAGAGCTGGCTGTCAAATGCCGGGGGGCAGGATTGAAGGCCCGGTGGAGGTAGTTTGTCTCAACAAAGGGATGCTGTGGTGAGTGGAGACAGGGGCAGATTCTGGCTCTGGCTAAGGAGGAAGAACAGGATCAGAAGGAAACAATACCTAACCCCAAAGCAGCTGATGGGAAATGGTCAGCTGCAGGGGGTGACAGGGACACATCCTTGTCACTGTTTGTCACCAGGATACATTCCAGGATTAAAGGGGAGAAACGTTGATGGATGCTGCTTTCTGGTTGAAAACCCTGTAGCCATTGTGGCAGCTGTCCAGTGGCCGTCGGAGGAGGAATTGCCATTGCCCTGCACAATATGTCAATGCTGAGAGATCCGTATCTATCATGCAACACCATTGTGAAGGCATATGATTGACCCGAGATTTATTCTGCAGCCGGACAATGACCCAAACAAAATGGTAATAAAAACGATCTCAAATTAAAGAAGGGCAGGAGGTTCTAGAAGTGATGGCATCACCCCCACATAGCCCTGATCTCACCATCATCAAATGTGTCTGGGATTATATAAAGAGACAAAATGAAAGCAAAACACCAAATATTGATCTGGTTTAGATTTGATCCGTTCTTTTACTTCATGTTGTTCCCTGGTGAAAAGAAATTATTAATGCCTAGAAAGCCGCATATAGATATGGTATGGCGTTTGATTTTTTATGGAGAATCGTTTTTCAAAGATGTTGGAACCTTTGGATGATATACACTCAGGGATATCTATATTTTAGGACAAAAATCATAATTGTCGATTATTCCCTTGAAATAGTTGCAATTATTAATTATGATGATCACAATCTAAATTGATTGATGTTTTAAATAGCTGGTTGCCATTGTTTGATGCAACTGCATGCCAAAGTTTTACATAAAAAAAAACAAAAAAAAAACAAACTGAAAACACTCGTTGACACAAAAATTTCTATAAATATAAATATATTACATTAGATTCAATTAGATTTCTCCAAAAGAAAACCTATACAAAAATTAGCAAAAGGTAAAATAAAAATAATGAATGAAGCACATGTTGTTGAAATCAAGAGGATGAGCAGTAATAAAAAAATTACACTATATATTGAAAAACTCACTATTGTTTGCATAGAACTGTGATTGAGACGGTGACACGCCCCCTGCCTGCTGCTGCTTCTGCTGCAGTTTATGTTCCACCAATCTCTTTTGGGTTTTCGTTTAGGTTCTCTGTTAGATTCTCTTTACTCGTTTAGGTTCTCTTCACTCTCAACGATCGCATAAACATCTTCCTTCACTATTTACAAACGTTTTGGCACTCAAAACGAACACTTTAGTGTGCCAAAAATGGTGGAAGACTGAGAGGAAATATGGAAGAAAGACGCACTTCATGCGGAAGAGTCACAGAAGAATCACAGACATATAACATGGTACAAAAACAGTACAATATAATACTAATGCACCTATTACTACTACCAATGCTTAAAGTATTTTATACAGTATGAATAGAATATTTACAATGAAATCTCAGCTAAAATATGGCTAAAGCGATCACAGGAAATCAATCACTTTTCTGTCAATGCTTTCATACGCTCCACAAACTTCCCACCCTTGGCATTCATTACCATAATAAATGTAATATCATTCGAAAGGTCTGTTTGGATTTTGTCGCTAATGCGCACACCTGTAAACTTTGTGGTTAAACTTTGTGATTTGCCTTTCACAATGTGATGCTCTAAACACTCAGAATAATTAAGGTATTTTTTTTTTTGTGTAATCGCAGCTTTAAAACATTACGTAAATACAAATAATTGTGCAGCTCTACTATATACTACATTAGAGATAAGTGTAAAGCCATCATTCTCCGTTTCATACCGTTAATGCTGCAGTGTATTTTGAGACATACTCTTAAAATCACCCAAATCCCGAGCAGCCACCAGCAACACCTCGCTGCCTCTGCATCCAGCTGTTGTCGTAGTTAAACACTGTGTGTCAGAACACATCAAATCACATTGATGCTTCAGTTCTCAGGCTTTGAAGACACATGCCAGACACATTTAATAAACTGACCAATTAACATAGAGGAGAGGCTAGTTTAAGCAAGTGCCTGAAGGGGACACGAGTGGCATTTACTCATTGAGCGGGTTCGATGATTCCGCCTTGTTTTCGTAATCTAGCCAGCCTCAAGCTCAGCAATGGCTGTTATCCCAAGAAAATCAGAGGAATTATGTTAATAATAATGATGAGAAAATGTGTATTACTGTTGTAGAATTTAACTGGAGGCCTCTGTAATCAAGGTGATTTGGCAATATAGGATTTTTCTTGGTAAATACTATTCTTTCAAAGGGAAACAGCTGTCAGAACACGGCACAGATGAGCGCTTCTGTTTCATATGTTTCCTTTTGCATCAATACATCTTATAAAACATTGCTAGTTTTTTTTTTACCATTCTTTCCCCAACTTTGCCGTATTCGTCAGCAAAGCCACCAAAAAAAGTGAAATACGAGAAGCCCCACCCTCCTTTTACTTTAGCGCTTGCTGATTGGATATTTACACAAAGGACGAGTTCATTGATTGTATATTTGCTCGCGGACATGCGTTTCTCTCCCTAACATCAGCCTCTTCATATGCAAAACGAATAATAATAATACATACAGGAGTTATTCAAAAGAGAAACTGCAAAAGTGCGGTTCGCAAGGGCATACCGAACCGAGGAGGGTGTAGCAAACAGTTCGTTATAAAACACAGTATTGTGGCATCACTATCTGATACAGTGTTTCATTGTCTATGCAATCAAAAGCCTTGGAATAGTCAATAAAATGCATAAATGCTGGTTACCAGGTAACAAAAAAACATGGACCCTTTTTTTATTTGCTTTTATAAAGACTGGAAACATTCACAAGCAAGAATTTGAAGATTTGCTAGTTTGTATAAAAAAATATGCTAATAATTCAATAAGAGATTATTATCGAGAATGTTGATTAGTTGTAGCAGTTTTTGATTAAATTCTGTAACTCGAGTGTTCCTCTTTTTACAGACGGAGAAAATGTGCATATTCCTAAAGCATTTTCTTTGTTTCATTTACCGATTCCAAATGCTCTGCTCAATTTCCAAATATTCCTTAAAACAGTGCATTGCTATCTTTGACGTGTTTTACCATTTCTTTTACTGCTTCCTGAAAGACACCAGATGTCTCTAACTTTCGTCTGTTCTCATTACTGCCAGCAAGGTGTTTCAAAATTGTGCATGATAACGTTTATGGTAGAAGACATTAAATAAAATACCCAGATCCCATTTGCCACAATGTCTTTGTGTTATTGCTTCATTTCAGCCCTCTAAACTCCGAAATCCGTTCTGGAGAGTGAGTGGAGGAAATATGGTTTGGCTCGATGAGACTGTTACTTGAGCTTCATTTGGCTTTATTGAATTATGTTCTGTAAGGAGATGTGTGCATTTCATAACCAGAGAATAACATAATGCAACATGAGGTGACCTCTGTTGGCTTTCTTGTTGTTATTAGATCATTTAGAAAACATTTTGGAATTAAAGATCTCAAATGCTTATAATTTCATTCCTATGAAATCAAGTCGCTGTGCACGTTTGGATAGTTTGAGAAAATACCCAACATGTGATTGTTTTTTGGGAATAAATCATAGTTTATTATCCCAGTAATCCACCCATCCAATTCTTCATATCCGGCATCGTTGGCTGGCGGAGGATGTCCAGGTACCACCCATCCTCATAGATGGAATGTGGAGCCGCAGATCTTCAAAATCATCTGATGAGATTTGATCCCCAACAAGATAAAGGCACGCTATAATTGCAAAATTATGTGCAATAAATCGCTAAATTGTCACAATACTTATTGTGGAGATGTCGTCCAGAAGCTGAAGTGTATTTGCTTCTTGCTGTGATTGTAATTCTAGTCACTTCTGAAACTTCTTTATCTTGTCTTCTTGTTTTATCCAATATTTACTAGTAGTACTCACATTTTAAACAAGAAAGATTATAAAATTAGCTCTCTCTGTCACTTCAACTTAATGCTTAATTAACACTGCCCCCTAGTGGAAGGATAGTATTAATTGCTCTCATACAAAACAAACTGGACCCTAGCCTTCTTAGCTTTGTGGTCTCGAATTCCATTTTTCCATTGATGGTTGGTCATAACATCAGTTTAAATAGTTAGTTTGTATCATGAGCAGAGTTTACTATAGTTAGAAATGATTCTACCTCAACACATTTGTAGAGGAGTGTACATACACCTTCATTAAATGATATCCATTACATTTTGAGTTTGAGTAAACCATGTTACACTACATAGACGGCAGGTGACTGAGAGATATTCACATACATACAAATGCTGTTTGGGTCTTGTTTTATTTAAGCCCCATGTGTCGTTGCACCAGGAAGCAAGTATTAAAAGCTGAAAGTGTACTTTTGAGAAATGAGTCCATGGATGTGCTGCTGAGGAAAAAAAAAAATCTGCTGATCTCTCCTTCAGATTGTCCCCGATTAAAAAAAGGGGAGGGGGGGCGGGGTAGCTCTCTGAAGTTTACCAACGACCCTTTTGGGATAAACATTGCTGTGTTGTTTACCTGGGGCTAGAGAAGCTGAAAGAAAGCTAGAGCTTCACCGGCTCTACTCGTGTGAAGGCAGAGTGTATTGAGTGGTCAGGGGAAGAGATAAGCTTTGATCTGATCTGTAGTTGTGGAACGATCACGGCTATTTATTGAACCTAATATCCTTTCGTTCCACTTTCTTTGTGTAAAGATTCTGCAATCTGCTACGGTTTGTGTGAATGTGTGAAAAAAAAAAGCTAAGATATAAATCTCAGGAGCAGGGGAAGGATGTTTTTCCTTCGGACCAATGTGTGGGTCAAAGCAGGTCAGCATTATTTATTTCCAAAGTTTGCAGCCATGGTTAAAAGTTTGAAATTGATCTTGTGTTGTGAACTAATCTGCAGAATCGATTTTTGCTTTTAAACTCTACACGGTAATGACTCGTTGTTGCGTGCTTCCAATCTATAGCAGGATCTGAAAGGTCATAAATGATAACGAGAATCCACAGCAGCTTTTGAAGTGTAGCATCAATGCCAGATGCTTAGTTTTTCCCCTTCTCTGGGTTGAGTTGATATCAATTTTGACCGACTGGACAATCAAATCAATCCTCAGCCTTCCTTTGTCTGTTGCAATTGAATAATTGTGCCGTCCTCACAATTGAATCAGACAAGGTGACCTTTCGTTACTGGTGCAGATGTGAGCTGTCAAAAAGTCCTTCATATCATATCAACTGCTGCTATTCCTCAACCATGGTTTGGGCTTGTGCTGTTCTTTAATTTGAACTGTGACTTCTGCTCTGCAGGGGCTTATCAACCCCCCCCCCCACCCCCAAGATATTTTTCTTGCCTAATTGAAAATCTTTCCTCATCCACAAACATTGGCCTAGTAACACAAATGTCAGAGGCGACGCATTATAAATGATTAACACTAAGAAGTCTCTGCACGCACCGGTGCTTGGGCCAATCACAGTGGCTGTTTTGAATTTAGTTAATGATGTTCATTCATTATCTCCAGCACACATTGGGCGAGAGGCGGGGGTACACCAGTCCATCACATGGCAACATTCGCTCACAAATTCACACCTAAGGGGAATTTAGATTACCCAATTAACCTAATCGCATGTTTTTGGGATTGTGGGGGAAACCGGAGTACTCTGAGGAAACCCACGCAAGCACGGGGAGAACATGCAAACTCCTTTCATGAAGGTCACCGACAACCTTCTAACTGGTAGGCCACCCTCTGTGCCACTGTGCCGCTAGTTAATGATGTTACACGATGAAACATAATTTTCAAGCACATTAAATGTGAGAGCATGGGAAATCGATTTTACAGAGGCCAAATCTGTGTCAAATCAAATTTACACATCGCTTTGTCCTTGTCTTTGATTTCAGGGGGATTTATGAATTTTTATTTTGTCTCCAATACTGTTGCTTTTTGTTATGAAACATAGAAACAGTTTTTTGCTGTGAATATACAATGTAATATTGGAATTGTATTTTTGAACATTTTTAAGATTTGTTTTGGAATTTTTGTGTAATATAATGAATTTTAAATAAAATATGAGACTGGGGTTGTACTACAAAATAATACCAGGTATTAACACAAAACTGAAACATTTCATTTAACATTCTGGTTTAGAATTTAAATAGTTTATCTGTCTTCAGCTCACATTATTTATTTTTTACATATCCAATTTTTTTTTCCTTGAAATCACTAATATATTCATTATGCGATCTTTTGTCACGTGACTCATGTTTAATACTTCATATGTCCGTGTGTGTTTGTTTATCTGCTTCCTCGTGCTCTGTCTCCCAGTTTACCTCTCGTGCTTGCCTGGTCTCCTGTTTTAGCTGTCTCTGTTTCCCTCATTTATATCCCGTGCTTGTCATCGGCAGCACGGATTGTTCCACGCTCTCTGTGTCATGGATCACTCAATTCATGCTCTTTGTTTCTATTTGATTCAGTTTTCATCAGTGTTATGATATTCTCTCTATTGGGGTATTTTTAGTTATTTCAAGGTTTTCCCCCTCGTAGGTTATTTATATTTGTGTCCAGCGTTTGTTTCTGTTTGTTGATAAACTACTTTATGCATCTCATCTAATGCACTTGAGTTGTTCCATGTTGTATGTTACAGTTAAGTTTCATTGATTAGTAAGGAAACACTGAGAAATCAGATTTTAATGGTATATATGCAAAAGTTATTCAAATTATACAGGAGAGGGTACAGTCCTTTTTTATTTTACAGTTCAGCCTTACTTATCGAATAAAATACCTACTTAAAAGAAAATGTAAATTTCACACCTTTGAAAGGATTTAAATAATGTCATGTAGATATATTACAGAAAAGCAAGGAATCTTTGACATCGTAAGCACCTCTCACATAATAACAGAGCTTTTCTATTTCTTCCCGATTCTCATTGCCAGATAAAATCAAATTTCTTTTTTTTTTATCCACGTGAGAGATGCAGCACTCTGATGAATCAAACAAAGATTCGCCATTTGGTTATCTTAACGTACAAAAGCTTAACTGCAGATTGTACGATTGGTTTCGGCAATATTTAGATGGAAACATGACAATCTCCCCTTTATTCAAAAAGTAGCATCTTTCAGTTCACAAAAGCATTCGTATGTTGTCACTTATCAAATAATAATTTTGCCTCATTATCACTTTTTGAGACAGAACTGCACACATCTGCCTTTGAGGTAATCCAGCGTATAGCGCATACTAACTTCCACAGCAGATATTATGAGCAAATAAATGGCAAATCCAGAATCAGAAAGAGCTTTATTGCCAGGTATGTTTGCACATGCGAGGAATGTGTTTTTGTGCAGAGACAAGACAAGATACAGGTAATAAAAAAATTATATGTAAATCCAAATTTAGACATTCTAAATTTACAAAAAGACATTGTAACACAGTATAAAAATAAAAAATTTACATAATACATAAAATCAAAAATAGACATTAAGTAGTGCAAGTGGAAATGGAAATATGTGCAAAAATGTTGATATTATGCAAATATTTAGAATAAATACAACTCTATTGATTATTAATTTCTTTTATAGATACAAAAAAAATGTTTTGTTGTTTTAAAACCCAAATACAGGTCTGCAGAGTTTAGAAGAAAAGCAGTCTTTTAAAAAAGATTTATTTAATATTTTCATTTTGAAATGATCAAACGTTTATAAGTTGTGCATGTTTTTCTTGTGTGTTTTACTAGATAATCTTCTCATAGACTACCAGTTCACCTTTAATCTGCTCCAGGAGGATGATCAACATTACACGGCCATTAACTTCATGGCAAATCCAGAAGAGGTCAGTTTTTATAGAAATGGCTTTTAGAGACTATTTATTATGAGTTTAAAAGGCCTTGTGTCTGTATCTGTTCATCTATGTAGACTACGTGCAGAAGTAAATAGAGCCCGGACTGTTACGGTTACTTTCCCACATTTGTGGCTAATTAGTGACTCTTCCATACAACGGTGGTAGAGTACCGCAGAAAAGGTACTCTTCATAGAGGAACATGAGGAACTGAACTGGGTGACATGAGTTCTTCTTGATTGAACCATTTTCTCCTTAGTACTCAGTTTAGATGAACGGCTAGATCTAGGAAGATGCCTACTGAACTTTCATCATTGTGGCCTTGAAGTCATTAGAATTGTTTATTTTTCCCGATCTGTGCCTCAACATGACGTTGAATAATGCAATACAAATGAACCACCAACAGCATAATTCATCCACATTAGCCTAATCAGTGAATAGATCACCACAACATTAATGTGCAACATTAATCCCATAAAGGATTGAAAATTGTGGCATAATTACATCCTGGTCATTGCAGCACAATTTACAGGGCAAAGAATCGACATTTTTGTCATCGTTAGGTGCTAAAATATCATAGCCTGTTTTTCAAGTCAGTACATTATCAGTTAGGGTGATAGAAAAAGGAATTGCACAATAAGAAAGAGTGTGCATTAAAACACCCACATTCCCCACGGTTGTGGGTTGTGACGCTCCCTGCAGGAGAGTGACTTCACTAATAAAAAAAAAAAACAACCTTGTCCGACAAGACAAAAGACTTGTCTTGCCCATTGATTTCAAAAGGGAATTTTTTAATTTTAACATAAAGTTGCGGAAATAAGCCAGCTATACAAATAAGTATTAACACACTATTCCTCAATAAGCTGCATGCTTAAAAATAAGGCAAAGCATGGCTTTATCAATCAGCAAAGTGTGTTGTATATAGACATTGTCACACAGAAATAAAATAATTATTCCTAACAAAACTAAAATTTGTGGTTGATTTGACTAGTAGATGATAAAACGTATATATTGTGTCAACATGTTTTATGTTTTCCAGACCAATAAGAACCTTGATATGTCAATAAATGCATCCAACAACTTCAACCTCAACATTACGTGGTCCATTGGCACAACAGGTAAAGTGTTCTATTAGCTGTGTATGACTGTGTCTATGTGCAGAGATTTCATTTAGATACCATTAGGTCTTCGTAATATGCAATACATTGGTTAATCACACAAACAATTAAAATTAGGTTCTCTCTCTCTCTCTCTCTCTCTCTCTCTCTAAATCCTCTCTTTTTCTATCTCATAAACATTATGAAGAATTGCGGGGAATCTCAGAATGTGACGAAAAAGGGACTTTACTTTGCCAGGTTACAGAACATGTGGCTGTTTGTTTCTATGACTTGCATTGTAAAAAAAAAAAAAAAATTTTTGTTTACACTAAAATTAGCACCTTTTTTTCTCACAGAGCAAGTGATTCATTGGTTGAGGCCACCTCCAGTCAGGGAGGGTAATAATTGCTTGTGCCAATAAAACTTTAGCACGGATAAACATTAAACACTTAACATGCAAGTTCTACAACACATGCTTTATAGCCGAACACCTCGATGTGAAGATTTGCTTGGTAAATTGGCGTGTAAATCATTCAAAATAGTTTTTTTTTTTTCAGAAAATGTACAATAGGGCTTTATATAATAATTAAGGTTGAATATGTAAGAAAAGGACTTGATCTTATTTGACAATTTTGTACAGTGGTACCCCGATATACGAAATTATCCGTTCCAGATTGGCATTCATATCTCAAACATTTCATATCTAGAAGCAAGTTGTACATGTAAAACACCTAATCCGTGCAATGGCTTTCAGAAAAATGGAAAACAAGAAAAAAATCAAGTAGTTTCTCAATCAAGTGTAGCCACATGTGTCAAACTCAAGGCCCGCGGGCCATATGTGGCCCGCCATGTAATCTAATGTGGCCTGCGAGAGCTTACAAGTTTTGAGTGTATCAAAACAAAACTTTAGCGATGTGTTAGCGGAGAAATCATTGTAAATATAATGTTTATACTGTATATAACAGCATAGGCATTGTCTTAGTAGTAGTAGTAATAGGTGGTTTTTTAGAGTTTGAACAGTTTTTTTTTTTTACCGTGTTCGGTCCTTGATTCTTCTTCCGCATTCGCGCAAGTGTGTCTTTTTTTCCTTATTTCCTCGCATTCTTACGCCGTTTTTGGCACACTAAACTGTTCGATTGTAGTACCAACACACTTGTAAATAGTGAAAGAAGATGTTTATACCATCGTTGAGAGCCCCTGTGAGTTGTGAAACACAAACAGCAACAGCAGGGGGCGTGTCACCGTCTCAATCACAGTCATATGTAAAAAGTTTTTATTCACATGGTTTATTCCCAACAATAATGTTTTTCAATATATGTATAGTGTAACTTTTGACGTTATATTATACTGCTTTAAAACTGCTCTTGATTCCAACAATATATTGCTTAATTTATTTTTATCATTTGCTAAGGTCTTCAGCTGGACAGGAACTACTCTACAATATTCCACAGCTGAATAAAATGACCTGGACCTTTGTAAATAAAACAACCTGAAAATTCGACACTGAAAGACTATTCAGACGTTTTGGACAGGATTTTTTTGCTCTGATCTAAGATTGGGATTGGGACAATTTGATTCTTCATTAATTGAGTTATGTGGTTTTTGATAAGCTGACAAATCAAAAGGATTTATATTAGAACAACAAGCATACAGTTGTTTCTATGCAACTGAATTGTCACTTGAATAAGTTATAAATAATGAGTTTTTTAACATTAAGGAGTAGTTACATTTATTTTACATTACATTTGATTACATTGTTTTACATTTATAAGTTACATCTGGCCCTTTGATGCTAATGTGCTAATGTGGCCCTCGGTGAAAATGAGTTTGACACCACTGATCTACACATTGTTAATGTAATAAATTATATAAAAACACAAGCAAAATAAGTAAAATGTACACATACCTTGAGAGTGAAGTGATGTGTTGGAGGAGGTGGAACAGATGACAGAAAACATTACGGCACCACGTATGAAAGTTAACTTTCTCAAGAAATTTCACAACAAGAACCGACACGGTTTGAAGAACGGGCGCAGTCAGATGGAGAGACGCTTCTGAGAACGCGTCACTGGGTGTCTCTAACTGGGTGTCTCTAGCTACAGAACAAATCATTGCGATCGAGACATTGTGCAAAGCGGTGAAAAAAAATTCCAGACCCATGGCATTTTCACTCCCTCTCCCACCCTTGTGGTGCTCCAGGACATCCTCATGGTGCTCCAGGACCTCCTCATGAACTAATTAGGCACTGGTTAAACAGACCTTGAACTCCAAAGTAAAAAAAAAAGAAACTAAGATCAATCTTTTTATTTTAGAATCATGCAAAGAGTGGTAAATGTTTTTGTAAAAAAAAAAATGTGAATATGTAAAAAAATGCAAATTTAATAGAAACTAAATTACTATTGTTACCAATAACGGCGGATTGATATTATAAGTGAACAAAACGAACTAGACTAACAGTGCTACGGAATTTATCAACTGTTGCCAATCAGATACCAGTATTCTCACACTATGGAAAATTATTGGTTATTATATTAAATTCAATTAATTTCACTGCAAAATGTGATTTTGTGACAAACAAATGTGTGGAGAAGTGCTAAATATTGTCTAATATATATATCTATAGATAATGCTCATTCCCATTGGTCAGTTGAATTGACACGGAGACAATAATTAAAGATTTAGGTTCCTTTTCTTCTGGAATATCTAATACATTTATTCGGCCTGAGTAAAAGCTTTAATGCCATGAACAGACATTTAGAAAATAATCACTTTGGTCAGTAATAATGAGCCCAGACCTTTACTAAAGGCCTTTTCCTTATTGATCATGACCTTCGAAATCATCTCCTCGAACTCTATATAGATGCATTGTTGACGTTTCAATGATCTCGCAAGAGGTTTGCATGCAGATGTTCTTGTTTGCTGACGTGCCTTTTCCTGAAATTTTTGTTTCTGCTCCTCCAGCGGGTACTATCTCAGGGGAGGAATTCCCCATAGTGTCCAAGACTAACATCAAGGAGTACAGAGACAGTTTCTCCTGTGAGACTTTCTCCTTCCTCGCAAATCCCAACATCACTTTCCATGTCTATGTCGGCAATTTCTCATGGCCCATCAAAATCCAGGTAAGAAAAGCTTATTTACGTCCTCCAAGGGTTTGTGTTTTCTATTGTTGTGAAATATTGGAATGTTGTGAATATTTTAAATACAGAAATATTGTGATCACCTTTATACTGGAAGAAGAAGAAAAAAAGAGAAAACGGCTTTGAATGTAAATAAATAAATTAAAATGTATTTTTAGATCTTTGAATGTAAATAAATTATTTGACACTGTTTGCTTTCACTTTTCCAGTGTTCATTTTCAGTTCTGATTTTGTCATTCAACTTTTAACACTTTTCTCACATGGAGGCGGGGCTTAACTGATCTGGCTCCTAATAGGTGGTTCGGGTTAGCAGGTGTGTCTCTGCCATTGGTCTGCTATTCACAAATCACTCCTCATTGAAAAAATGACTATGCAGAGAGCGTGGACTTTCTATTTGGTAGAGCTGACAGTACACTCTACCGTACATTTTATGGTAAAAACCCGGCAGCTTTGGTTGCCAGAACTTTCCCCTTAAATATCTGGTAGCACCATTATTGATTTAACAGGATTATACTTTCTAAATAACATATGTCCTACTATAAAAAACAGTTTATACCTGTAAATTTCAAGGATATAAATTGTAATATTTACTGGAAATAAAATGTTTGTTACAGCTCAGAACTGTCTCTTTTAAAGGTTACTGGATTGCATTGGAAATTTTTCATATTATCATGTTTTCACAGTTTATAGCTGTCTACATGTATGTTGTCCCATGGGTTGCTTACGAAAATTCTCCAAAACACATTTTAGAAAAATAAAAATCATATCTTTTCGATAAAACTTATTTTTTGTCATATTCACGTTGTCATATTATCATTAGATTGAACTGTTACATTAACTTTCTCTGTAAATTCTACTGTCATCACATGTTTTGAGAAATAAAGTGTTTTTCCATTTTTACGGCATATTGCTGTTAAATTCACAGATACAGTGGAATCCCGAAACACGAATGCTGTGAGTTACAAAATGTTTGCGATACGAAAGGTCTTGTGGAAATTTTTTTGCTTTGAGATACGAACAACCACAAACAGTTCTGCTCTATTATTATCCACTTGTTAAGTCTCACGTCGTGCTGTGCTTCTGGGTTCTGGCGCTCCATTCTCCCATTGTTTGTTTACTAAGTCGTTTCCATGGCATTTTGGGCTGGTTAAGCTTTGTCTCTTTCTTTGTTGATTCATTTTACACAGGAGTGTTCATGCAGACAAATAAGTATTCTGTTAGTAAAAAGTTAAGACCAATTTTGTGTAAATAAATCTGAAATGTTTTCAACTTAAAAGTTACACTTTGCCTATTTCACGGGCCGCCATTAAAAGAATAAAAGAGGCTCCTTTGGGAAGAAACCTAAAGTAGAGGTAAACATGCAAATACTGCCAAGATATATTTCATCATATTATCTCAAATCCCACGGTTGTATTATATACACAATCATTAAAAGATATGAAATATTGGTCAGATAATAACTCTAACAACAACGCATTCCTACAGCGCCAAAGTAACAACTTACAAAGACAGCCTTTTCTTGATGTTCATCTAGGTTTCTTCCCACCGGAGCCTCTCTTTCATTCTTAAAATGGCGGCCGTGTAAAATAAGAGAAAAAGTCTTAAACCTTGGCAGTGGATTCTATTGTACAGTCTTTCTCTCTGCTGATAGCCCTGTTGCACTTTCTCAGCTACACTACAGAAAAACATGATGGTTTTTTTCATTTTAAAAGAATTGGGACTCCCCTTCGCTTCAAGCAAATGTGCAAAGCTGGCCAAGAGATAGAGCTAAGGTAGACATGATATTGTAAATAAATCAATCTTTATTTTATACCATCTCTAATGATAGCATCCCAAGATGTAGCAAAGGTACAAACCCTACTTTTCCATTCCGGCTGTACTATTCAGATTAAACATGAGGGTCTTGTACAGAACAGGTGGCGCAGCTGCTAATGGAGCATGTTAGTAAGCAACACAGTCATCAGTCTTCCCAGCATCCTACTGTCAGTTCCTGCTGTGCCCTGAGTAACATCACTGTGGCCTGTTGGTACTCTATCAGCTCTCTATTGATTGTGGCTGTGAATCCTTCCCATTAATGGAGTTTTCCATAGCCACGTATAGATGAGATAGTAACACGATCCTTTAATTGTTCCCATCAGCACCACCATCATCTATAGACAGATGTGAGTAACCTGAGAAGAACTCTGACCTTGTCTCATCCAGTCAAAATAAAACCATCCCTTCTTCCTATTCATTGGTGCATAGCGAAAATATGATTTCCTCCAGCCAGCCGCAGCGAGCGATGATGCGTCTTTCTTTTAAATGACTCTTTTATCGACTGAAGAATGAGATGAAACCGTTTTCGCCCTCAGCTAGAGCAGAGCTTTGTTCGGTATTTGTTTATGAAAAGCTCATTTTGTTCTTTTAAACTGATAAAGGACATTTGCAGGAGAGGGTTTCCTTCATGCTCTCCGTGACTAAAATGCCATGTGTCACAAATCTCTGCGCACTACTTTCTGCGGTATCATGCTTCATGTGGAGGGAGGTCGAAGCTGTAGTGACCTATCCACAGGCGATCTTCACAGACACTTATGGCAGCTCTGCAGCTGAAGTGAGCTGCTGACGTGCCGGAGATTGCCGTCTTAGTTGAAGCCCTGCCACATCACAATTCGTCACCATCTGTCATCATCTCATCCCATAGAGCCATGTTTCACTACTGACTTTTCACTGCAGACAAACGTAAAGCTGCATTAACTCTATGAGGTTACATTAAAGCCACAGTCTAAGTGCAAAAAGTCCTATTTTGAGAGTGAAAAAAGACATTTTGCACACACACAAACTGCCTTTTCTGAATACAATGTTCTCACCGCAAAGACGAACGGATTTTTGAGCATGTAAGAAAACTATTTTGAGCAAACCATGCCCTCATTCATGCGCTCACTTGAAACAAAATTCCAGCCAATCAGAGATATTCTGATTAGCCGACGAATCACAACCTTCTCTCAGTGGAAGTTGTTTCAGTTCATGACTTTCGAACTACTTGTGACATTGGTGATTTGCAGTTGTTTGGTATAAAGGAAGTTTTCCTTTAGTTTTTTTGCTCACTTGGTATTTTGTACAATTATAAAAAAAAATAAGTTATAAAAAAATGTATTTTTCTGGAAACATTATTTGTTTAATGTTTTTTGTCACACCAGTACTGCACTGTATGATTTTTATGCACATTGTTGTTGTAGCAGGGCCCTAGACTAATTTTTTGCACTGGTTGCACTGGTGCGCCTAAAGTTTTTTCTTAGGTGCACCAGCACAAAAGTTAGGTGCACCCAAATTTTCAACTGCATCACATTTAACACCGCATTTTCACAAGTTCACTTTTTTTAGTTATCTATTTATTTATTTTTTTTAAAATCACTGTCCATATAGACAATATTGACTTGTAAATGATTAACTAACAACCTGGTCAATATAAAGTTCTTTATTTGAAGCACAATTCCACAAGAAAGGTAACTAAAACTTACTGAAAAGGTGTTTAAAGTGCTTTACTGAGCTGAAATTTAAACTTTAAACTGATTTTGGTCCCTAAGAGCAGCAAATACAAATAAAAACGATAATACCATTTACTACCCAGATCAAGAGTTTATAATGCAGCCTATTTATTTATTTTTTCATTTTTAAGTGTCAGAATATTATGGTTAATGCAGTAACGAGACGGTAGGCATATTATTGACATAGGCTCCATGACATGACATGGCTTACCTTGGGCATGAGCATGCTCGACCTCACTGTGTTCAATAATATATTCATCGGTCTTCCTTTCCGCAAGATACGACTGTACACAATGATGCATTCCTTTGTGGCGATATATGTGTCTCCGTCGATCAGGAATTCCATGTACGCACTGTTCACAATTTGCACAGACGTCTTTTTTTTCTTTTTTTCTGCGATGACTCCTATAAATTGGGTGCGCGCGACATCATTGCTGTACGTCGGGTTAACGTTCAAGCCATTTTTCTTCATAAGAATTAATTCGGACTTGAATTTAGTGAAGGGGAGTTCTTCTTTTGCAATATTGTAGGCAACATAAAACTTAATATCATCTCGGCCTCGTCTGATGATCTGTTTGAAAGGCAGCGGGGAGAGGGGACACTTGAGCGGTGCATTTATCGCGGCATGTTATGTGTTTTATAGAAAAGTTTATAGTTTCAATTCTAAATGTATTAGAGCCAGTCACAGGGAGGTTGATGGCTCCGTGTCAGAGCATTGGTTATGATTTTCACGATCAGGCCCTAACTTATCTTTCTTAATGAAAAATCTGTCAATCGTTCTTTTCATCTTCTCTCGTAATCCACGGCTACATCCACTGTGTACCTGATGGACTCACCTCTCTCTGTCTGACTGCATCACGTGCATTTTCAAACGTACGTTCACACACATACAGGAATATCTGGACCACGGCCAATCAGAGGGGGGGTGGGACGGGATACACTTTTCACTATCTCTGATTGGTTTAGACCACGATATGGGCCTAATGTGTGTCTGTTGTTGAACAACAGGGAGACTCACGGAGTTTCGTTTTTTTCCCCTCGAACGACGGGTCACACCGGTGCAACCTTTGATTTTTTTTTTTTTAGTCGCACCATTGAGAAATTAGGTCGCATATACCGAACCGAATATATGGCCTAATATAAATATATATCTATCTATCTCAATATCTCAGCTGTGATGAGCAAAGACGGCGACCCAGAGCGGATTACTAGCACCTCAGTGACCTCACACTAGTTTTCATTACAGCGGAACATTTCTCTTTTATTTCTCTTTAAACTTCTTGATCATGGAGTTCTCGAATATATTGGGCTTCAGGGGTTTCCTTAACATCCGTACGTGTGTAACCTTTAAACAAACAATCCGGAAGCAAGAGTTTTGTAAAAGCATAATTTTCTCTATACATAATGCAAGAATAATACTATCCGCATCTGACCAATCAAAGGTTTTAGACGATGTTTGAATTCATCCGGGGAACAGTGCGGACTGTAACTTGCAAACAAAGACTTGAAAGCTCCAGGTCTTAGCTCTTAGTACCTCTTGCCTATAGGTATCAGAGATAACATTTGAAACAGTGACTTGATGTGTTTCGATTGACACATTTGGTCTGGTTTTCACCTTTGTTTATAAGGGTTTGCTGTGGCAGACACTCAGAGAACGCTCGTGTAGATGAGAGCTTTGCTTACGGCATTCACCCCGAGGCTGTGTCCAGGCTTGTGTACAAATTTGTGGTTTTTACATACCTCAGAACCACAGAACTTGAAGTACTAAGCTCTCTGAAAAGCCTGTATTTAAGTGTGTGGAAACCATGTTTATGGTTCAGATATTTTCATAATGGTGTGCCATACTTCCATGGGATTTTACCATGGAAACCATATGGCAAATACTGGGATATCTGAGGGATATGTGTCTGGGTTTTTTCACAGAGTAGAACAAAAATGGAGTTGCAGAAATCTAAAACTAAAGTGTTTTTCCTTCCCCAAATTAGCCCAAAACTTTTCCTCTTGATGCCAAGCCATGGCTTTAATGAAAACCTACTGGGTTTTTCTCGTTCTAGCTTTTGGATCCATTACGTCAAACAACACTCCATAAAATGACAAAACCCTCTGACCCGCTTGACCTAACGCACTCTGTGGACTGGTACAGAGGTGTCGTACCAGCGTGTTCTTCTATTGTCTACTTTTAAAAGCCTTGGGTTTGTTGTTTTCCTGTGGACAGATCCTGGAATCCTTGGCAACTAAAACAGAAAACAAATACAGCAGAATATCTAACTTTAAATAAACGCAGCCATATAACGCTTTACGACGATTGTACTCTTGTAAATGTTCCTTTATTAGTGTCCTCTGTACGACCATTTATCAACTATTAGCACATTAATTTTTACACACTTCGTCGTAGTTCCCAGCAGCACACACACGGCTCCGTTATAAAACAACTCTGGTTTGTTTTCCCTCATGAACACTTCATCAGATCGAGCGTCTTCAGCTATTTTTTTTTTTTTTTTTTTTTACCACATTCAGGGATGGAGTTTCTTTTTCTGTGTAAGTATCCATTAGTTTCTGAGAACCTAGTTCGGGTTCTTTGCAGGAAAAACTCCATGTTGCTTCTCGATTGGTGTTTGCTAACAGAACAGAGACCTGCTTCTTGTGTGTGAACAGAAAGTTGTCTGCTTTTAAGGGTTTTCGTATTTTCAGGCTCACAAAGCTTCGGTTGAAGGTATGTGGTTGTAAAGAGAAGAATGTGAGCTAACAAAACATCTGTTTGGGTGAAAGGGAAGTTGTTTGAATAAGTTTGAGGAAGGAATGCTCAGCTCAAACCAACCTGAAAAAAGAAGACGAGTTACTAGCTTTAGTAACCTTCACTCACGCTGAGCCGCAGACAGAGGTGCGCTGATCCAGGTTGATGACCTGGAATCAAAAATAGAAATATTTGTCTGTAGCAGACTTTCTTTGAAAGCTGGAGAGCAGTGCATTGATGACTGTCTGCCACAGTGAAGCATGAGGCATCTGATTGTCCCTTAATTTATTCTGCCGTGGGACAATGACTCCAAGAATTCTCTTCAGCTAAAAGAAGAACGAGGAGTCCTGGAATAGTGATGCATGGCCATCCTCGAGTGCGTCTGGGTGTGTTACATGTAGAGACAGAAGGATGTGATTTCGATTCTCTTTTGTTTGCTGATGAAACTCAATGTGTAACACTTGGAATTTCTGAAAGAATTCTTTGTTTGCAGCATTTCACCCCATTTTTCCTATTTGAATAATTTCCAATAGGTTCTTGTATACAACAGGGGCCAAAACACAAGTTATATTGTCGGACACACACTACAGCATGAGGTAAAAGTGTGGATAATTCCAGTGAATCCTCATCTACAATAGATTTTCTTGGTGCATCACCAGCTTTTGCCAGAGAGACCCAAGTTTGTCAGAGTTTAACTGGGAAAAAGCCTCTTTGGCAACCCAACCCTTTGGCCCATTTTAGAGCAGCTATTTTACAAATCTTATGAAATCAAAGTGAAGTCACTGATTCCTAATCAACAGACGAATGCTCCATGAAATGCACTCCATTCTTTACGCTCAGTGTATTGTCGCCAATCTTACCCTGTGGTTCCTTTGACCGCTTTGAAAAGAACAGCCCTGCAGACATCCACATGTGTTTTGGATTCACAGATGGAGGTTTCACATAGAGAAATTGTTTACAGATTGGAACAGATCCTTGTTTCTTTGGCACACTTACGTTCCACTGAACACAATGTTCCAGATCTACTGCTTATCGTGCTTTCCTACAAGCACACATTCCAATTCTCTTTAATGAAAGCTCAACCTTTTCTTCTGCGTAAATGAACATCCCTGTTATGTTTTCATGAGTGCAGGAACGCTAAGAAAGAGGCAGACCTGGAAGGAGCTCTGGCCAGGCTGAAGGATCTGGAAGCTCTGCTCAACTCCAAGGACGCATCACTCTCCACAGCACTGGGGGAGAAGAGGTCACTGGAGGTCGAAGTCAGAGACTTCAAAGCCCAGCTGGCCAAGGTGATGACCCCAAATCAGTTCTGGGTGTTCTGTGCTTTTCGATGTCAGCAGGCGAATGGTGGACGCTAGCTTAAGACCTGAGCATCACTTTTAGTTTCATTTAAAGGTCAATGTTTACAAGAGCATTTTACTCTAACCAGCTGAAGCAATACTAACCATAGATTATTAACCCTAACCCATAAGAGTCCAATAGAAACCCAACAAAACTGGAACGTTCCAAAAGATCAAGGTCACATGATTGATGTCGAATAGATGGGTCATGTTTTATTTTTAATAACCAATTCACATTGGTTGAATTATATGGGAAATGTGATTCTTTTAAAGTCTCTTTTTAATTAAAATCACTTTCAGTCTCTTCGTTTTCTAGCCCAGGCTTATTCTGGTTATTTTCATTCAGAAAATTTCATAAATACTCCCCAGTTTTTCACCCATTGGTTACGGATTTGCATATTCATGACTTGTAGGCAAAGTTACTGTCTGACGGTCGACGTAGACGTGAGGGAGATTAATTACGAGCAGCTTCCACACGGAGCGATTGTCGTCTCGGGACAGTTGGAATGAAGCAGGGAAAGATCGTCGGGATCTGCAAACACAAAGCACACCGCCTCCATTCCCTTACACTACAGGATCTGAACAAATGATTTTAGATTAAGGTTTTAAAAATAACAAAAGTGATTTCTCCGACTGGAAGACAACGAAAGGATTCAGGAGAATGTGTACTGGAGCCTCATCAAATGTCCAGCTACGTCATCACACATCGGGTCAATGATCCAACATGCCTCCAAAATATTTGATCAGAGGCGGATCTGGTGGAGCAAGAACTCTTTCTATTTCTAAACAGACCTCAAGTCTCTGCCAACGGTCAGCACAGGCAGAAAAGAACTGCTGAGACGTCTTCCCAATCGTTCTATTACTTGACGTTCCCTGGAGAATAATGACATCTCATTATTCATCGGAGCAGAAACGTACAAATATATTTATATATATTATCTGAACAGTGGTTTTATTATGATGCAGGTGGAGGGCGGTCTGAACGATGCTAAGAACCAGCTCCAGGATGAAATGCTTCGGCGTGTTGATGCTGAAAACCGAATCCAGACGCTGAAGGAGGAGCTGGAGTTCCAGAAGAACATCTACCGTGAGGTCTCCCACTCTCATTATGGTCATAGCAAATATATGTAATCCCTGCCCTCGCTAATCTGAACCACTCATCATCAGGAGATCAGTGAGTCCAAGCGCAGGCATGAGTCTCGCATGGTGGAGATCGACAGCGGTCGCCAGCAGGAGTACGAGAGTAAACTGGCCGACGCTTTAGTTGAACTCCGTAACCAACACGAAGAGCAGCTTCGCATCTACAAGGAGGAAATCGAGAAGACCTACAACTCCAAGGTAACAGCATCTGAGTTGTTGAGTATGGTAAAGGTACTCGTGATCGTTGATCCGCCCTGGGCACATATTTGGCGGCTGTTTGTTAAACATTGTCTTGAATAAAGGCAAACAGGATACGTGTCGAGTAAATACCGTGTTGTGTGTGTGTGTGCAGCTGGAGAATGCTCGTTCCTCGGCCGAGAGGAACAGTCATCTGGTGGGAGCCGCCCATGAGGAGCTGCAGCAGACTCGTGTGAGGATGGAGAGTGTGAGCGCTCAGCTCTCTCAGCTGCAGAAACAGGTACGCACAAGCACAACATGCAAACTCCAACTCGAGTCAATGAGCGCGGTGGCAGGGCCTCAGCGACGCGTGCGTTTTGTTGTTAAACATCTGTTCCCAGGTGATGTCCTCCACTCCGACTGAATGCCTGAAAGAAGACGCGCCCAAGCATGTTACACTAGAACCCTTTCGATTAGAACCGTGAATTTATTCCATCCGTTGCGATACGATTGTCTCAGGTGTGTTCCTCAGAACTGATTATGAACACAGTAAAAAGAGAGAGAGAACAAATCTCAAAAGATTCGATCGGCTGGGGCTGGAGACTCTACCCTTTCCATGGTATTCATCAACATATGTATCCAAAACTAGTGTATTTTATAGACAAACCACTTCAAACTCTTTATTTAAACACCATTAATATGTATGTACGTATATAATTTATTCATTCATTTATTTATTTTTTACAAGGATGCACCTAAATGTCAGGGTTTTGAGGCTTGTTTTTGGGATGATGCTCCACCAAATTTTAATGAACATGACACTAACTCTAACTCGAACACTAATGTTAAATATTTGTGAGATGTCTGGAGAAATATCGTCCTCCAGTCGCTAACTTTAACTTGAACAATGGTAGGCTCATCACTGTCCAGATGAGATGGCTGAATAGTTCCGCTCTGTTTGTAGGGGTGCCCATGTGAATGTTTTCAGCCCTTCCTCTAGCCATCGGTTTCAAGGGGCATTTGGTAAATGAAACACATGGAACTTGGTGTTTGGTGATGCAGTTAGCATTAAGTGCTATGTCCATGAACACTGAACGCATTGAATTTATTTTACATTTGCCCCGGGTCAAGATTTGTGTTGCATAGTAGCGCTTGCTTGGGAAGGTTGACGGGAAGTACGTGGATGTTTCCTCTGAACAACATTTATTTCAATAAAGTCTAATTACACTTTAATGTAAATACAGATTGATTTTATTTTGGTGTTATTTATTACTCATCATCATATAATCTCTATTTGCATGTTCCACCATCAAAACTTCCTTCAGGTTGTGCTTTTCTGAATCTTGCGTGTGTTTTTTCTGTGTACGCACTGATTTGCTCTATAATGTGTTTAAATAATTTATTCATAAACTGTGCTGCGTGTTCATAGCATTTGTTTCAAGAGCACATTGTTTATGGTGTTTGCTAGCTGGCTGCTCGTGAGGCAAAGATTCGTGAGCTCGAGGAAGGTATGTCCAGGGAGCGGGAGGTGATGCGCCGGCGTCTGGAAGACAAGGAGAAGGAGATGGCCGAGATGAGGCAGCGTATGCAGCAGCAGCTGGACGAGTACCAGGAGCTGCTGGACATTAAACTGGCTCTCGACATGGAGATCAGTGCCTACCGGAAGCTGCTGGAGGGCGAGGAGGAGAGGTGAGTGAGCGATAATAATAATAATAAGGACTATATAAAAGTTGAAGATAGCGACCAGACATCTGTACGCTTCGCTCTACATTAACTTACAGAATTAATTTGAATAAATGGTTTAAGGATTCTTCCGCTGTATGTTTAGACTGCGCCTGTCCCCGAGTCCTCCTCCTGCCCGCGGGGTGACCGTGACCCGCTCCTCTGGCACTCACACCCGTGTGCTCCAGAGCACCAGTCGCTCATCTTCTGGCACAGCCAAGAAACGCCGCTTGAACGAGAACGACAGCGATGCCTCTGGTGTGGTGGGTGGAACGGTCACGCGCACGCGCATCTCCCAGCAGGCCTCTGCCAGCGGCCGCGTGACTGTGGATGAGGTGGACCTGGAGGGAAAATACGTACGCCTCAGTAACAAGTCGGACCAGGTGAGAAACGGCAGAGGAAAACATGAATGTAGGAGGAGCTTAAAATGAACCAGGTCACGGTTTTTTATATTTGTACTTTTATAAATCAGTATTTAGCCGTGCGCGTGCGCAGTACTGTCCCTTAACCATGAAAACTAATCACAGATTTGAACACTCTTTAAAAGTTCAACACAGCCCCCGACCATGATGTTTCCACCCCCATGCTTCACATTAGGAATGGCGTTCTTTGGATACGACTCAACATCTTCTCTGCTCCAAAGACTTTTTATCAACAAGGGCTATTTTTGTTTTATCTGGCCATGGGACATTCTGCCAATCCCCCTTTGGATCATCCAAACGTTCTCTAGCAAGCCTCAGAGGAGCCTGGAGATGTACTTGCTCAAGCACGGGACGAGGGCTGCAGCTTTCGATGGTCATTTGTCTCATCGCTGCAGAACCAGGGCACCACCCCACGCTATCAAACACCTCAGCTCCTAGCTCCAGCCCGTCCCATTTCTATTGCTGCCTGGACAGCGGGACCCTTGCGTCTGCACTGTTACTAATGTTTTTGCACACGTCATTCCTAATTCTTCCTTATATTTCCATTATTGTTTTTTTTTTTTTTTTGCTATTTGCACATCAAGGTAAAAGTGTTCTGCTCCTCTGTAGATTGTTTTCTGTCGTGTATCGTCTGGTTACGTTGTCTGTATGTGGATAGAGAGAGAGAGAGAAACCCAGTGTGAGAGAGAAACCCAGATGTCTGCAACACATGGTTTTCTTCTCCTCCCAGGATCAAACTCTAAGCCAGTGGCAGGTGAAGAGACAGAATGGATCCGCACCTCCCATCGTCTACAAGTTTCCACCCAAATTTACTCTAAAGGCGGGACAGAATGTTACAGTGAGTAGAACGCAGCGGTTGTGTTGGAAGCTTTACTGGAATCGCTGCATCTCTTGTGTGCTCTCAGATTTGGGCTTCAGGAGCCCGAGGAACCCACAACCCGCCCACGGACCTGCTGTGGAAGAGCCAGAGCTCCTGGGGCACTGGGGACTTCTTTCAGACCACTCTGCTCAGCTCCACTGGAGAGGTGAGGGAGGGAGGGAGGGAGGCAGGGAGTTTTTGTGAGGATTATTATTTTGAAATTCTCTTTTTTGGGAACTGTTCAGTTGATGGACACAAGCTCTTGGGCATCGCTACACCCTTTTCACTGGTTATCGTGGTAAAACTCCACGGTTGTAGTTCTAATGCACTTTATTCCACAATAAAAAATGCATGTACCATATTTTCCAGACCGCACCGGAGTTATAACAGATCAAATACAAAAAAAAACACACTCCCTTTTTTAGTTCATAGAGTTTAACACTTGGAAACTTCAGCACTCTCGACATTTTCCAAGCCGGCCTCGTTGTGGTTGCACTGATTCTGGGCATCATGGCTTACCAAAGCTGTTGGCTTACCAGATTTTTGACTGCTGTGAAATTGTTTATTGGATGAACCAGAACGAATAGATTTTTGTATTATAATATAAAGTGAAAGTGGGTCTTATCGCCAGAAAATATGGTTAACAACACTTTTTTTTCTTTTTTTGGCTAATACAAAACAATACATAGGGACTGGTACTGCTGCCCCAGTATATCTAGCAATGCCACTGGTCCAGCTCGCAGACCCCTGCACCACCGGGCCAGACCTAGGCTCTGTTTTGAGTGTTGGGGTCAAAATGGGATTGTTATACAGTGGTGCCCCGAGATACGAAATTAATGCGTTCCAGGTTTTTCATGTAAAACACGTAATCCATACAACGGCTCTCAGAAACAACAGAATAAGTAGATTTAAAAAAAGGAAAACCAGAGAGAAATCAAGTAACGTTTCTTCAATCCTTAAATCTACACATTGTTAATGTTATAAATGATAAAACACAAGAAAAATACGTAATACGTACACAAATGTGAAACCTTACCTTGAGCGTGAAGTGATGTGTCGGAGGAGGAGGAACGGATGGAAGAAAACATTACGGCGGTACGTATGAAAGTTAACTTTCTCAAAATATTTCACGAATTACTGACACCAACACGGTTTGAAACACGAGAGCAGACAGATGGAGAGACGCTTCTGAGAACGCGTCACAGGGTTTCTCAAAGTTTCTCTACAGAGCAGCACTTTCCACGTTATAAACCTTATTTCTCTTACGACACCTCGACTCTAACATTTGTTATAGTACATTATTAGTAATCTATATGTAATATTTCTCTCAATTTAAAACCGATTTAAGCACACTGATCGTGCTGGGAGAAAGGAGCGCCAGGACCAGGAAGCGCAGCATGCCATCTGACTTATCAAGCGGATAATAGAGCAGAAATGTTTGTAGTTCTTCATATCTCAAAGCAAACAATTCGGGGTACCACTGTATGTGATAACCTTTCCTTCACTTGTGGAAAGAGGGAAGATGGGCAAATCATAAATGCTCTTTCATTAAGAGTTTTTCATGAAGCTGATCTTCTTCTTTTCCTTTCAGCTGTTCCCAGTTTAGGGGTCGCCACAACGAATCATCTGCCTCCACCTAACTCTGTCCTCAGTATCCTCTACTCTTGCTCCAACTACCTTCATGTCCTCTTTCAGCACATCCATATATCTTGTCTTTAGCCTTCCTCTTGACCTCTTGCCTGACATCTCCATCTCCAACATCCTTCTACCAGTATAACCACTATCCCTCCTCTGCACATGTCCAAACCATCTCAACCTGGCCTCTCTGACTTTGTCTCCAAAACAACCAACCTGAGCTGTCCCTCTGATGTGCTCGTTCCTAATCAAAATACCGATCACTCCTAAAAGAATAATATTTATAACGTTTCGATAACATGAAACACTTAAGCATTTACTGCGAAGCTTAAATAAAAGCTTCTCTATTATACGATAAGTTCAACCAGGTCCGTTTGAAGGAATTTGGGGGCCCCAAGCAAAATGGACATGGAGGCCCCCCGCACGCCCGAAAGCACGCAAAGGAACCACAGCATAGCCATACAGTTTAAATTCACTCACACTTTATATAAATAAAAAGGTTTACAGTGCAAATACTGCTGTTACACATAAAGTGAATAAAATTAACATTTTCAACAATTGAACATTTGCAAAAAACACCACTGTACCATAAAATCTAATATACATCAAAAAGTGAACAATAGCTAAATCCAATATACTTAGCCCCCCCCCCCCCCACACACACACACACACATACTCAAGAGATCGCGTGATTGGCTGGCTGCTGTCAGCGAGCGGGGCCCCCTTGAGGGGGATCCCGATAACGGTGTCATTGCACTTTACTGCATTCACTAACAATGGGGCGCTCACACCGTCAGTCGCTGCATTTTATATTTTATAATATTGAATGTTGATACCTGTGATGTAATTGTGTGGCTTCTGTAGAGAAACTTTAATTTATTCATTTATTGATTTCATTGATTGGAATTGTGAGCATTTCTCTTGAGTGGATATTTAATCCTCTTTTGTGTCGTCCTGATGTAATCAATCTCTTATTCAGACCATTCCTTTTGAAAACAAGCTGCTTGGTCGAGTCTGCAAAAATTACTAATGGGGTCGAGGTTTTTAATAACTGAATGCTTTTATTTTGTAAAGTGTTCACGCCATCTAAGGGTGCTGTCACACTGGAAATGATTTGCTCCTTTTTGTGCATATTTGCATAAGCGGGTGCACATTGGCGAGATTGAGTAAGAGGAAGAAGATGCACCCTTGCCCCTCGCGTAATGTGTGCAGTGTGGTATCAACACTCTTTATTTTGAAGTTTGTTACGTTTGAAGATTTATTTTGTGCAGCTCAAAGAATCTCCCCATGCTCGTAGTGTAAACCACTTGTTATTTTGTACGTTACAATAAAAAAACGTTCCATAGACAATCTCAGCAAGCGTTCGAGGAAACAATTACTCTGAAACTTGCTGAAATCAAGGGTTCCTGGGGTCGATTGTTCCCCGAAACTGATGGAGGAGCCCAAAGATTATCGATCTGATGCAAAGTCACCAAGTGCTTCTTTTTCTTTACCCAGGAAATGGCGATGAGAAAAGTCACCCGCACCCTCTTTCAGGAAGAAGAAGACGATGAGTTGGTAGGTGCTCACTAGCACTCGATCCTCTCTAACACAGAAACAAAGGAGCAGACCGTGCAGCAAGAAGCTTGGTCTGAGGAGTGTTCTCTTAATGCAAATGCCCTCCTCGTCGTAGTTTAGCTATAGCGCTAACGAGGAGTCGAGCACTACGTCTGAAGTTGATGAAAAGCATAAATCACTGTATAAGGACTCCCAGCGTTCTTCACTGATTATTATGTGTAGAATGTATTTATTTGTTCCAAAAGAATCACGGTTCTCCTTCTGCCTCTAATGTGTCTCCCCCTGCAGGCGGCTCACAGCACGTGTGCGGACAGCGAGTACAACCTGCGCAGCCGGACAGTGGTGTGTGGCTCATGTGGCCAGCTTTCCGAGAGGAACGGCAGCTCTGCGGTGTGCAGCGCCTCCCCTCACGCCTTCACCAGCACCAGCAGTGGAGGAGGAGGAGGCCTGCCTGAAGCTCTGGTGTCACCGTCACACTTCATCATGAGCAGCAGTGAACCCAGACAGGTGTGTTTTTGTGCATAAGGAGCAGACCATACGGTCTACCCTTTGGTGAGTGGGGGAGGGAGGGAGGGATGGAGGGAGGGAGAAGTTAGTTTCCAGTTGAAAAAGGTGAAGAAATTGAAACTTAATTGAAACTAATGTAAGCACACCATAAACCGACAACATTAAATACAGTGGTACCCCGAGATACGAATGCTTCGAGATACGAAACGTCTCGCAGGAAATCTTTGCTTCGAGATACGGAAAAAATTGGAGATACGAAGCACTTCTGCTCTATTGTCCGCTTGTTTGTCTGACGTCGTGCTGCGCTTCCACGTCCTTGCGCTCCATTCTCCCTTTGAAGAAAGTGTGCTTTGAGGGGCTGATGAGTCTTAAAATACTTTAAATCAGTTTTAAATTAAGCGAAACATTACGTATAGATTACTAATAATGTGCTATAATAAATGTTAGAGTCGAGGTGTCGTAAAAAAGTAACGTTTATAACGTGGAAAGTGCTGTTCTGTAGAGAAACTTAGAGAAACCATGTGACGTGTTCTCAGAAGCATTTTTAGTCTGTCATTTTAAACCCCCTCCAGACCGCGATGTAAACAATGGAACCCGTTCTCAGCCGGTGCGGCGAGCGGCTGCAGGAATTAGAATCGAGGAGCAGAGGAATGAGTCGTCAGCTCAAATACACAAATGCCTTTATTCAGAACGAAGAATTTGACATCGCTTGGAGAGTTGAATATAGCAGTTCCTCTCTCAAACTTTTCAGAATGATCTGTTCTAGAAAACGTTCTGTTGTTCATGGGGAAACAGCTGTTCGCCGAGTCGCTGCTAAATTAACCACTGCTTCTCTTCTTTTCAGAATGGACCCAAACTGGACAACTGCACCATCATGTGAAGCAGCTGCCCGTCACTGCTTTCATAGCAGCCCAAAGAGTTATTCCCAACACTAGTTCTCTTTCTTCTCCTCACTCTTTACTTGACTTTGCTTTCTCTTATTTTGTCCTAACAATATAAATATATAGGCTTCATATATTACTGTACTTGTAGTTTATTAGTGTCCGCTGTGTGTATTTGCTTAAAGGCCTAGCAGCTTTGGTAACTGTCCTCAGGGAGCGGCTGATGGAGCTCTTCACTCTTCACATTGGTTCTGAAAGAGGAAGCCGTTGCATTTCAACATGCGCACACAAACACACACGCCAGCACGCACGCACACACACACACACACAAATACACACGCCCGCACACACACACACACACACACGCACGCACACAGATCGCAGACCAATAGTGGAGTGAAGTGTTCTGTGACTGTGCTCCACCTCGTCCGTTAAAGGGATGGGTCACACACACACCCTCCGGCACTCGCAACATAAACACGCGTCTAAAGCAGAAGAGCGATCCTTGCAGTTCATCACAAGCATTAGATACAAACATGGAAATACAATATAAATATATATATATATATATATATTATACGTAGCTGTATCATTAGCTTGAATTTACAGAATAAGCTAATGGCAGGCAGCTAAATGCTAATGTACAAAATAAAAGTCCATCTTAAAATGTAATTCCTGTATGAAATATTGCTTTAATTTAAAACTGGAAATGAGTCGTTTAGAGTCTGGCGCTAAAAACAACGGGTTTGTCAGGTTTTGCGGTGCTTTTCTGCTACCTTTGAAAGTGGCGCGACACAACTCCAGAACTGAAAAGGTCTGCAGAGGGATGATGAGATGTTTCTGACATAGAAATCTCAAATTATTTACATTTGAAGAGACAAGTGATGGGGTTCGTCCACCAGAGAATCATGTTGTGTTTGAAGAGCTGTGCAGTGCACTAAACCTTCGGATGTTTAACAGAACGTAGGTTTGTTTTCAGCAGTATTTGAGGAATCCCTGTGATTCCTTGTTTCATTATTTTGTTTCACGTATGGCGGACAATGCTTGAGATGTTTTGAAATGTACTGAAGGATTCGGTGGGATCCAGGGTTGGGTTGCCCTGGTCCTCTCTTGAGTAGATGGTCTGGTGAGATGTTTGTTAAAATGCCTTCATTTGCGGATGCCAATGCGGTGCAATGTGAGGCTTCCATTTCTGGTGAGACACAGGCAGGCCGACAGCTCTCCTGAATGAACAATTCTGCATTAAACATTTATTTTTGCTTGCAGTGATGGAGGACGGTTTGGCAATGTCTGTTTTCAACTGTGGTTTGTACGTTTGCATTAGAAGCCATTTACATTTTTGTGTTCAAGATTTAGATTTTGGATCTGAAATTTCAGTTGATCTGTATAAAATGTGTTGCTAAATTATATTTTTTGGCATATAAAAAAGATTTGCTTTCATTACTGGTGCAAAATATTGCAGATATTTTACTTTGATTATGATTATTGATTGTTTAGCAAGTAATATTTGCAGAACTGTAAAAACCCAAGAACCTTGTTATAAACTGTGCCTTATGTTTCTGATAAAGCAAATAAAGCTTATCTGACTTTTTCTCTCCTGATCTCTAAAATGTTATTGAGCAGGTTTTTTTTCAATATTCCCTTTGCTATTGAATAATCTTGGGGGACAACATACTTTTGCTGGATCTTTACACTGCGATTTCTCAAACAGCTTGGAAACCTGTGACCAGGTGGGTCAGGTCCACAGATTGTGTAGACGATTAGCGGTAAGGGCGTGTTTAGTCGTGAGGGTTCAGAGAACACAGCGCAAGATTATTAGCAAAAACAGGCTAAAAATGGTGAACAAAAGAAAATGGCCAGTGGAGTAACGAATCTGTAAAGAAAAAAAAATTTGTTTTGGACCATTGAGTCACCTATAGCTTCACTGAGGCGGGGCTATCAGAATTCTGAGAAAATGCCATTGGGTCAGGGATGTGTTTGTTCTGAACATATGCGATCACTGTTTGATATACATTACCATTCACAAGTTTGGGGTCACTTTCCCTATATTTAAATCCCTAAATTTGCCTGTATTTGAAGGAAAGACATTTTATTTCAGTGAAGATAACTTTAACTAATCAGAAATACATTCTATACAGTGTAAATGTGGTAAATGCTTATTCTCGCTGCAAATGTCTGGTTTTTGGTGCAATATCTACATCAGTTTATAGAGGCCCATTTTTAGCAGCTATGCCTTCAGTGTCTAATGGTACAGTGTGTTTGTAGCAGAAGCTACTGGATGATTAGAAAACCCTTGTGTGTCATGTTAGCGCTGCTGAAAAAAGTTTGTGGAGTCGAACTTTCATGTGAAACAAAAAGAAAGAAATGTTCTTAGAAATGAGGGCTATTTGAGCTCAAACAGGCTCCAACCCGTGTAAAAAGAACTGGAAGCACAGCTCAGCGAAAAAACAAGTACATTACATAAAAGTTTCGAAGGGACCATTGAAATCACATCGTGATTTCTAAAGGTGGGCGTCGCCAGCCATGAGCCATCGGCTTGGTGAAAGTACCTCACTTCCTAATAATCAAAAAGGGGGGAAAGATCCACAGAGGCGGGCAAGAAACCAAAGAGAGACGGGTCTAAAACAAAAAACAACTGACAGTAAAATAAAAAAGAAATCACAAGGAGCAGTTGAGTTCTTCAGATGAAATGAGCTTGATTGAACGACGCCAGAGGATTACACGTGATGTGACTGGCTGAAAGAACTGTCAATCAAGCTCAATCGTGTTAAGGCTCACGGCCTTAAATTATGCACATATTTAACTCTTAATAAATCTTCAAACAACATGAAGGTCAAAACTAGAAATTTAAATCAACAACCCTATTGGAGCCAGGGGTGTAATTCTGAGTTTCTATCTCTAAAGTTTTAACATTGGAGTGAAAGAGATCCTGCTCACTTCAGAAGCCAGCCTCTAGCGGCCGGTTGAGGAACTACAGCTCAGTCACTTCCTGTTGCATATCGAGAGGGAAAATAGAAGATCGCGCACACCACCTTTAACAGATTGATAGACTTGCAAATAACTCTGGGGACATCTGCTGGTGAAATTAGTCAACATCCAACAATAGATTTGCTACAAAAAGCTAATTTGAATGTTGACATTTACAGCGTTTATTAGCGTGTGACCAGTGGTAGACAGTAACGAAGTAAATGTAATTAGTTGCTGTACTTAAGCAGCTTTAAGCAGGTATCTGTACTTTTTTTTTTAACTTTAACATTTTATTATTATTTTCATTTTCTATTATTCTTTTTATTTTTATTTTTTTTACTTTTTAACCTTTTTTAGCGTTTCAGTCAAATATCTTATTTTTCACCTACATTTCGCTAAATCAGTCGTTCCTTTTCATTTATGAGTGGATAAAAATATAATTGGTCGTGAGCATGTGCAAACTTCCAATCAGGGAACAGCGCGGCTCTACTTTGAATTTTTTTGGTTGCAACCATCAAAAGTAAACCTTATGTTATTTAATTTGGTTCTAAAGGAAATTCAGATTTAAGCTTTTGACAAAGAAAGCTTTCACACGTCAAAATAATGATTGTTTATTTTCGTAGAATTTCTAAAATGCAAAGTGTGTGTAATGTCACACATAGAGTGACCCCCATGCATTAACTGAAAGAGAAACAGCTTCGTAGGAGGCTTAAAACTGGACAAGGAACTGACGTACTCAGCTACCAAGGTGAAATTGAGAAAGACCGTTTTGAATGAATAGCTGAATGAATGAAGGGCGATCATTATGTTAAAGAAACACATTTTAACTTCATAAAGAGAAGATTAGTTTTATTTGACTCTCATTTTGATCTGTCCTGGGCTCTGACTCAATTCTCTTCGGACTTGACTTGGAGTCTGTCTTAATTGTCCTTGACTTGCATGGCAGTGGTGGACCAAGCTACAGGCCTTGGTTCAGCAGCTCAATGCACTGGCTGGTGATGGCTTTTGTCGTATCATAAGACGATGTGACGGACATTTTTATACCTTAGAAATCCAACGAGACAAAGGGGAATACAAATTTAATTTTATTTACACTATTTACAAAACCTCTGAAGCTGTAAATGTACAAGTTGTAACTTAGAAAATGCATCAACAAAGAATGAAATTTAATAAAGACAGATATGAAATGAGTAATGTGCGCAGTCCTTTAGAAATACACATTTTGCAGCATTTACTTTACTAACTTTAAGATTTATTTTTGCCCATTTTGCCTTTATAAGAACAGATAGAACAGTAGAATGACGGGGTGGGAACGACATTAGATTCAGGATTCAAACCCGCGTCACCGAACATGTCCCGCGCACCACTCACTACACCATGGAGCCAGACAGCATCCGCTTGATATTTTGACTAAAAATGGTGTGGAACTAAATGTTACTATTTCAGTGATGTGAAACAACACATACTGTTTATTTCTCTAGGTGTGAAAGGAGGCATGGCGTGGTTCCGGATAAGATCGAGACATGTTCAGCTAGCTCACCCTGTTCCTGGACTCCTTACTCAGACAGAAACCGATTCTCCCGACAGAGATCTTCCCTAACGCTGTATTTCACTTCTCACGTATCACTGTGTTTATCTCCTACAGGGGTGGCCAAACTTTAGTTCCATATGCTCAGAAAAGTTCCTAAAGCATAATAAATGTGCCGATCGACTGTTGACATCACACGATGGAACTGTGCCAGCTGCGTGTGGATCTTCAGAGGAAAGAGCAGGGCTTCTGGGCACCTCTCCGCCATGGCTTTTCCCCACTGAAGAGAAACCTGCAAACTCATGTCCAAGCAGTCACCAGGGTTCAGTCTCTGGGCTCTGCGGATATAAAGGCAGTCAGTGTGGCAATCTCCGTGGTGATGGCGAGGGCGGTCTCCGCACCGGGGGGAGATCATAATGCCCAGGAATGTGACTGTTAACGGGGAGATCGTAGTGATTCTGGGCTTCCTCTTCCTCTGTGTTACTGAGGGAACAGTGTCCTGAAAACAAAAACACAGAGCGATCCATCGTTTGATCACTTATTAAACAAATATCTGTTTCACTTTTCACTTGTTAAAGGGGGGTATTATATGTTTTTCAGGCATATAGTGGCGTCTTATAGCACACACACACACATATATATGTTGTACAAGCCTATGCTCATGATCCTACGTCTGACCCAGAAAGTGAGTTTTCGGTGGAACCGGAGCAAGTACAGAGACTTTTTCAAGACGTGTCTGCTTTGTAAATATCCTCTTATAAATTTACACCATTTTGTGGCAGCATTTTACTAGGAAATGAAAAACATGCCTCATAATGAAACTATGTTTTGCTATGAAATAATACATAAGCTTTTTAACCATTTTTGACAAAGCATGTCGTCCTTGGGAAGCGTAAAGAGAGGGCTCTCTCCTCGGCATCCTCAGCATCCCCCCCCTCAGAGGTTCAGAGATTCCAAGTGTCCTGGACTTACTGCTCATAAGTTTCTTAACTTGTCATAAATCGTAAGGACAACAGATAAACTTATGAGCTGCTTGTTTTAGGAAACTAAGAGTGATTTCACTCGCCTACATGACTAATTAGGGTCACAGGGGTCTGCTGGAGCCCTTGGTAGGTGCTTCTGAGGGGATGAATGCTACTTTATTTTGGATGGTAATCAAATGCAGGGCTGATTTAAATGTATTTTAAATATTTAAACTACGTTTGACTTTGCCGTTTCTCTCACTGACTGCACCTGTGCACGGCAGCGACGGGGGCATCATAGCAGCTGCAGGCCTGATCTCAGAGCAGGATCTTCTGTCCCGGGGCACGGCGGACTTCATCTCCATGTAGCCGCTCTCTGAAGGGTATGGGGGCAGGCCGGGCAGATCTTTGATTGTGGCGTACGGGTTCTCGCTGTTCACAGAACTGCTGCTCACAGCCAGACAGGAGTCCTTCAGCTCTGCAACACAGCAGCCTCTTCTCAAGCTCCACGAGATAAAGCGTCAGGAAAAAAGCATCACAGTGACTTTTACCTTTGTTGTAGTGCTTCCCCAGAGTAGCACTGTAGCTATAACTTCGATCGACCCGAAAAGCCCCTGCAGACGTGACAAAAAGCCGCCGCCGTGAGCCAGAAAACAGACGGCAGTAGAGTGCAGTGGTTCTCTGCTCTCCGTTACCTGGATCTTTATGTGGCTCTTGGTGTTTCCATCCTGGAGGGAGAGTCGCATTGGTGTCTGCAGTGAAGAGTCCTCTCCTGTCCCTCTCCATGTTCTTCAGACTGCAGAACAGCTGGTTATTGGTGTTCTTTGAAGACACAAAAGAAATCCTTCCTGTGAAATCTACCACAATTACACTCTGGGAAGTTCCTGTCTTCGGGAGTTTATACTTATATCTTTACATCTTCGTATCTTTATGAAAACACTTCTAAACTGTGCATTTTATTCACTGAAGCTCTGAATAAAATGCTGTAAACAAAGAATTTTTCAGAAATATACAATAAAATGTTTTATTTTTGTACATTTGAGCAAACAACGAGAATTAAAAAACGAATCACTATCACAAACTTCAAACCAGCATCAATTCTTCTAGATACACTGGCACAACGTCAGGGATCTAGTGGGAAAATAGTCTGATGAAACCGCTGCTAATGATCATCAATGGCACACATAGGATGAGATTAACTGAAACAGAAACAGCTGTGTAAGAGGCTTAAAACTGAATGAGGAACAGCCAAACTCTACTTTCAAGACGACAGACAGTTACATGATGCATTGAGCACAGCAACAAGACACAAGGTAGTTCTACTGCACCAACAAGGATGACGGTTAAGACGGAAACCAGTGGCGGTTGAGGTGGAAACCAGTGGCGGTTTAGTGAATTATTAGACCGCAGCAGAAGCTTTCAGCAGAAAGGTTCCTCGATGGTTTATGGGCTGCGTTTCTGTGAAAATTTGTGCTCTCGATTCTGAGAAAGTTCAGGCAGATGCTTTATAAGGAGGCATATGATTGGCTCCAATAATGACACAAAACACACAGCCATTAAGAGTCATTAAGAGCTATCTTTAGTGTGAAGAAGTGATGGCCCCCTGAGCTCAGCATCGTCTCGTGTGTCTGGGATTAGAGGTAGAGACGGAAGGATGTGAGGAACATCTGAGTTCCTCCAGAAACTGTGTGCAGCTAGAACTGCTGCTGCTTTTACAGCAAATATTGATTTGATCTCTGCAAAGGTTGTGGGTTCAAACCCAAGGGAAAGCAAGAACTGAAAAAAGGTCTTTCTTCCTCGAAGTGTAAGTCGTTTTGAAAAATACGGCAAAATATGGAATTTTCATTTTGTTTGTTGTTGGTTCATCCACTGCATTGATGAAAATAAAGAACATTTCCATGGTAACGCTAGCAATATTTTACAGTATTTTTTACATCTGCCTAAAACTTTAGTTATCAAGAAGGAAACCATTGATGAATGTCTAACTCAAGATGAATAATAATTATTTCCTGAAATACAAAACGTTCATTGCGTCTCTTAGAGAAGCGCTGCTCTGAGCCGAGCATCTATTGATACTCACTTTTTTTTTTTTAAATGCATCCTGTATTTTTCCTGTGATAATTAGTTAAAAGTATGCAAAAACAGATACATTTGATTAATCCCACAGTTCAGCAGGACTTCACCATTCAGCTGCAGTCCTCAATAATCCCCCACTAAGGTTCAGGATCCAACTTTCTATGTGGATTTGCCATTCGCCCATATGTAAATGCAATTAAAAAAATGAATCTATTTTTGAGGGCTCTGACTGGCCAGAATACCTTTGGGGTTAGAACCATACTGCCACCTGTTGGGTCAGCATAGTATTTACAGATGGATCAAAGTATTTTACTTGTATAAATACTTTGCGATATTGATACTCACTTTGACTCCCCGCTCCTGGTTGTTGGGCAGGTGAGGGAGAGGAGGTCTGTTCTGGGACAGTGTGTGGTAACTTGGGTTTGAGTAATAATGGTGGTAGCTGTGTGGAATGTCTAGAAGAGAGAGAAACACCGATATCTGATAAAAACAACTGTTGGTTTCCATGTGTGAGCTTCTAACACACACAAGTTTATTTCTTAGAATGTTTTATCAGCTAGAGGAGCACACCCCAAATCCTCTGTCCTTGCCTTCCTCGAAAGCCCCTGATTCAGTCAACCTCTGCTACATTAGCGAACACAAAACAACACAAAATGAAACGTCTAATCCAATCTTGATCGAGCAAGGCGCTGTATCTGAATCAGTTGTTGTTAAAATATTGATTCTTTTTAAACAGATATATATGGAGATTGTAATTTATTTTTTAGATGTAATTTATTTAAGTTACATAAGTGGGTGTAGGGGATGCTAGAACTTCTTTTCCTGTGGAACAATCCCTGAGGGGAGGAGTGTAAATCGAGGGCTTCCCACTGAGCCTACAGTCTCTGAATTCAACTGGGACTTTTTGGGGTATTATCAAGAAGTTCAAGAACAAAACGTATAACGCTAAAGCCCCACACTCATCTCTCAGGTGTCCGGGTTAGAATTCCACCGTTGAGGTTTGAAGCATCAAGAGGCAGACTTGTGTTTGTAATTGGTTATTTCTCACACCGTGTATATCGTCACATTCCAAACCAGCAGGTGGCAGTCGATTCGTGCCATTTTTAAACAGATCAACCAGGAAACATCTGCATGTAATCCCGTAGCTGCTGTAAGAGTTCTTCGTGAACAGAGCGTGACGACAAACCGCACACCTGCAGAACTACGAAACACACGCCGTCTACACAGAGTCTGATAAAGATGTTCCGAACCATCTCAGAGAAGCTAAACATCTCAGAGACAGAACAACCCCGTCCTCCGTTCTCAAAAACAAAACAGCTGAATTAAAAAGGCAGTTTCTTAAGAGCACTTGTTTGCAAAAGCACCTTGAGCGATCATTTGTCCTCACTGTCTCCGAGTCTAAGTTGCCGGGGTTAAACGATAAATGCGGCACATCGTAGGTCTGAAGGCTCTCACCTGGTACAGCGTACTCCGAGCTGACGCTACGGGTCGAAGAGAAAGAGACGACGGGCGTGTTGCTTTGTTTCTCCAGCTGCCTGCGCCGATATAATAACAGTATCGCCAGCAAAAGCACCACCAGAATCACCAGAACCACAATCCCTGCGATCGCACTCCACGAGTCTCGCTCCACCGGAGCCACGGGCACCATCAAACTCAACTCCTGCTCTGAAAAACACAGTCGCTCATGTCGCTCACACTGAACCGCGTGTGTCTGTATTGCGGTGATGGCAAGTACCTGGTTTGCAGTCGTGACCGGGGCCGGGTGCACACTCACACTCTCCAGTGTGAGGGTCACATGAATGGTTTGGAGGGCATGAGCAGGTTTGAGCACAGCTAATCCCAAATGTCCCAGTCTGGCACACTGCAGAAATATTCACCAAACATTTGTCAATTCTTAGACATGCAGAGTGGTCCTCGCCATAGAACAATTCATTCATTCATTCATTTTCATTCCCGCTTATTCCCTTTCGGGGTCACGGAGGTCTGCCGGTGCCTATCTCCGGCACACATTGGGCGAGAGGCAGGGGTACACCCTGGACAGTTCGCCAGTCCATCGCAGGGCAACATTCACACACATTCACACCCTAAGGGGAATTTAGCTTATTCAATTAACCTATCCGCATGTTTTTGGGGATTGTGGCGGAAACCGGAGCACCCGGAGGAAACCCACGCAAGCACAGGGAGAACATGCAAACTCCTTCCAGGAAGGTCACCGGCGAGCCTCGAACCGACAACCTTCTACCTGGAAGGCTACCCACTGCGCCACTGTGCTGCCCCCATAGAACAATAATAATAATAATAATAATACTAACAATAACAATAATAACAATAACAATAATCATAATAATACTAAGAATAATAATAATAACAATAATAATACTACTACTAATAATAATAATACTACTACTACTAATAATAATAATACTACTACTACTAATAATAATATTAATAATACTAACAACAACAATAATAATAATAATACTACTAATAATAACAACAATAATACTAATACTACTACTAATAATAACAATAATAATAATAATAACAACAACAATAATCATAATAATACTAAGAATAATAACAATAATAATACTACTAATAATACTACTACTACTACTACTACTAATAATAATAATACTACTACTACTACTACTACTACTACTACTAATAATAATAATAATAATAATAATACTAATAATAATATTAATAATACTAACAACAACAACAACAATAATAATAATAATAATAATAATAATAATAATACTAATAATACTAACAACAACAACAACAACAATAATAATAATAATAATAATAATAATAATAATAATAATAATAGTATATTTTATTCAATGGCACCTTTCATGTAACTCAAGGACACCTTACATATGTCCAAAAAAATAAAAATACAATGACAAACATACACCCTAAAGGAAACTGTTAAGACAACAAGAGTTATCCCAGAGTTCCACACGGAAAAGGTTTCTTTTTTTCAATTGATGACCTTAGTACTATTCCGTATTGCTGCTGGCAACAGAATCCATCGTAACCGACTGAAGTGCATCCTTTATACAGCAGCTGGAATGTCCGGCTGACCCAGAGTTACCATTAGAGGAAAGGTATTCCTGGGATTAAACCATTGTTGTAACAAAGCTGTGTGATGGGAATTTTCCTATGTAATACCTCCATCTAGTGGTCATATTGAGAAATGTCATTTGAGAAACTTTTGAGAGCACACGTCATACTTTAGTACCGCCCCAACAGGAGAGAGATAAGTAGATGAGAACGGGCTCTCTTGACCCTCTTGAGGGTCTCTTGACCCACACCTGAGCCAACCCTGAGATATTGCTATCTGTAGCTGGTCATTTTGCTGAATAAACCATCCTGATGGAAAATATATTATTTTCTACAAAAACACATTTCGAAGTGAAATTTGAATATACTTTCTGCCCTTTCGTGTGTTTTGTACGGGCAGTCGACTTACTACTACAGTGTAAGAACACATGTGCCTCGTGGGATCTAAACTGAGTGATGGACTAATCCACTAGACTGGATTTGAGGTAGATATAGAGACATTTCATTTGCACAAAACTTAATGTTTGAGCAATCAAATTCGATGAGGCACCTGATGTTTACACATCTGTACTCAATCCTACTCATATACGAGTCTGTACGCCTGCTGCCTTCTCTCTTGGATTCATTGGCAAAAAAATGGATAAAACCCTCCCCTGCTTCCTCGTGTTAAGCCAGAGGAGGCGCTCATGTCTCTAGTACGGGCCTGAGTCCTCAGCTCACCTTTTAAGGCATTGAGATATCACGGCAATCTCGTGTAACTCACATAAAGAGCAGTCAGTCCCAGTCCATCCAGCAAGACAGATGCACAAACCATCCTGATGACTGCAAGTCGCATTGTAGGTACAACTGCACACACTGCTACACTGGTTTCCATATCGACCAACGGGACAGGCTGAAAAGAATACAAAGCAAAAAGAATTAAGGGTTAGCTGGCTGTGCATAAAACTAAAGTTTATTGACAAAATGCTAAGCATAGAGTTTCTCCAGTAAGGAAACTTGGATTTGTGTCAGATTGACCCAGAGCTATATTTCTGCCCCTCAGCCCTTCACCTGTGCTTGGCGATTACATCTGAGGTGACGGGTGTCCCAATTCTCTTTTCAATGAAGACGAATCTCTAACACTAAGGGCTGATTAAGGCTCGACCAACACAATTAAGGACTAGGATTTAATTTAGAATTAAATTATAAGTGATTACTTACTCAAATGTTATACATTTTTATACAACTTTAAAAGTTACAACACTGTCATTTTTATATAGATTGCATGCCCATATATAGCTCAACAAAAGTAATATTAGGAAACTGATATATTTCCAGGAAAATGCATGTGGAATGATTGGCTATGGGAACAATTGTCCAGGGCCAATTCCAGGGGTATGGGCTAAGGAGGAGATTTTTGTGAATATGTTGATCCAAGGGACAAAAAGTGAACTTCTCGTCCTCCCTGGCCTCTCACTGGGGAAAACAAATATGAGAGTTTTGTCCTGCACTGTCAAAAAGAAACAATACATTTTACGGTAAAATACTGGCAGCTGTGGTTCCAGAGCTTTTCAGACAGCGTAATTTTCAAAAAGGGTGTTTTTTTCACCAAAATCCATAATTTCTGTCATGAAAGTAGACAAAGTTCAAAACAGCATAAACACTTTTTAAATACTTTCGATAAACCACAAAACTCATAATTCTTGAATAAATCATGATGTAAAGGTTAGATATAACGTTAAACTTAATTTATAAAATGTATTTTCACAACCAATTACATATCTTTTTTATATTAAACTAAATTAAGAGAACAACTACAAATTTATAATATGAATAGATTACAAACTCAAGGCCCGCCATGTAATCTAATGTGGCTCGCGAGAGCTTAAAAGTTTTAAGTGTCTAACAAAACATAAAACATTTCCCACAATGCCTTTTGGCCTACGGTAGCCGCAATGGTGTTTCCGCATCCGTCCGTACTCACGAGTGAAACTGCAGAGCTGCCAACTCTCAACGTAAGAACGTAAGACTCACGCATTTGAGTGATCTCTCACGCTACACCTCCGATTTCTCACGATAAAATAAAGTTCAAGATGTGAAATGGGCGGAGCTAATAGTTTATCTGGGATCAGTTTCTGGAGCCTGATGATAAAAGATGATGATCGAAATGCATCGTCTTCAGTCTGTGAGGGTTTTCTTTCACTAAACAAATTAGACCAATGAGCTCAGATAATTCCCATCTATTTGAGATAAATGCCATCTGCTGGCTTGCTGCCGTACTGCGAGATGGTGCCTCAGCCACAGCATTGCCGGTGCCGATTACCGATGAAGCCCCCCTGCCCAGAAAGAGAAAAGTTGATCCTGACGGAAGACTGTTTAAAACAGGGGTGCTCACACTTTTTCAGCTTGCGAGCTACTTTTATGAATCTACCCACTACAAAAATGTAAAACATCAATAAACAAACAATTATTTTCAACTTTATTGAGAATTGACAAAACACACATAATAATTAACTATTTACATTTTTTGTAATAGCCTGAGTTTAATTTGATGACTTGAACTGAATTGAATCAGCCAGGGATGCATGGTCCTGACAGTAGCTGCTGACAGCCAGCCTCAAGCACACTAACCCTAACCAAATGTTCATCGGTCGTTGTGGAACGCTATTTCAACTTAATGATTTTCATCTAGGACTTAATGATTTACTTGGTTCAGCTCCTTCACTCATTTTGGTGACCATAAACTTAAGCATGGGCTAAACACCGGACGTAATATGCTGATTAGCTTAGCATTAGCTTTTGTCTCAATTTTTGACAAAATGAGTTTTGTAGTGGATTAAACAAGAGAACGGTTATGTGTGACCTGAATTGATGGTAATAGAGTGATTTTTATGGGAGCAATTGAGCTTTGATCCAAATAATCAAGAATAAAAATGACGCTCTAATAAATTTGTAAATTTTTTATGGAAACTGAGTCATGCAGCACAATATGCAGGTGAGGAGTGGCGTGTTGCTTGATTTTGGTTGTAATAGAGCAATTTAGAATGAAGTTATGAAGCATATTCTGGGTAAAACATATTTTGGATCTGGTCATTTGCAGACGGTCCCTAAGCGATTCCATGTCAGCGGTTGCTCATAGACGGTAATGTGTTTCTGCGAATGAAACTTGTTTTGATAAAAAACGTTTTGTAGTTTGTCCGCTACATGCACAGATAAAAAATATGTATTATTTGTTTACTAAGAACATTCTGGTCTCAAGCTATTGAGCAGAAAAAACCGAATCCGTGAATCTGCAGATAACTTTACTGAACTGTGACGGGATCGATGATCGGCTGATATTGTTTCAAATTCACGTCGCGATCGACCGATAGGACCTCCTCAAGATCGACGTAATGAGCAGCCCTGGTTTAAAGAAAGATGGGAAGGTGAATACTTGTTTGTGATTCAAGGAGAAAGGCCGGCATGTCTTTAGTGTTACGAGGCGTTATCTGCATTGACATTTTGACAGCAAACACAGAGCTACGTACGCTAAAGCTAGCCTTCAAGAAAAGCAACAAAATGCCCAAGAATTGAAAGGCAAGCTGCGAGGAAGTAGTGAAAGCTAGCTTCATTGTGGCTGAAGAAATCTTTTTCAGAGGGAGTGTTTTTGAAGCAGTGCATGCAGAAGGTCTGTGAGCAGGTGCGTCCAGACCAGTTACAGACTTTTCAAATTGTCCGTTTATGAAGAAACACCATTGCGGACCGAGTAAAGGAACTCGCAGAAAATCTTAAAACACAGCTGGCTGAGGAGACACGCAGCTACACAGCTTTTTCATTATGCTATTTTTCTTTATTCACTTGGACAGTTTGATCCTTCAATAATGGAGTTCTGTGGGTTTTCAGAAGCTGACAAAAATCAAAAGGATTTATATTAGAACAACAAGCTTACAATTGTTTCTATGTAACTGAATTGTCACTTGAATAAGTTATAAATAATGAGTTATTTAATATTAAGGAGTAGTTACATTTATTTTACATTACATTGTTTTACGTTTATAAGTTACATCTGGCCCTTTGAGGACAGCCATTATCTTAATGTGGCCCTCTGTAAAAATGAGTTTGGCACCCCTGCTCTAGGGCCTATAAGAACCTCCTCTCTATTTGCTAGATAGTCAAACCTGGACAGCACGTGTGTGATCTGGTTTCTTTCACCAGGGAAGTGAACAGCCTTGAGAGTCAATAGTCTTTGTTGACTCTAGGGGAGCAGCAGTTGGGTGAGCATTAGCAGATGACAGGAGTGTACATCACCTACGGGGGTGATGTAACTGCGACTGTTGTGCCGTTCGTCCCGACGGGCACCTGGTGGCCCCTTACACCAATGTGTTGCAGTGCAAAAACTCAGTCTGCCCAAACATTCAATATACATCTCATGATCGTCTTTCGATCTGATAAAAACCACCGCAGCCAGGATCAGCTTTAACAGCAAGAGTTTGAAACTCAGAGATAGAAGCGCCGCAGCAGAATCATGAGTGTAAGCAACCACCTGGTCTTATAAACTCAAGCGAGGTGTGGATTGCAATATTCTACACTGCACAATGAATATTTGGAGAGCATAAATGTAAATGTAAATAGTGTCCATGAATCTCTAACCTTCTTCACATAATGCTCCGGTGTAGCCAGGCAGACACAAACAGTCTCCTGTAATGTGGTGGCAAGAAGAGGCATGAACGCATGATGGGCAGTGACGGCTGCACCTTTCTCCATAAAGACCAGCACTGCACACTACAGAGAAAACGACAGAGCAGAGTCAAAACCAGTACGATACTCCAAGAGAAAACAAGGGTGGAAACCACTGGGTAGGATTTATATTAGAGCAGACGCATTGGAATACATGGAGCCAGCATACTGTCCATTTAAAACATTTTTGTTGTTTTAATGATTAACAATGTGTTAAATGCTTTAAATGTGTGAATGCCCCTTCCCCCCTCGTCCAAAGTTGGTGATGTACCGTTGTTTAAAAACACGGTTTATTATTTCTGTTATTGTTTATTACCTTTGTGGAAAGGTCACGGGTTTCATGCCGTTATTGCTTTCCCTGAAAATCATGATAAAAATGTCTTGTCAGACTCACTGTGTTGACACTGAGCACCCCAGAATCCTGGTTTGCACAGACAGACTCCTGTGTTTGCCTGGCAGGTGCCGCTGTTGAGGCACGAGCAGCTCTGGTTGCACTCATGACCCCAGAATCCATCTGGACACAGCTCTGTACATCGCAGACCTGTTGAAAATCAAATGAAATTGATCAAAGGACTTTTTTTCTTTTGTTTGTTTATTTGTAATTGTATTAATTCAACCTGTTAAATTGTGTTTATTCAGTGTAGGTCAGGTCCTCTAAAACCCCTTCAGTATCTGAATGTTTAACTGAGAGTATGTTTGTATATTTCGCACTGCACCAATAGAACCCTGTGACCAGGTAGAACCCTTTCTTGCTGAAAAGGAAGAAATGGGCAAAGAAAATGAACAAATGATCCAGATTGGTTAGTGGAGGAAACGAACTCAGTTGCAGGTTATATTGTAATCCATATTTTGCACACTATGATACAGAGATACATTTATTTATGAAGAAAAATGAGATTTATTAGATTTATTCGATCAATGAAACGTTCCAGCCGAAAACAATTCAGAGGCACAGACAGACACAGTGGAACCAATGGAACCGGCAGACTGAGCTGTTAATGATCGCCATGAACCTTTATTTACCCCAAGATGCCATCTGCCACGCATCACCAGAGGACAAGGGTGCTTTGTGTGCGGTTGCATTGCATATGTCCAGAAATGAAGGGAAGCCACTCGGGTGTTTTAAAGGTAGTGCTTGAATGGAACATGTGAGCATTTACTTTTCAACCTTTTTATTAGTGAATGTCCTACCTGTCCAGCCGGCCAGACACAGACACTTGCCTGTGGCACTCTCACATCCTTCATCGTGCACACAGTCACACTGCTTTTGACAGCCTGGTCCGAATGTGCCAATCTGATTAGAACAGAAGCAATTCATTTAGAATGAGTTCATATCATTCGTCTGTGTAGACTTTTGATTTGGGATTAATACTGCTGACACATTTGTTGAAACAACAGCAACACAGATGTTCAGAAGGCGTAAGAAAGTTTCCTTAACTGGTGACTGTAAATCTACAACACTTGTGGTGTACTGCATGATGATGTATTTACTAGGCAGGGTTCATCACAGGAAGCTCCTCTCCAGCCTGCAGTGCACTTGCAGGACCCATCGGCTGGGTCACAGGCCGCCCCGTTGGCACACTTGCATGTTCCGTTACAGGCAGGACCCCAGGTCCCTTTTGAACAGGCGACAGAACAGTCAGGACCGGTCCATCCTGAACAAATGTGAACAAGAATGGTCGACATTTCCACTAGACGTCACTAATACCTCAAATAAAGACGTTTACGTACAGACAGGTCATACTCTACGTAAGGATAAGCAAACTGTGATGTCAAATTTTATAAATCTGAAACATTGCGGAAAAAAGGAGTACACACTTTTTGGGACAGTTTTGTAAGTCTGGACAGGGAGCTGTTTGGAGGATTGCAAGCTTAACAATTAAAAATTGACTTGACTGTGGTCCGCACGACTTACTGGACGACCAGCTTGCAGTGATCATTGAGATTTGTCCATTACCTGCCCTTTATACGTTCCTGATTTTATTAAAACAATGAAGTGAACTGAACCTTCTTTACAGAAACATGTTCCATCGATGGGAGAGCAGGATATAGCGTTCACACAAGTACATGGGGTCAAGCAGTCCCTCCCGCTGAAACCATCCTCGCAGACCTGCTCACAGTGCTTTCCCTGCACACAATGAAGGTCTCATCGTTTACCATCACGCTAATGTAGTGGAGTTTCACTGGGAGTGTCTTGTCTGCTCCACTCACCACGTATCCAGAGGCACAGTGACACGTGCCGTGAACATTGTCGCACACTCCACCATTTACACAAAGACAAGGTTCCAGGCATCCATGACCATAGTTACCATGTGCACAGGTTTCATTACAGAAGAGCCCCGCCCACCCAGGCTGACAGGTACACTCCCCTTTCAGAGGATGACAGCTGGAACACACACAATTATACAAGATTAATATAATGGGAGACATGGATTGCTATCAGTTGTTTTGTAAATGTTTTTAAATACCATCTAGCTTACTTGCCTAACCCCCGCTCTCTGAAAAAGGGAATGGAGATGTATGACTGCAACCCACCGCTGAGAATGATTCACCTGATTATGACTAGGTCCGACATATTAATGGCCAAAAACAATTAGTGACGCTGACCCCCCAAAAAACCTAGGAAGAGCTAGAATCCTGGGAGATGGTCAGGAGAGGGTAAGGAGCCTAGCTCTCACGCTCTCTGCCATGACCAGTGGAGCTTGCGCCTAAGTCAGAGTCTTCCTCAAGGCACTCGAGAATGACATACTTCAGGCTCTAGGGCAAGCGAGATTCTCAAGACAGGATCTTTCTAAACATGAGGTGAGTGTGGTGGTCTCCTCCCTCCAAGGGGAATCAGGTTGATGGAAGGACCTTGAATGAACTGGACTTCCTGCCGAGACGCCAATGTAAGAGGCACGTGACCATGTTCTGTCGTGCAGAGGTCTCTTATTTCTCGAATAAGTAGTTGGAGGTTCAGATCGTGGTGGGGGGCACTCACTTTGGTGGCAAGCAGGTGGAAGGGTTTCTGGAGAGGCGTAGCAGCACCACGATGCAGAACCAAGCCCAGACCCTCCATCTGCTTCCGGAATGTGGAGACCTTTAATGCAAAGTCATCCACGGGGACACAGGCATTTTGGCCTGGTCTAGCAACAGGTGGCGTTCCTGGACCACTAACGTGGACATTGTGCGGCTTAAGTGATCGGTCGGATGGCTGATTCCCGGCCAGCTTGAGTAAGAGCTCAGGTGCCAGACTCCACCTCCCCCCTCGCCCATTGTGATTGCAGAGTTCCCTCGCTTGCCCCCCAGTGTCTTTCATGTCTGTCGATACTCTTACAAATACCTGGGTGTTCACCTAAACAACAAACTGGACTGGACTCACAACACAGACGCACTGTACAGGAAGGGCCAGAGCAGGCTCTACCTGCTGAGAAGACTGCGGTCTTTTGGAGTGAAAGGGCCACTCCTGAAGACTTTCTATGACTCCGTGGTGGCATCAGTCATCCTGTACGGTGTGGTCTGCTGGTACAGCAGCATCACTGAGAGGGAGAGGAAGAAGCTAGACCGAGTCATTAGGAAGTCCAGCTCTGTCCTGGGCTGCTCCCTGGACTCAGTGCAGGAGGTGGGGGACAGGAGGGTCCTCTCCATGCTGGACAATGAGGTCTTTCCTTCCTGCTGCTGTCAGACTCTATTGTAAACACTTCTGATAAGTGCAATACTCACACACACCACAGTGTGCAATAAATTATTTATGTAGTTTTTGATGCACTATGTACAGTTTACAGTTTATTTTGATTGAGTCTATTTTATATTCTTTATATCTTTTTATTGGTACTCTATTGTCTGTATACTGTTACAAAAATGCAATCTCCCCATTGTGGGACAAATAAAGGTTTCTTGATCTTGACGACTTCATGTCATGGGTTGGCTGGCACTTCATCACAGCTGATGGAGCCTCCTCCACCTGCTTGTCACCGAAGAGTATGTCTTCCATTACCCCCTCCTGCCAAGAAGCCACAGTTCACAACTAGCCCCCAAAGGCCCAGTGTTGCCATATGGCAACATTTTTTACAACTTAGGGAAAACACACCTAAAAATCGCTCTATACTTCAACAAACCACATTTATATAAAGAATGAGTCTTATTGTTTAGCCTGGTAATGTCCCTGACTGGAAGAATATTCAAATAGGCCCTTTTAACGGACCACAAAGTTAGTCACTTTGTGATTTTTACATAGCAACTTCATCCTGTTCCTCAGATGTGAAATAAAACAAGATTCATGTAAATAAAACACCTCCAGTATTTTTTTCTATGTAAAGTAAGATGTAAATATTGCCTTGATATCATTGTAGTTCTCAGTTTATATATTATCTCTTATTTCTAGCTACTTTTATCAATGTTGCCATATGGCAACATTGGGTCTTAGTGGTAGCAGAATTCCCCTATGTACCATCCCCATTCAGTCAATTGCTACTCCTCTTCTATACATCAAAAACTTGCACAGACATCAGTTTTTTATCATTTAAAAGTTTGTTACACATTCTGTGTCAACTATTTGTAATCAAACGTTTTATTTACACATTTTTTAATTATATTACTGGTTTATTTCAAGTAAGCTCCAAGTTTCTGTAGCTTATAGAATTTCTATAGCTAATGTATTTCTGTTTTCCTAATCTTGTTTTGGATTCCTTTTTTCTGTATGTTATTCCTGACTGAGGGCAGTGTGATAATATCTTGAGGGATGTGGTGCTTAGTCATGTAAAATAAGGGGCATAGGCAATCAGTAGTTAGCAATAGGCTATAGGTGATGGGCAATTAGAGAGTCATCCATAGGCCATTAGGCCTTCCAGATGGTATTGTTTGAATAAATAGGTTCTTTTAAAATGTAGACTATCAATGTAATCTGTGACGTCATTGAGGCCATGCAAAACGGGGAAAGTGATTTTGAGATGGACACTGAAGACTACCCCTAAGACTGAGGAGGAGGGTTTTGATTCCCCCCAAAATTCCCCAATAAACATTGATTCCCCAATAAACATCTGCCACTTTGCCCCCCAGACTGTGCCCCGCAACAGATATCACTGCCAAAAAAAAAAGAATTCTACACCCCCAACACTGCCTTTTCAGGACAGTCAATTAGTTCTGATGTCATCTGCCCAAATACACCCCTTGAGTACTTCCGGAGGTTTGTGTTGGAAAAGATTATCCAATCATTTCCACAAAAAACAAACGAGTACAGTTTTCAAAAAAAGGAGTATCCATAAACACCTGCACAACAGAAATAGACCAACTGATTGGTATGTACCTCAAAATGGGCATAGTACAAATGCCCGGAGCCAGAGTGTATTGAGAGACGGACACCAGATATGCCCCTGTTGCAGATATTATGTCCTGTAACAGATTCCAATCTCTACTGGCATCTTTACATTTTGAGAACAATTTGTTGGTATCAGAAGAGGAAAAAATGATAAAGTGTGGAAACTTCGACCATGGTTTGAGGATTTCAGGTGAAATCCTGAACCACTGGCTACACTTCTTTACTTTGCATCAAGTGCGATGTGCATCTTTACCTGTCAGAAAACAAGAACTGCTTTTGGGATTACCATCACTAGGCATTGATTGTACAAAACTCAATAGTGTAAAAAAAAAAACAAAAAACACATAAGTTTTGTTAGGGTGGAACTTTGTGTAGCGCTGTTTTATTTTTTTCATAGAATGTTTATAAACGTTATTTAATAAACTATATAAAAATATATGTATTTAGTTTTTTATTGTCATATGATATTGGTAGGTTTTTGTACAGACTAGTAATAAGATAGATTAGCAATAAATACTTAAAAAAAGAGCTTTAAAATCCCACCAACTTGTTGAGACATAGTGAGAGAATCAGTGAAATTCTGCTACCCCTAAGGCCCAACGTTGCCATATGGCAACGTTTCTGTAAAAAGTCTCAAAAAACTAAAAAATCTTAAAACACACAAATTTATGAATCAATGACCTCCTACAACAATGTTTCAAAGGCCAAAAAATTTTTTTATAGGCTTTTTCTATATGTGGGTCTTTGGGGGCTAGTGTTCTCCCAGGCCCAGTTGATTCAACCGTAGGGATATGGTGCTTCAGCACCTCAGCGATTTAAGGCTTCAAGTCAAATCAAGATTCAGGTCAATCTTCATTCCTGTGCATGGAGCTAAATTCAGGAGTGTGAGGGCACCTCTCAGACGAGCATGTATGTGCCTCACTGGCTGTGTTCGGTCGACAAGTGGTCATTCTGTACATTTTCAGAGGCTCCTGGGTCATATGGCTTTAATGGTAGTGGATCCACTCGGGCTACGTTTGAGACCACTTCAGGTTTGGCTGACCCCAAAGCATGCCCAGAAGAGGTGCTGACCATCTTCCAGGAGGGGTTCGAGCTAAAGCTGTCACCCTCAACCCTGAAGGTATACGCAGCAGTGATTTCACTCTTTCAACGGTGGAGAGGAAGTTGTAGGGCTCTCACTATCTGTGAGATTCCTCAGAGGAACCAGAAGGCCCCCCTACAAGGCCACTTCTGGTACCCTCTTGGGAGCCCCTGGTGCCTTGGTCTTCATCAAGAGGGTAAGGGATCTCTAAGCACTCTCTGCCAAAGAAACCTGCGTTGAGTTCGGATCAGACAATTCTAATGTTATGATTAAGCCTAGGTCTGGGCTCGTACCCTTCCGGAACAGTGTGATGAGCCTGCAAGCTCTGCCTGAGGAGAAGGCAGATCTAACATAGTGATTGTTTTGTCTCGTGCGAGTTCTATATGGACCGCACCCAGCTAACGCATAGGACCTGTGCATAGCTGTGATGAACAAAGACGCTAAGTTGGCGACAGTGTATATAGATTCATATCCAAGTCCTGATCGGGAGGTGACATCTGATTTTGTCCAAAACCATATGATCAGACCTGATTTTTGATTGTGAAATCCCAATTTTCAAATATAATAACCCTTTGGGAATCAGAGCACGATTTTCAAACACACACATACCTGAGAGTGTGCAGTGAGTTGCAGAGGCAGCGGTGCTGGCAGTGCAGGCCGAATGCCCCATCGGGACACATCCTGAGGTCACAGCGCGGACCTTTGAAACCTGGCTCACACAGACACCCACCATGGATGTTGTAGCAGCGTGCTCCGTTAGCACAGTCACACACACTCTTGCAGTCTTCACCATACGTTCCCACGGAACACTCCTCGTTACACCTTCACAGGAGACAAGTTTCTGACAGTTGTCTACAGAAATAAATTATATTACTAACGACTGACAAAATAAATGTTCAACAAGAATAATTTACACCCGGGCCTTACAACTGCACTGTGTCACTTTTTCACCACTAGGTGTCACATGGTCACAATATAAAATCAAAGTTGAAATTTAATGATGCATTACTGAAACTTTTCAATAGAAACACATCAAAGTATCCACTCTAACAGGTTCGCTTTCTTACAGTTATGTTCAATAATAATGTATACGGAGGCATGCTTTGAGTTTGAAGGAACCTTTCCAGACCTCTCTCCAGTGTAGCCTGCATCACATTGACACTGGCCCTTTTCTGGATCACAGCGTCCTCCGTTATGACACAAACATTCTTTCAGACAGTTTGATCCAAAATGGCCAGTTGGACAGCGTTCAGTACACACTGCACCCTACAGCACACACAGACACACAGATTGAAAAATGAAAGGGAAGATTAAAGACCACAAACTACTGCTGTTTGCTCACCATCCAGCCAGGAGGACATAAGCACACCCCTCTACCCTGGCAGATTCCCCCGTTCTGACACGGGCAGCGAGGTGGACAACGGCTGGGCCTCAAACATGGCTCCTCACACCTGGTACACAAACATGGGCATTATGGGTTTAAAATGGAACAAATGTGTAAAGCACAATAAAGGACTTATTGTATACAGTGATGTGCAAATTTTGGGTCACCCCTGTTCATTTTCATTATTTTCCTTTATAAATAATTGGTGTCTGGATAAGAACTTTCTCAACTCAACTCAATTTTATTTATAAAGCACTTTAAACAAAACAAGGTTCACCAAAGTGCTGAACAAAGCATAACATTAGTAAAAGCGGAAACGGCAAATATCCATCATAAGAAAATGTAAATACAATACAGCTAAGATTCCAATGCAATAAAAAAAGCCAAAGTGAAGAAGTATATTTTTAGAGAAGATTTAAAAGTGGAAAGTGAGTTCGTCTTGTGACGGGAGTCCATTCCAACCAGTGCAGTCCTGGCATAAAATGGGAACACCTGGCGCCCGTCATCACAGGAAGATCGGGAGCAGCCGCGCATCATTAGCGCGGCAGCATAAGAGAGAGAGCAGAGGAAGTAGGTACGAGCCGGATCTCCGAAGAGTGCAGCAGCTAACTCCTCTCTCTCTCTCTACCTCCAGACAGCCCGTGACGACCAGACGACGGCACCGTCCCCCACAGCCCCGATTCTTCTGGACACCGAGCACGTGAGCACTACTGGGATTGGGAAGAGCACAAAGAGGAAAGAGGACACGAGCACCGAGCACTGGAAGACTGCACTGCACACGAGCGCCACGTTTCAATCATCAATAAATCCACCCTCTGGGGAACTTTCTGTTTACAACCTTGTTGTGTGATCCCTCTCCTGCGACAGTCTGTATGAGGTCCAGGGGCAACCCATTCCAGATCTTTGGTCCGAAGACTGAAAAGGCTCTGTCTCACCTCTTGGTCTTGGAGACGACTCACTGTAACGAGGGGGGGGGGGTGTACACCTGGATCAGGTCAGACAGGTATTTTGGAGCGAGACCATGAGGACATTTAAAAACTAATAAAAGAATTTTAAAATCAATGTGTAAATGAACTTGCAGCCAATGAAGTGATGGTTAAATTGGAGAAACCCTTTATTGATTTTAATACCTTCAGCACTCATTATTAGAACTGAAAATTGGTTTGGTAACCTCCGTGACCCTTGACCTCCGCACACCGGTGAATCCATTCAGAAGAAAGTATTTAAAGGAGGCCCACTGAAGTGTTTCTCCTCTTTGCATCTTCTCTAAAGAGCTTCCACTCAAAACAACTCTCCGATGATGAGAGACCGCTGAGCATCATGGTTTAAGAGAAGGATACAGAAAGCTCTCAGAGATTTAAGCTCTCGGTTTCAACTGTGAGGAACATTGTGCTGAGATGTCTCGACCCTGGGAAACAGTTAGAGTTATGAAGATTTACCCCACTCCTCTCTACCATGGCTAGCAGATGGCAGAACAGCGGAGCATCCTCAAGCGAGGAAACAACAAGAAGGAGAAAATGGATGCTAGCGATGGTGTGTGAGGTGAGCTGGGTCCATGGGTCCTCAATCTGAGTCGACATCCTCAAGGATGCTTCTGTCCAGAAGACCTCATCTGCCATCGAATCATATTTAAAGATGGCTCCGTCCCCTTGCATGTAGAATATTAATAAAGACAGTCATGGTGCTGCTGTTCTGAGTCACCTTCTCCACCAGCTGACGGATCAATCCTTCCATATAAGCACTGGCCAGAAGGAACAAGGAAAACTCCCGTGGGGAGTAGAAAGACTTTAGTAAAAAAAGCTTTCCAGATCAGAAGAGCAGATTTTCTTCATAACAGCTTCATGTTAGCTGGTGGGAATGAAATCTAAATCTGCAGATGATTGCAACAATTTATCAGTTGTTCCTCTTGGTCTAGACCAAATTAAACAAACTAGAGGTTTGGTAGCACCCTTAAACACCCTCCCTGAGTGATAGGGGTCACCAGGAGGGACTTGCATGAGTGACAAGACATCTGGGAATCAGCTTTGACGGCCAGAGGGGCACCACCAGAAGCATTTCATGCTCATTCTCCTTGACCTTGCACAGAACATTTGCCAGAAGGCTCATTGGGGAAATATAGGTGTTTCTTCTTGGGTCAGCAGCATGCCAGGTCGTCGGTACAGAGAAGAGCCAGAGACAGGAGAAAAACAACCAGCAATGAAAGCGAACAGGAAACCTGTTTTTCACCAACCTCGTCCACTATCTGCCAAACTGACAGGGGTCTAGATCCAGATGTGCCAATATCACCTTGGTGGGGCTGTGAGGAGGTAAACTTAGCAGGACAATCACAGCGCAGGGGGCTCGACCCTGGGAAATGGTCAGAAAAGTGAAGATTGAGGACCCGTATGGCCAGCCCGATATGGAGCCTTTGTCAAAGGGTTGACCTTGTGAGGAGGATGTAGGGTTCACAAAACTCAGGAAGACAACCTGCTCTTTTAGTCACACTGATGGGAGGCGACAACGAGGTGCGTGTGGTCTGCTGCCTCCCTTCAAGGGGAGCAGGGATGATGTAAGACCCCGAAAAGGTGGTATCCTGAGTCGCAATCTTCAGGGGCACCTCTTGGTAGAGGCTCTCGTCTGCCTCTGGAAACCCATGAAGATGGCTCTGACAGATGGGTTTGAAGAGGTTGTGGATCACCTCGCCAACACATGGAACCATTAGGTTTCTCAGACCGCAGAGGCCACTTGGGGTCACAAGCGCATCCAGAGACTGCGTTCGGTCCTCGAGAAGCATAGTGGCCTGGTTCATCAAGGCTGAATTAGAAGCCAGAGGGGCGTAGAACAGGGTCAGACAGGGCAGTCAGGCAAAACCCCTATTGTGGTGCACTGACTGGAGCTAGAACCAGGAACTGAAGAGATTTTGTGCAAAACCACAGTGGATTCTGGGACATATTCCGGATTAAATGCTCAAACTCAGAAGGAAGAGTTTCTTTCGAGCCACCCCAACCGTGTGGTGGTCACCACCGATGCCTCCAAGACCGGTTGGGGCGCTGTGTGCGGTTCCCACCGAGAATCCGGTGCCTGGACCGGAAGACGCTCTCGCTGGCACATAAACCGTCTCGAGCTAGTTGCAGTCATTCTAGCGCTGCGGCGCTTCTGCCCGCTCCTCCGGGGTCGACACGTGCTGGTCAGGACCGACAGCACTGCAGTAGTAGTGTACATCAACCACCAGGGCGGTGTGCACTCCCGTGCTCTGCACTACCTCGCCCAACGACTGCTCCTTTGGAGTCAGAGCAGACTTTTGTCGCTCAGAGCCTGTTACATCCCCAGAGAGTGCAACCGGATCGCGGATTCGCTGTCCAAGTTCCACCACGCGGCAGGAGAATGGCTACTCCATCCTCGGGCTGTTCAGCAGATATGGGACATCTTCGGCGAGGCCCAGGTAGACCTGTTGCCTCCCGCCAGAACACCCATAGCCGGCTTTTCTACTCCCTGTCCCTGGCTCCTCTCGGGACAGATGCGCTGGCACACTGCTGGCCCAGGAACAAACGCTTATATGCGTTTCCCCCAGTGAGCCTTCTAGCACAGTTACTGTGCAAGGTCAGGGAGGACGAGCACGAACTGCTTCTGATCGCCCCCTTTTGGCCGAACAGAGCGTGGTTTCCAGACCTCGTCGCGCTCATGACAGCCCCCCCCTGGCCGATCCCTCTGAGTCCAGACCTCCTTACTCAGGGGGGGGGATACAGGCACCCGCGGCCAGACCTCTGGGCCCTACACGTATGTCATATCTGTCCGCGGTGGACCCCGAGCCTCTACCACCCTCCGTGGTGAGAACTTTGGACCACGCGCTAGCACCCTCTACTCGAGCATGCTACGCTGGTAAATGGGGTCGGTTCGTCGAGTGGTGCTCTTCCCGCCAGGAAGACCCCGGGTCGTGCCCCATCAGAGTCGTGTTGACCTTTCTCCAGGAGAGGTTCGATCGGGGGCTGTCCCCTTCGTCCCTCAAGGTCTACGCCGCCGCTATTTCTGCCTTTCACCTTCGGGTCGAAGGGAAATCAGTGGGCAGCCACGAACTGACGGTGAGATTTCTCAAGGGAGCTAGGCGTCTCAGGCCGCCTAGAGCCCCCTCTATTCCCTCTTGGGACCTCTCCGTCGCCCTGTCTGGGCTGCGGAAGTCTCCTTTTGAGCCGTTGCACTCTGCGGAGCTGCGCGTCATCTCACTGAAGACCGCACTCCTGCTCGCTCTGGCCTCAATTAAGAGGGTGGGAGATCTCCAGGCACTGTCCGCCGACGAATCCTGCCTGGAATTCGGCCCTGGCGATTCTCTGGTTACCATCAGACCCAGGCCCGGATTCATCCCCAAGGTCCCATCCGTCCCCTTCCGGGACCAAATCAAATCACTTTTATTGTCACATCACCAGCAGCGTGTGAGCTGTGGTGAGTGAAAAGCTTAGGTGCAAGCTCCAGTCAGTGCAGACTTACAGTACAACATACAAATACAGATAAGACATGAAACAATATATACATTAAACAATAAATATAAATATGCTGAGTTGCAGGTTGGTTGTTATGGGTGTAATGGATTGATGGCTGTTTAAGAAAAACAGATTTCAGCTGCTGAAATTAGAATAGTTATAAATAATTTAAAGTGCGGGTGCATGCTGCATGAATGTCCAGTTGTTGCAGTGTAATGTTCAAAATTGAGTGTAATGTCAGTTCTGTGTGTTCAGCAGCCTGACAGTCTGGGGGAAAAAGCTGTCTCGTAGACGGCTTGTGCGTGCTCGGATGCTGCGGTAGCGTCTGCCCGAGGGCAACACAGAGAACAGTCTGTGACTCGGATGGCTGATGTCACCGATGATTCTCAGTGCTTTCCTCTTGCTGCGTCTGTTGTAGATATCCTGGAGGGAGGGAAGCTCACCTCCTACAACACGCTGGCCAGCTCGCACAACCCTCTGGAGATCTTTTTTGTTACTGCTGGTGTTGTTTGCATACCAGACAGTAATACAGCCAGTCAGAACACTCTCCACAGTGCAGGTGTAGAAGGAGCGGAGCACTTGGGGGCTCATTCTAAATTTCCTCAGACGCCTGAGGAAGAAGAGGCGTTGCTGTGCCTTCTTCAGCACTGCGTCTGTGTGCACATCCCACGCGAGGTCCTCAGCGATGTGGACACAGAGGAACTTGAAGCTGCTGACCCGTTCCACAGGTGTCCCGGCGATGTTGATGGGGGTGTGCTTTCTCTTCTGCCTTCTAAAATCTACCACCAGCTCCTTGGTCTTGTCGATGTTGAGTGAGAGGTGATTTTCCTGACACCAGTGTGTCAGAGCACTCACCTCCTCTCTGTAGGCTGTCTCGTCATTGTCTGTGATCAGGCCTACCACCGTTGTGTCATCAGCGAATTTAACAATGACATTGGAGCTGTGTTTGGCTGTGCAGTCATGCGTGTACAGGGAGTACAGGAGAGGGCTAAGAACGCACCCCTGTGGAGCACCGGTGTTGAGGGTCAGCGAGGATGAGGTGATGTTGCCTAGTCTGACCACGTGGCGTCTGCCCGTCAGGAAGTCCAAGATCCAGCTACACAGTGAGGTGTTTAAACCCAGGGACTGGAGCTTCAAGATGAGCTTGGCAGGGACTATTGTGTTGAATGCAGAGCTGTAATCAACAAATAGCATTCTCACATATGTATTCTTATTGTCCAGGTGGGAGAGAGCAGTGTGGAGGGTGAAGGCGATTGCGTCATCAGTAGAGCGGTTGCTCCTATATGCAAATTGGAAGGGGTCGAGTGAAGCAGGCAGATGAGAGCAGATGTGTTCCTTAATCAGCTTCTCCAGGCACTTACTGAAGATTGGTGTTAGTGCAACAGGACGCCAGTCATTTAAGCACTTGGCTTTGGCTGATTTAGGTATTGGCACAATGGTTGAAGTTTTAAAGCATGATGGAACCACGGCCAGGGAGAGGGAGAGATTAAAGATGTCTGTAAAAACTCCCGCTAGCTGGTGTGCACATACCTTAAGAACACGACCTGGAATGCCGTCTGGACCAGCAGCTTTACGAATGTTCACTTGCTGAAAAGACCGAGTTACATCCGCTACAGTGACCGAGAGTGTGCTGATCTGTGTCTCTGTATCGGCCGCGGGGGCGCGCTCTGTGCGGGGGGTGTTGTGGGTCTCAAAACGGGCGTAAAAGTTGTTCAGGTCGTCCGGAAGGGAGGCAGCAATGTTTGCAGTGGCAGCTTTGTTTCTTTTAAAGTCTGTGATGTTATTGATACCCTGCCACATGCTTCTTGCATTGCTAGTGCTAAATTGTCCTTCGACCCTGTCCTTGTATTTCCGTTTGCGGAGGTTGTAGCTGGCGTGTTTTTGTTCTTCCACATTTCCGGACTTAAAGGCGGAGGCTCGCGTTGTTAGTGCTTTGCGCACATCGCCGCTTAACCATGGTTTTTCGTTTGGGTAGATCCGTACGGTTTTGGTCGGTACCACTTCATCAACACACTTCCTGATGAAACATGTCACGGCGTCTGAGTAGGCTTCGATGTCGTCATCAGACGTGGCCCGAAACATATTCCAGTCAACGTGATCAAAACAATCCTGAAGGATGTAATCTGATTGGTCTGACCAGCTTTGGAATGTCCTGAGGGTGGTTGCTGCCTGTTTCAGTTTCTGCCTGTAAGCGGGCAGAAGTAGAATGGAAGAGTGATCTGATTTGCCGAACGGTGGACGGGGGAGGGACCTGTAGGCGTCCCGGAAGGGAGAGCAGCAATGGTCCAAGATTCGGTTTCCACGAGTGTTTATTGTGATGTGTTGGAAGTATTTTGGTGTTATTTTCTTGAAGTTGGCGTTATTAAAGTCCCCTACTATAATGAACGCGGCTTCCGGGTGTGTGGTTTCCTGCATGGTTATATTGTCATACAGATCCCTGAGCGCTTGCTCTGTGTTGGCTTGTGGTGGAATATAAACAGCCGTGATTATGACCGCTGTAAACTCCCTCGGTAACCAGAATGGTCGACACAGAAGCATGAGGTATTCCAAATCGGGAGAGCAGAAATGTTTAATACGGTGAATGTTCCTCTCATCGCACCACGAGTTGTTGATAAAGAAACAAACACCTCCACCTCTGCTTTTCCCCGTGAGCTCTCTCGATCTGTCCGCGCGGTGCACGGAAAACTTTGAGAGTTCAATGGCCGAATCTGGAACCTCTGCGGATAACCAGGTTTCTGTGATGCAAATAATGCAGCAGTCCCGTGTTTCCCGTTGGTGTAAAGTCCGAGCACGCAGTTCACAAAGTTTGTTGTCCAGTGAATTCACGTTGGCCAGCAGGATAGTGGGAAGCGGAGGGCGAGAGACACGGCATCTCAGTGGTGACCCTGCAAGCTCTGCCCCGGGAGGAGGCAGAACCAGCCCAGGGTTCGTTATGTCCTGTGCGAGCTCTTCGGATCTACTTGGACAGAACCCGGGAGCTTCGCAGCTCCCAGCAGCTCCCAGCAGCTCTTCATATGTTTCGGAGGCCAGCGTAAGGGTTCCGCGGTCTCCAAGCAACGGCTTGCCCACTGGCTAGTGGAGGCCATTCGCCTTGCTTATGAGGTGTGTGAGGTTCCCTGCCCTCTCCATCTGAGGGCCCACTCCACTCGCGGCATCGCTGCCTCGTGGGCGTTGGCTAGAGGGGCCTCACTCTCCGACATATGTAGAGCTGCGGGCTGGTCTACACCTAATACGTTCATCAGGTTCTACAACCTTGATGTAGGCTCTGTTCCCTCTGCGGTCCTGAGTGGTGGCAGTCACCCTTAGGGGGCGGAGCAGGTGTAAGCTTGCAGTACTCTCCTCGTCATCAGGAGAAGTACACCTTTCTAAGAGCTCCCCCTTCGGGCGGCTCTCCCATCCTCCCCCCTTCGGCATCTGACTGAGCGGAGCAGTCAGCGCTGCCAGGTTCCGTGTGGTGGCTTTGCTCCGGCCTGGTCCCCGCAGAACTAGGGTACAGATCTGGGAGTCCCTCTCTGGCGCTCCCTTTCTATGTTCTTATACAGCTCCCCCTTCAGGTGGCTAGTATGAACCCGTTCCGTTGCTCCCCTTGCTTTGGCGCGTAACGATGACTTCCGTCTCTGCCTCCTCTCTCTTGCAGAACGATGACCCGCTGGTAGCCCTTCGGGCCTCGACGCGATCTCCGCCACTCCTCCCTGCGGGTCGAGGGGTGCCTCCTTCTGGTCGTCAGCATCAACCAAGTACAGCAGAAGCTCTCAGTGTTGGACGACTTCCCCGTCAATGAGTATTCCGGGCAGGGGCAGAAGGAGTTCCCCATTCAGGTACATGGCCTTGTTACTAACCCCTCTTTTGTGTTTAGTGCCGGCCTGTCTGGAAGGACTTCGGGCATGGCCCTTTACAGAGGCTCCCATTCAGTCGGTCTAATCCCGACTAACGTCTCCGGGACCGACTGAAAGGGAACTTCTAGGTTACTTGCGTAACCCCACGTTCCCTGAATAGGGAACGGAGACGTTACCCTTCGCCATGCCCTGGAAGTCATGGATCTGAGGTAAGCTGGGAGGTAAGTGGGTCCAGCTCCTCGGAAAATTCCATACTGAGGCTTAGGCACGCCCGGCTTTATACCTGGCTGATTGCTAATCAATCACCTACGCCTGCAAATTAATTTGCCCATTAATATGTTCGTCAGTCGCTCTCACGGTGATTCGCTCCCATTCAGTCGGTCTAATCCCGACTAACGTCTCCGTTCCCTATTCAGGGAACGTGGGGTTACGCAAGTAACCTAGACGATATGCCACGAGCACCTGAATACTGCTAGATACTCCACAAAATGATCAGGCTCCACAGAAGGCGAGAGCTTTGGGAGTTGGCTCGGGAGGCCCAGCGATACTGGTCAACAATGTTCTTCTAGATGTTGAGTCAGTGGTGAAGGATGGCTGCAGAGCAGAGAAAGGCTCGGGCACCTCTCAAGGAGCTCTCAAAAGCCTTTTTCGTCACTGCTTTCACTGGGCTCTGGAAAGTGCTGTGTAGGAGAAGTCTCCATCTAAACACTCCTGCAGGCTTCCTTGCTAATTGGATCAAAATGTTGGAAAAGGGAATCAGAACTGAATTAATATACTCCTCGTCTTTAATCTCCTCCCTGGAGAGCAGGCAGGGTCTCTTGGGGGAGTAGTTCACAGAAACCTTGTGGGCGACTCGCAGTTGTTGAACGAGGAATCCTCCTCCAAAAGAAGAGGGAAATCCCAGAGCTCGTCAGAGGATTCCAAAAGGCAACGAAGATCAAGATTGACTGGGAAAAACACTGGGACTCAATATTGTGAGCGGGGAAGCTGCCCCTTCGACAGTGATTCTTGCCTCTTAAGTGTGTCTCTCCAAGTGGCCAAACAAAAAAAAAAATCCCAGATGAGTTCTAGTGGGCGGGGATTATTCTGTCATGACAGAACTCATGAGCTTACCAGAGCAATTAATTAAGAAAAGGAGAGCATGATAAGCTAACCAAGACAGAGAGGTACACCATAAACAGATTAACGACGAAACTCTCAGAAGATAAAGGTAATGCACAAAGGTAACGAACCGCGGAGCTGCGGAGAGGCGGGCATAAATATAAGCAGAGGTCCTGACACTTGCATAAAACTCAATATTCCCACAACCCAGAGACAACAGAAAGGAACCTAAATAGTAAAACATCTAATCAAAAAATGAGAACACCTGACGAAACCAGATGAATTATGGCAAGCCAATAGTACAGTTACAGGGTGAATACTGGCAGACAGGAGACCAGAGAGAAAAAGTAGATTTAAAAGTAACAGAGAATTCTCAGCAAGTTACAATCTTTGCTTTCTGTCTCCATACGCATTTTTCTTAATTGTGGTGCACTTTTTTTCTGAAATGGTCGATTTCTTCAATCCAAATGAATCTTAAAACTTGCGCAAAACAAACAGTTTTTATATTTTACAGACAGCAGAAGAGAAGCACAGGAACCTGTTTTGTCTGAAATCCTGCATTTTGAAAATGAAAAGATCTTTAAAAGTATAAAAATATAGTTGTTTCTCTAAATATATACATTTTCCAATGCAAAACATTTATACGGTCTAAACATTTTTAAATCCCCAACAGAAATCATGGCAGGGGAGCTTTTTCTAACACATTATTGGGCAGTCCCGTGTGCGAGATGAAGTGATGAAGAGTGAAAACTGTCCAGCACAATCATCATTAGATATAGTTTGTAAAAAACTGACGAGGTGACAGTGAAATTGAAAAAGCAGTTACAGCACAGTATTGGATTGCAGAGTTTTGCCGGTTCCAATCAGGAAACCTAATTTTACACAAGGTAAGATTAAATTTGGAACGGCTAAAAAGAGCTAAAAAAACTACCTTTGATCATCCTGCGCTGGTAACACTGGCCTTCTGTCACTCAAATTTATTTTGAACTGAGAAGACAGTGAAGAGTGACAGGAAGTGAGGCGGGGAGAGAATGGGGTGGGATGGGAAAGACGACAGACTCTGGACTCGAACCCACATCACCTAGCGCAACCGTGATCACGTGACCTGCGTGCTAGCCGCTACACCACGAGGAGCACACATGCTTTTCTGCATAAACGATGTACATATAGCTTCACCATAGCTTTCAGAAAATTGAGAGTGTAACCAGAAATAACTGAAATGCTGAATGTAGAACTCAGAAGCTTTATTATTCATGAATCTGCATGAATCATGGCTTCAAATTATTCCAAAGCAAAGCCTAACACACTGCTACATTGTGTACTATGAGCCGGCTGTAAAATGATGCGCACCATTAAAAAATAATCACAGGCTACAGTCACATGATTCAGAATCCTTCCATAACACAGTTCTAAAGCGTATTTTAAGGCACTTCCTGTACTCACAGAGTTCCAGTAAAGCCCTCTCTGCAAACACATTCTCCTGTCGTCCTATTGCAGGAGCCGCCGGTTCCACACTGGCACTGCTGCAGACAGTCCTGCCCGAATGTTTTTGCAGGACACGGGTTCTGAAAAAAATGCCGTTCATTTAATACATGTCTTACCTTTAAAGTAGAAATATTTATACATTTGGTAAATAGAAAAAAAATCTATATCAGATGCCACCCGAAGACACAGAACCGGACAGATGAATCTAAACTGGAAACATTCGGCAGAACCAGAAACCAGAAAGCTGGAGAATTGTACAATAATGAGTGACTGCAGGCAATTTCTCAAATGGAGTTGGAGTTTTGGTCAGGATTACTGGTGTTGCACCAGAGAAATACAGATACTTCCTGTATCGCTCACTGGTGGAGCACGACCAGCAACCAGTGTGTTGCGAGAAAGCCGATTATCTGCGGCTAGTCTGGCTCTTTAAAAATGTGTGCATGTGAACGGAGAACAATTGTTGCTGTTAATTTAGATTTCTGTTTGTTCTTTGATAACAAGTAATCCCTCTATGAAGCATCTTTGTTTAATCACTGCTTTCTGCTGATATGATTCTTTATTGAGACACTTTGAGAAGAGACCGTCTGCTACTACAGCTTTTACTGGATGGACGTGCCTTGACCTAAAGCTTCTGCAAGAGCTTGACAAATAAACGGGCATAGCATATTTCTTACAAAATAACAATACAATCCAAGAGTTAGACAAATAAAATAGTTAAGAATGTGTTTCTTTATCCTCCAAACCTGGCAGCGTTGACCAGTGTATCCTGCTGGACAGCGGCAGGTTCCGGTGAGGATGTCACACTCTCCACCGTTCCGGCACTCGCAGAGATGGCTACAGCTAGGACCCCAGTGCTGCCCGTCACATGCTTAAGACAAACACAAATTTCATCACAACCAGCACATTATTCTATCTATTCGTAATCACCTCGACTCTCCGAGATGAACAGAGATTTGAGCATCGATGGGTTTCACCAGTAACGGGAGACTGATCCAAGGCCGATCGTTGTTTGCTGTTTCTGTGCCGACTCACTTTATTTTACAGGATCTCTTATGGCATCTGCTAATAAAGTTCTGTTTTCACTCGAGGGAGCGGATTCAGACGAGTATCGTTTTATTCTGAGGCTCCTCTGCATGAGCCAACCCTTTGTCCCCATCCCGCATTCACACAGTCAATGGTTCTGAATAAATATAATGCTGACATTCTAGTTTTGCTTCTGTGCTTTGGAACTCACTAATTAAATCTAAAAGCTGCCCGTGGACTGAAGAGTCAAAATAGCTTTACTTCCAATGGCTCTCCACATGTTTAACGTCGTACTGTGTTTCTACAGCAGAAATGAATAATGAACAATTCTTTTCTGTCGACAAAACTGAAGCTTCACATCTAGATGTCTCTTCCAAACACTGTGAATTTTTCTGATTCTGATCTATTTGCATGTCCTGAAAGAACCACATCAGTGCTGGCTGCTAACAACTTAATTTTCTGATGCAGTAGAACACTATCTCATAAAAAAAATCTAGTGAAGAAAAATAAAGAAATTATTTCATTTGCATTTTAACAACCCCCTCCCAAACAAAACCCTGCTTCTGGTTTTCAAACACTTAAAATCAGTTCTCGTAGCATCTGGTATTTCTCTAGAACATTCCTCTGGCTACACCTTCAGGACTGGAGCTGCTTCATCGGCTGCCTTGCAACGGCTACACCAGCAACAGATCCAAATGTAGAAGTTTTCCAGAACTGAATAACAAACCTTTTCCCAAATAGAAGCTGCTCACCAGGTCCAGCCCCATGGTAGAGTGGGCAGTGTGCTGGACGTACATCCACGGTTGATTTTGGTCCAAATCCCGATGCCATGGTCATTTGTCATCCTTCCCCCTATCTCTAAAAGCTTTTATAAATACTGTTATATCTATTATTATCTATAATTAAAAAAAATAAAGCTGCTCACCAGATCCTACTTAGATAACCACTTGCATCAGCAGAGGGCGCCCTCCTCCCCTGATGGATTTCCCCTTGCAGTTCATTGTTAACACATTTGAAAAGCTCATTAGCAGTCCCCTTTAACATTCAACCAAAACCCGAGGGCTCCTTTCAGACTCTTTATTTTCTCAGCAGAGGCCTGGACCCATCACCAGAACAGGCACCATTCCCTCAAGTTCAGTAACTCTCGGCTAGTTAGGCCAGGGGCTCTATCTTGTCCCTTGCCAGGCCGCATGACTTGGTTTCGTAGAGTTTCAGCTATGAAGCCACCTCGTGGATTAGCAAGGTCATGGCATATAGATGGGGGCTGCACATCAACCCCTGACCAGTTCCTTACCTGATCAGACGTTGTTTCGACATCGTTATAATGAAAATAATAATAATAATGTCTTGAATTTATACAGTGCTTTTCTCCTGAAGACACTTTACTATTTTCCGAGAATCATTCATTCACACACGGGTTTTGCATTTTGAACCTGATGGGGATCGAACCGCCAACATTCTGGCAATAAAATGACTAACTCCACCACTACCCACCTTGCCACTCCTTACCACCATCCTTTGATAAGGGCTTGTTAAGCAGGTCAGGTACTAAGAGTGGGGACCACAAACTTTATTGCCAGAAAGGCTTTTTCAGATCCAGCCTGAGTATTCCAGGACTCAGTGGTAATTGTGACGCCGCGCGGTACCACTGTTATCTATGCCTAGGACCGTTCGACCGCAGTCCATCGGCAGTTATAGGCTTGTCTTGACTCTTTCCCATCATATGAAAGATTGCTGTTCCGCTGATTCCATTATTATCTTGTGCTATAACATATTTTCCCCTTCAACCTTACAGCTAGCTTACGAGTATCAAAACTTAATTTGCCACGACATAAGGGCGTTTTGTAGAAAAGAATCTAGCAGCTGTATTTTTTGAATGCAGTTTCCTGGGTCCAGGTCACTGCCGTTACTTGGACAGCTAGCCTGGTATGCATGCAGTACTAGGTCGGCTCGTGCTAGTGCATTTGTAAAGTGGTGTTTATTGAATGAAGTTTGGGAAGAGCTTATCCACCATGCCTGTTTACAACTCTGAATCGATATTCTCTATCGTATGTAAGTGGCTTCCTGCAAGGGATACAACGCTGTCAAGCTTCCCCATCCCTTCACGACACCAAAGTTGTTCTACTATAAGGGCCAGGAGCCCTACCTTCACATCTGGAGAAATTTATTTTCAAACAAGAAGCCAGAAATAATGTTCCCTCCACAAGCAAACACACCAGACAATAAAAGTGTATGAGGTTTTACGATTTTCAGAGATGTTTACATAAAAGGTATCGCGGCCCTTTAAATGGGGGGTTTCCAGGGTCCTGAGTACTGCTGTTACCGAACTCCTTACTTGAACAGCTAGCCTAGTTTGCGTTCCCTCATCTTGCCTCATCTTGCGATACTAGGCTGGTTCGTGTTATGAAAGCAAGTTACACATGTGCGCACCCCTGCCTTCATGTTGAGTTAGGTTTTTGTTTTTCTGTTCATTTTGTCACCCAAGGTCTAGTATTCTAGTTACCATAACGTCTATGGTTACCGTCGTAACCCACATTCCCCACAGGAAGGAACGGAGATGTATGTCGAATGATCAACTATGGGAACCCCTCAAAAAGCCATGCCCTAGTTGTATGATGGCAACTGGGATTCTCAACTTTGGGGAGAAATACAAAAGTGATGCATCGCATTCTTAGGGAATGGTGCTGCAAACCACACCCCTTCGTCTCTACTCCCGGTTACTGCCACCACTCAGTACAGCGTACCATCTAATGAAATTGTTGGGTGTTGTCCATCCGCAGCTCTAAATATGTCTGAAAGCAGCGTCCACCTAGCCAAAGCCCACAAACTGGCCAGGGTACATGGTTTCAACAATCCAATGCACCAACCACTGCTTGGAGAAAACATGTTGAAAGAAGCTCGTTTTCATTTGTTTAAGCGATGTTGTAATAAAGTGTTGGATCGGCACTATTTGAACATGGTGTTTATAACAAGAGGGTACACAGCATGGTGTTAAATCATTATGATTGGTGTGACCCTATATAAACACTGCCTTGGTGTTAATAAATCAAATAAACTCATTTAATTGAATGTGAGTTGAATATACTCCACCCCAAGGGTCTTAAATAGCACAGTTGTCAATTTAGGGATTTGAAATTGACTGTGGGGGTGCCACGGTGGTGCAGTGGGTAGCCTGTTCGAGGCTCGCCGGTGACCTTCTTGGAAGGCGTTTGTATTCTTCTGCGGGCTTCACAATCCCAAATGACATTCGGCAGGTTAATGGAATAATCTAAATGGTCACCCGATGTTCACTGGAGATGGGCACCAGCAGACGCCCGTGACCAGCTCTCATGCGGGTTAGTCTCCACTCAGATCCAGAGGTTTCCTGGGCCGTGTGGTGTGAATGTGTCTGTGAAAACCTTCAAAATGAAAATAAATGTGCAGACAAATTGGTTCTGATGCTCGAACAATGAGAAACACGAAGGATTGCTCTACCTCAGATTTATGTCAGGTTCCAAGAACAGAGTGTGCAACCAGCACTCATAGCTTCCAGAAACTTCCAGTGTTATATTTTTCCTCTTTAGTGAATGTTTGTGTTGCATGAAGATGAAACGTCAAAACCAGTGCCGTTTTATCAAATAGCATGCTTGAAATGGTGACGGAGATGTGGGAAAATTCCTCTCTGTCCCCGAGAGAGAATTGCTGCTGGGTTAAAAGTCTCATTTTGAAGGGCACTTTCCCAGAAGTTAATATAAGTCTCATAAATATAACTTAAAAACTTTCCAAACTGAGTGTTTTGTTAATGTGTGCATTCTTAAAACAGGTCATCACCATAAATGAACACTTTTCGATCCACAATTTTTTAATTCAATATCTTACTCAAAATGTAAAGAGCTAAGATGCTAATAGAATTAGTTAAACAAATTCCTTTGTGTCTTTCACTCAAAGGGCAGGGTGCACGGGTTGTGCTGCTGCCTCTCAGTTAAAAAAATGCTGTTTTGAGGAGTTTTCTTGAGACTTAAACAATGGAATTTATTCGTGCCACTCAAATTAACTGTGACGTCCCTCTACTGGATGCAACTGATATCTCATGATGAGCCTCAGCTGTTCTCCATCTTTGCTCTTTTTTCCAAGTCCAATATTCCGAAATTCCTCCAACAACATGTGAAATGATCAAGATTCTAAAAAATGCCTGATCGCCCGCTGCAAAGTTTGTTTAATTTTATGCAAATGGGAAGTGATCGCCACACATGAAATCCAATAGAGCGAAGCATCTTCCATGTGACTTGTGAGCGCCGCAATAGAGATTGTGACAGGATGGAGCAGAGATTCATTTAGGCAGTTTTTATGACACAGCACTCTGATCAAGTTCAGTCTTTGTAAACGTGTACCAAAAACCTCAACCCTCTCCAACAATCGGCCAATCTGGAAGTGTCAACCATTCCTCTGCCAACAACAGCTAATAATGGCTTTTCACGTGGCAAAAGAAAGAGCAGGAGCAAATTAGAGAGAGAGAGAGAGGTCAGCACCCTTAACCAGAGCCTGGAGTTTCCATTTGCTTCATGTAAACTCCCCTCGGGATCATATAAACACTCTGAAACCATCAGTTTTTCAAACCAAATCTGTGTTACGGGCAAAAATACTAATGTAAGCACAATATAGTATCACTGGAAAACACATCTGGGTCAGTCTGGGTTGTTTAGAAACGTTGTTCTGTGTGTACAGTTTTGTGAGCGTACAGTTCCTGGCACAGTCTCCGTTAAGGCTAACAACAGACGAGAAAAACACGTCTGTATGTATGTATTCATAAGCACAGGGCTACTGAAACCAGGGAATTAATGTTAAGGAGGTACTTTTTCACATTATCAAACAGAAATGACTCAAAATTTAACATCTAATCATCCTAAGCTCAATTATATACAGCTCCCTTTCTCCAACTTGTTCTTTTTTTTACGTTTTTAAAACCGTACAGATTTAAAAAATGTACAATGACAATCATTTTTTCTGCCACGAGCGTCCATTGTATTTAGTCAATAATATACTTTATAGATGTAACACTCTGTCCCTCACTGGCGCGCTCGGTCTCACTTTCTCACCCTTTTGGTTTCCTTGTGCTGCCGTTCTTTACTGTTTCATGTATCTTTTCCTTCTTGTGTCTTCCCTGAGTTTTTATTCTCTGTATTTCTAATTGTGTTTGTTTCCCTCGGGTCTCCCCATGCTTGAATTCATCTTCTTTCTTCGTTTACTTTCAGTTTTCCTCATCCCTGTTCCCGAGTCCTCACATGTGTGTTCCTCACGTGATTCTTCTTCACTTCCTCATCCCGGGCCAGCAGTCTTTCAATTGAGCCTCCTTTTATAGTCCCTTTCTGTGCTGGTTCATTGTTTCTCTGCCTTTCGAATTCCTCCTTCCACCAGAGCCTAAACCTGTTTGTCCCATCCCGAGGAACCAAAGGAAGGATCCTTTGGTACCCCGTTCACCCAGTCATTAGCACAAGCCCCTCTCTTTGATTTCCCGATCTGTCAGCCCTGTCTTTGTCTTCCCCATGGTGCCTCAAGACCTGCCCAGATGGCCCTGTTCTTTCACGAAGACTGCTTTGGCTACCGAGATGTCCTAACTTCTGCAGCCTTCAGACCCACTGCCTATAGGTGGGCAGTTTCACTCCTACGAGAGGAGGGGTTCCACTGAAGACCTTCTGGCTGGCTCACAGTGCCCAGTACGACAGAGAGGATATCCTGATTCGGAGGAGCGGGTGACTGGTATTTAGCACAACCCGGACGTGGTTCCCGAGTTCTCCCTGGTTCCCGTTTGCCTAGAGTTGTACGTTTCTGTCAGTCCTGTGAGAATGCCTTCCTGTGAGACCACCCCTGTGATTCCTCCTGTTACTCAAAAAGAGGAGGAACACTCGCACCCTACAGGCAGACCCAACCCTTTTCCTTCCGGTACGCTGTCCTGACAGTCCCCCTAGGCCTAATCTTATGGATAAAGCTGAGGAGACCCACCCCTGCTCTCAATGCTCCTGCAGCTCACCTTGAGGTCCCCACTCAGTCTGTCACCAGCGTGGCTCCACCCTTGTCACTAGCTCCACCTGTCCCTGTTGCTGCCTTTATTTGGATCCCTGTCTATGTGGTATATTCACCCCCAGTTCGACCTGTCCCATGAAGATTGGCAGCTCTCCCAGCCCCAAAGACCTTTTTGGCCATCTGTGCTCCGTCCCAGACCGCCACCACTTTCCTTCTGTCTGGGACCCAGAGTCCAAACATCCACCAACTTGGGATTCCCATTGCATCCCTGCTGTGGTTGGTCATCTACATAGTGTGCACACCCTCTGTCCGTCTGTTGTCATAAAGACTACCTGCCCTGTGCTCCGCCCCCAGACCCCCACCACTTTCTCTGTGTCCAAGACCCTGATCCCAGAAGACACACCCGTTCCCGAATGCTCGTGTGTGTTACTCATGTGATTATCCTCTGTGTTTATGTTTTCTCCTGTCAGCATTGACCCGTCCTCCTTCACACGTCTCTGACTGTTCATTTGTTTTCCTCCGTGTCTGTTCACTTCCTCCTCCCGGGCCAGCAGTCTTTCGTTTGAGCTTCCCTTTATAGTCGCTGGTTTTGTGCCTTTCTGTGCTGAATTTTTTTTGTGAAAAAGAGGTATTTAAGTATATTTCTGAGGGTCATTATTTGGCTGTATTTATTTTCTGAGAGTGTTTATGTTTTAAGATTATTATTCAAACTTGTTTTTTGTTATTTGCAGCAATTTTTTTTGTCAGGTTTTTGAGCAAACCGGAATACCCAAAGGAATCCCACGCAAACAACTCCCAGGCGAGCCTCGAACCAGCAACATTCTAACTGAAAGACCAAAGTGCTACCCCCTGCACCAAATCTCCTATGCGATGACATAATACTTTGTATCTGGACTACTGCTCTGGTCTATGGACCAGCTTTTGCATGGCTCAAGAACAGCAATGAATTACGGAAGATTACTGGCACATATTGGATTATTCCAGATCAAAGCCACACCTGGCCCAAGTCACAACTAATTAAAAAAGTCATGCTCCACTATATATGATGTAACATTAAAAACAATACAATCTCTGCCAGACTCAGGCCATGTTTGACCCACATACTGGAAGCCAGTGCCAGATGAACGTCTGATGTACAACTGTTTTACTCACTGCATTATCTCACTCTCAAAAGAACCGGTTCTGTAGAAGCATGATGTACCTTCAGCCATGGAATATAGGAATGAACTCAGTCGTGCTGTGCAAATGATCATCTAGCTACAAGACGGGAAAGCAGCAGCGTTGTAGAGAGGGTAAAGGAAAACAAGAGAAAAAGGGGGAAATGGGGCCAGATGGAGGTGTGCAGAGCAAAACAAACAAATGAGAAAACTTTCCTAGACCAAGCCAGAGCAATCAGCATTGAAAATAGACTTGTGGCCCTGGACGAGCGGTTTTTAACTGCCCTCGTCACGATTTACTTCAAACAAGACTTCAAAGGGGTTCTCTAGTTTAAAAAAAGGATTCTGGATTTCATCTACACTTTATGGCTGTTTTCTAAACAGGAAACAGGTCAACTCACAGCTGGAACAATCATCTCCACGCCAACCGCTTTCACACTGGCATCGGTCAGGTGCCACACATCGCCCATGCACGCACTCTTTAGTACAACGTGCTGCGCACAGAGAAGAAAGGGAAAAATAAACAAAGATTGTACAAAGAATGAACACATTTAAATGTTCATTTCATACTCACGGACGCATTTGTTCCCGCTCTCATAGAAACCACGACAGCACTGATACCTCCGGCGATAGTCCATTTTTACCACCTGCCTATAAAGGGTTTTATAAGTGACCCTAGAGAGGGAAAGAATGAATTATAAACGACTGTAAAATGTGAAAAGTAAAAAAAAAATACAATCACAATGCACTCAATATTTCAGTTGTTTTTTAAACATTTCTGGCTCTACAGAAATCTTGAATCCGCTTTTGACACCTTTTAAACACAAAAGTATCACATTTAGAAATGTCTTACACAGCTGATGGCCTTCCCCTTCACCTCAGTTGAGATGAATCTTAAAAAGGCCACTGGGAACCACTGTATAAGTAGTAGGAACAGTGACTTTCCATTCCAACTTCATAATAAAGGGAGCATATGTGTGCGCGCCAGCATCACTATTATTTGAACTCAAAGCACTTTAAAGCTTCTGCTGCCAAACCAAACAAGTTACTCCAATGACCTAAGCCGGAGTCTGAAATCCTTTGCAGCTTACTTGAATAGAAACCAGTGCTATATTCCTAAACCAATGGCCATTTCATCATGGAACTGCACAGAGATCAGTGGATTCAAATCTATGATCCCAAACACACCGTCCGGGTAACGAAGAAGTGGCTTCGTAAGAAGCATTTCAAGGTCCTGGAGTGGCCTAGCCAGTCTCCTGATCTCAACCCCATCGAATATCTTTGGAGGGAGTTGAAAGTCTGTGTTGCCCACCGACAGCCCCAGAACATGACTGCTCTATAGGAGATCTGTCTGGAGGAATAGGCCAAAATACCAGCAACAGTGTGTGAAAACCTCGTGAAGACTTACAGAAAACCTTTGATCTCGGTCATTGCCAACAAGGGTTTATAACAAAGTATTGAGATGAACTTTTGACCGAATACTTATTTTCCACCATATTTTGCAAATAAATTCTTTAAAAATCAGGCAGTGTGATTTTCTGGATTTCTCTTTCTCCTTTTGTCTCTCATAGTCGAGGTCTATCTATGATGAACATTACGGGCCTCTCTCATCTTTTTAAGTGGGAGAACTTGCACAATTGGTGGCTGACTAAATACTTTTTTACCCCACTGTATGTATTCTAGCAAGAACCATTATTATTTAATCAGTCAAATTAAATAATAATGGGTGTCATGTCCAGCTGATGTTACGAGTGAGTTATAGAATATTTCTCTGTATTGTTTTGCCCTCAAAGACTTGCCCATTTGTCAAAATTAGTTTCTGTGGTTAACTGGTGTTGCTTTAAGATATCCTGTAGAAGTGTTTAGACATGAATAGAGTTGGTACATTTGGGACAGATCAGACATTGTATGGCTCAGTTATCACTTCCTGTTTATGATAAAATGCACACATAGTTCAACAAAATAAAAAATGCTTCGCAATTTAACATCCCGTGTGCCTGAAGATTAGTGTAAGAGACCATGTAAAGCTTGATCAACTTTAGAGTATGATATTGCCCCCTGCTGCTTGGGATGAATATTGGTTCATCCCAAGCAGCAGAGGGCAATGTTGCTTGTTTGACGATGGTAAGAGGAAGTCGTAAAATCACATGACTTAAAGCACATGGTGAAAAGGCCCTCCAACAGACGAGAAGTGTTTGTTGTGTGATCATGTTCAGATCATAGTACAGTTGTACCCCGACATACGAAATGTTCGAGATACGAAACGTCTCGCGGGAAAGTTTTTGCTTCAAGATCTAAAGAAAAATTTGAGATACAAACATTTTCGCCTTTTTATTGCACATGTGAGTTTATTTTTAAGCTATGAATCAATTTTTCAAACTCTGCAAAGCACTTTGAATTACAAATGTGTATGAAATGTGCTGCGTAAATACACAAGGAATGGGACAGCCGAATCCCTCGTCTTGCACACGTCTGTGTGTGGTGGTTCCTGATGCACCGGCTCCAGCTGCAGTCAACACGATTCCCTCCAGGATGTGGTTTTCCCGATTGCTAGAACACTTTTGTTTCTACCACATCTTTCTCTTCCCTTCTGCACTCTTGAGCTCTGTGAACAGCAGCCTTTTGTGTTCTGTCCTTCTTGTGCGAGGTGTCAATTGTTGTCTTGTGGGCTCCTTCTCCATGATTGCGTAGCCTATAGAACTAGTGTAATTTAGCTGATTAGAGAGTCCAGGGGCCTTCAATATGAACCTTTTCTCAATACTGTACTGTATTTCTGATTTTGAATTGTCGTTCGTTGTCAGTAATAACTGTCACAATGAAAGGAAATAAACACCTGAAATATATGTTTAATGTTCTACGGGGCCTTCGAGAAAGGTGCCTAACCATTTTTATTAGCATCATCCATGCAGTCTTTTTGCTTCTTGCTGAAAGCACATCTGGGGTGTGTGTGTGTGTGTGTGTGCGTGTGTGTGCGCATGCGTGCGTGTGTGCGTCACCTGTGTCGGGTACACTGGTTAGGGCTCCAGGGTTCAGAGCACTTCTCTTCATAGACGTGGTCGAAAGGCTGAGCGTAGGATTCCTTCACTGAAGTGGTGAAGCTAGATGGAGACAAGGATTTGGTGAAGCTTAGTATTATTCATTGTTTTATAACCGTACAATATGCAAATTGCAGAAACCAGCCCCATCCACAGGGAGCGCAATTCTGACCTTTTTGAAGCCACAGGTTTGTAATGGGTTTTAATGGTAATGCCAGACCAGGACTAAAGCCGCCTGGGGATGACTTTACTTGGAAAAAGTATTTCCTGGTTATTTGAGCATGCTTCCTAAACAGTGCTTTATATCTTTAGGAGGAACTGTGCGAGGCTGGAAGGTGGAGCTGCTGTATCTTTCACAAAAGGATAGTTAGAAGTGATGTACACACTGAAAACACATTTGCCAATATTCCATTGTAAAACCTTTAAGAAATAATCAGAAAAACGTGACATCGGCCTTGATTTAGCTGATTTAGAGTGCAGCATATCTTTCCTGGAATATTGTCAATATGAAGCTTATTTTTGAATGTTTCATCTGCATTAATGAGTATCAAAGTCTGCTCTCGTGCTGTTAAAAAGCTCCTTACATTGAAATTCGATGCTTTCTTTTCTCGATTCACTAGCAGAAGGATTACTTTATTTCATTGTGATGGTGCGGTCCCTTGCACACATTTGTATACACCACTGTCACAAATGGGATGAGAGGTGATGGTGGGTTCTCTCACCCCTTTAAAAAAGGTTGGTCTTTCATGTGATCTCATTGGATTCTACACAAGCTGCGTTGCCTGTCGTTCCCAAGCAAGCGATTCCGTCAGCCTTGCATTTATATCAACCTTTGAGGCACAACAGCAATACTTCAAGCAACACTTCGATCGAACATGACTCAAAGATTTCATCGAACACGTTTCTTATCTGCTTTAGATCGAAATGGTCAGATCTTTCCAATTCCAGAGTCTTTCCCCAGAACATGTTTATACTGGGAATTATTCTTCATGAGTATTACAGAGACTAAAGTCACGCAGCAGAACAATCACAGATTAAACTGCAGGATGGGATTTAGAGCGTGATCTTGAGCTAGAAATCTTAATCTAGAGATTCACCGGAGAGTATTTACTAACCAAGAACAGGATTTTTCAGTGTCATTTTTCAACAGTCTTTGATTGGTCCTATACCTTTCCCATAAACTGCAAACATTTGGATCCCGGGGGTCCAGAGCCAATGTCAGGTCACTCACACCACCCAGGACAAACAGGAGTACACAGATCTCCGCTGCCTCCATGCTGCTCTAAAGAGAAAAGAAAAAAAGACTTTGATGCGACACAGCTCTCCTTCCATTTCTAGACACGTTCAAGACATCTGGTTTTATTTAGGAGGATTCTTTAGGCAGACGTTTGGAGGGAAGGAAGGACACAGTTTGAGTTCAAACACCTTCTGAAATTACTATTGTGTCTAGGAAAGCTTGTAAACGGAAAAAACACAGCGTTTCTATTTCAAGCCTCTTCTACCTAGAAAAACACCATGCATTCTGCATCGAAAACAATCCGCGGTTAACTCGAATGCATCAGGAGTTTGTTATCCCCGTGTGAAGGCTTCGATGGAATTTGGAACAAAGATTCAGTGACCGATGAGATGTGATGTCATCACTCGTTAAATGACCACGATGTTGAGGTGACACCGGAGAAGCCAAAACAACACAGAAAGGCCTGTCAATCAGGAGGATATCTGGAGTCTTCGATATCAGCCGACTAGCTGAGATTTGGGACCTCGTAAAGGGGCGGTTCTCCTGTTACCTGCACAAAAGATATCTCTCCAGGGAAGCCATCAACCAACCTCCACCGTAACCAAAGCGCTGTCCACGAATGTCAAGGACAAGATTGTAGACCAACGGAAGGAAGGAGGGGCTAATGAGAACATTAAGAAACCTGCCCAGAATGCAAAGAGAGGATGATGCTAATAACTCTGTATCAGCTGGAACCACAGCCACCAAGCAAACAATTGGCAACGCACTGTACGGTGAAGGACTGCAGGGCCTGAAAAAGACAAAAAGTGCTGTACGTACATGTCTTAGGAACATCTGAATGATTCAGAGGAGGACACCTCTGAATGCTCATTTGGAGACATTTTAAATATGATTCATAAAAAATCTGCATGTGTTAGGGTTAATGAAAATGAAGCGTTTCAATGCAGCAGAAATAAAGGAATGCTATGAATCATGTTTTAACTTTGTTAATGAGTCCAGACTAATCGAAAACATGTTTGTTGATTACATCCTTTACTCGTTTCAGCCCCGACAAATACACAGAACTAGTTAAAAAGACCAAACTATCCCCTGTTTCAGGTTCAGTAAGCTCATCAGATGTTTATAGACGTCAACATTTGGAGGAAAACCATGAAATTTCGAAGACGCTGCACACAGTGGAGCACAAGCGGTTTCTGTGCTCTTCATCTGCTGTCGCTGAAATGTAAAAAAACATTTTTATTATAAAAAAAAAGAACAAGCCAGTGCTTGGAAGAACACCACAGTACTCATTTCCCCCTCTCTCTACCCTCTGCTCTTCCTGTCATTCTACTGTCCCATCCTTTCAAAAAAAATCTTTAAAAAATAATAATCTTGCTGTAAAATCCAAAACACACAAATCCCATTTATAAATGAAATGGTAAAAGATCAGAAATAAAAAAAAAAAACATGCATCACTTTGATCCATCCTCGCATGTTACTACAAAATAAAAAACAAACAGTGGAAAAAAAAGAAGAGGACAGAGTCTTGCAGAAAGGTTTTCATGAAGGAGTTTACAGGTCTCCTCACTGGAATGGAAGGATTATTCTTCCTTTCTCTTTTCTTCCCAAGACTCATTAGAAACAGTGTTTGAGGGCACATTAGCATTCCTTCAAGCTGAGCAATGGGGGATTAATGAGCATTCTCTGCGACACAGCGTCTGTGACAAACAAAAACCTTTAGTCTGCTCTAAACCTGCGGCTGCATTAACAGAGCAAACAGCCGCCGAAGTTTGGAAAGCTTCCAAAAGCCTCAGTTATTGAACTTCTACTCAATAATGTGAAATATAGGAGGCTAAGAAGTATGTTGGCTATAGAGTGTTCTGTAAAGTTCCGTGGAAGGTTATGTGGAGGGTTTGTTTTTCAGACTGCCCAAAGCAAGGTCAATAAAGAGTTGGGTGTAAATGACTGACCTCAAGTATCTTTGTTATGAATTATTTCCACCAGATTTTAGTAACTTGCCACGGTAGCAGCCATGATTAGTCTTCCCTGACATCCCATACACGGTCAGAGGGGGTCTGGTTTAGACATGTTTCCCAAGGTGCAGATTCCACCGCATCATTTGGCAAACTTCACTTGTCGAGAATAGGACAGAAATCCACAACACAGAAAAGATGATTTCCTTTAAAATTAGAGGAACGCATCACCTCGGTCTGCCTCCATCCAAATGGGTACGAAAGAAGGTGTAGCTAAAGGGTACAAAATAGAAGCCCTTAAAACATACAGAGCCTTTCTCCACATCGTGATTAGGAAAAAGCTTGTTTTGGTAGTCGGCCCAAATCTGTTTTCTGAATTATTTACTACAAACTGCCCTGCTTTCGAGTCATTATGAATCTTAAGCAAAGACACAGAAATCACAATTTTCCCTGCAAGACTTGGGTGATCCGAGTCACTTTGGCTACTATTGTTAAAGTGCTGGAGGACTGCGGGACTTTTAAAGGTGCTGTATTAAACCCGAGCTGATTTTAATGAGCTGAGCAGATGCTCTGCTCAAACGCCACACGTCTTTCATGTGGGAAAATGATGGCGAGAATCCATTGCATCGCACAAACAAGAAGGATTTCTTTCATCAGGATTTTTGTTTGCAACTAACACAAAAGAATTGGTACAACGTTTAAATGAGTCCCATACGGCAAGTTATTTTTAGGGGACACACTCGCTGCTTGAGAGAGAGAGAGAGAGAGAGAGAAGGAAAAAAAAGGAGAGAGAGATGGAGAGTGAGAGTGCAAGAGAAGGAAAGAGAGAGAGAGAGGGAGATCGGGAGGGAGAAGGAAAGAGAGAGAGAGAGAGAGAGACGGAGGGAGAAGGAAAGAAATGGAGAGAGAGATGGGGAGTGAGAGTGCGAGAGAAGGAAGGAGAGAGAGAGGGAGAAGGAAAGAGAGAGAGATGGAGGGAAAGGAAAGAAAGGGAGAGAGAGATGGAGAGTGAGAGTGCGAGAGAAGGAAAGAGAGAGAGGGAGAAGGAAAGAGAGAGAGAGACGGAGGGAAAGGAAAGAAAGGGAGAGAGAGATGGAGAGTGAGAGTGCGAGAGAAGGAAAGAGAGAGAGGACTCTGATGAAGAAAAGTAAAGGTATTTTGTTGTTGAACGGATCACACAGCTCTCATTCTGGGTGAAGATAAGAGCATAATGGAAAAATAAATGAAAGCACATGTACACCACAGTGATCCTCCTCTGGCTGGGACGTCAAGCCACACGCTTAAGGAACTTCATTTAATGCCAAAACAATCACCAGAGTTTCACAGATATTCGATTCCTGCATAAAATTAAAATGAGTTTTATAGAAATTATCAGCTATATTACGTGCTTTGAAATTACATGCATTCGTAAACTATTTGGGTGTATTGAACTGCCTCCATAACTGAAATATATAAGAATAATTGAAATGGCTCCTTAAAAGGAGTTTGTTAAAGTATGACATGTGTTAAAGTGGAGGTTTTTGCCAACTAGCCAACTTCCTGTTGATTTTTAGAAACCCGTAATAATGCATCTTCTTTAGGTGAACCTTTGTCGTCACACGAGGCCATTACAATTATAAACAAAAGAGCAGCAAAAACAACACTGGAATAAATTTCAGATTTAATCTGATTTCAGATCTAAAGGGTGATTCTTCTGCTCTCTTGCTGAGCTCATAACCATGGTCAAAACAAAACAAGGCACAATTCGAACCATAAACTCCCAGCTAAAAGACAGAGAGGCTGATCAGATCAGTAAAACCCGGCTCATTATCTCACTATCTTTATCAAAAAAGAGGAGTTTCCCTTTGCTCACAGTTCTCCATACCTGCTGGGACCAACTGCAATATTAGCAATTTTCTTTCAGGAACAGAATGACACAGCGAAAAGGGCATTCTATAAATAAAAAGAATAGCTGTCAAATGAGATGAAAAGAAAAAATGAGAGAAAGAAAAGAGAAAGCTTGGGACCTGATATTCCTCCCAGACCACAGGCAAATCTAGCGAAGAGCAGATCTGGATGCCAGAGCCATGCAGCTAGCCACACTCTCTTACGTAAAGAAACACATGGCGAACGTTACAAACAGCCAAGCTAGAAAAGACAAATACGCTTTTAAAACGTCAGCTTGTCGACTGTAATCGGCTGTCGCTGAAATTCACATCAACAAAGACTAAGATTTGTCTATTATTCATTTGAAAAACAGATAAACATCAATATCTCTCCAGAGAAAACCCAAAACTGACATCAGCTCTTGGAAAGCTTACAGAAATTGAGGGTATCAAGATTTAAGAAAGCGCTGATTTGTTCTGTTTCTGGAGAGGCGGAGGAAATCAGAGCAGCTCGCCAAGGACAGAAAAACTGCTCCCTGAAAGGTTGTGAGAGATACAAAACACCGTGAAAATAGAATAATGCGTCATCATTTGCCTTTATAACATCAATAATATTAATGATCCTTTACAAATTAAGAAGCTACAGCAAAAGAAAAAGAAACTATTCAGAAAAGTGCAAACATCACAAGGAATATCTCAAAATCACAAACATCGAGGAGCATAGAGCTCTCCAGAGTCTTGCAACTGAGGATAAACCGTCCATTGGATCACCGCTAGCCCATGCTCACGAGCAGAAACAAGGCTGCAACGCTGCAAATGTAGTGGTGGAGTCATGATTTGGGTCCCTTTAGTGTCCATGAAGGTGTAAAGATGACCTCTGCAATATATGTGGAGTTTCAGAATGACCACTTCCTGTCCTGGTAGAGGACAAATTGTGCAGACTGTTTACGTTAAAATTATTTGTGCAATTGAGAAAAAAAACAGTGTAATATTGCTACGTTTCTTTATCTCTGTCAAGGATTACGCCTCGAAAACACACAACAGTCGAGGTGTGTTTATTATTTAAGACTCAAATATTCAAATTAATTTTCAGGTTGTGGATCCAAATACGAGACCAAAACAACCGTATTTAAAACCTCCAGAAGTGAGGCGGTGAACAGCCTGCTGCTACCCTGGCAAACATCAATAAATGCTACTTGACACGTCACTGATTACCCTTCTGGAGAGAGATGGAGGAATGAGGTAAAGGAACAACACAGAGTGGACCGTCGTTTAACCAAAACCCCAGGCCTGGCTCAGACGCACTCAGTGAAACCAGTAAATCTCAGTTCCAGCAAAGTACTGTAAAAGCCCCCTAATGTAAAACATCTGGAGCTGAAAACATGCTCTCAGCCTCGTCGCCACAGAGCGTGAAAAGGCACATGTTATACTGGTTAATGTGAGTCTTTGAGTTAGGGCGGGGGGACGCTGAAGAAGCCCACCCATTATTCCATGTTTACTGTTCTCTCAGATGCTGTGGAGATGTGTATTTTTTTGCTACAGTCGTGGGTTTAGTGAACCCACTCCCCTGCTATTAGTGTTTTATGTTTTGTAAAATCTTTGCTAGAAAAGCGTTGTCGAGATGTCGAGAGCTTCACAGTTGGAGCCGGCTGGGTTAATGCAGCTTGGTGCACTTTAGTCTAAGCACCAAAACCTCATAATCTCACTGGAACAGCAGAGTTTGGTTGGAGTTGGTGGGAAGGCGTTGTATGGGGGCTGGATCCGAACCACCAGAGAATCTAATTACAGGAGTCTTCATTCCAACGGAAAGATGCAATAAGTTGAAATAAAAATGGAGCACTTTATGTGTATTCCATACAAGCACAGTGTTCAGTGAAACATCAAATAAATATAGTGTAATGTTTCACTGACCAAACCAAACGTTCACTTTTACCTGATTTCAACTGTATTCTTAGACAAACTCAACGATTGCAATTACCCAAGGGGATATACACCAGGGGGGTATTCCAGAAAGCAGGTTATGTGACATACCTGGGTATGTTTAAGGGTAAGTTCGTGGATAACCTCAACTTTCGGTTCCAAAAACGGAGGTAACTTTCTCGGTATGTATGTAACCATAGCAACTGACTCTCTGAAGATAACCTGCTCGGGAGCAGGTTATGTTTCAGTGTAACTTCGTTTCAGAAGGTTGGTGAGCATGGCGTGCCCTTTTGATGAGGATCCTGTGGATGTAGAAGCACAAAATATACGAGGTTTTTTTCGTCGGGAGAGGGTTATAAGACCGCGTATTGATGTGTTTGCATACCCTAATGAATATTTGAAAGAGCGTTATCGTTTTTCAAAAGATTCGTTAGTTTATTTAACACGTCTTTTAAAACCGCATATCGCGAATGTGACAAACCGCGGTTCTGCGTTTAGCACAGAAAACATTCTGTGAATAGCACTTAGGTTTTTTGCGTCTGGACATTTTTTGTACAGTGTGGGCGATTCAGAGCATGTGGGAAAGGCAACTGTGCGTAGAGCCGTTCGTACAGTATGTCTGGCACTTAAACAGTTCTTACCCACGTTTGTACAGTTCCCTGGCCATAAACCTCTGCTTGTTATTAAAGACGAATTCCACAGAGTGGCAGGTTTGTCCTTTGTAGTAAAATCTATGACGCATATGTAATATTTAGTCATATTATGTATATCTATACATGTATTAATTATTTTCGTAGTGATATAACATATTCAAAAGGCTGTATAAGTCATACTTCATTATTTTGTATTATAATAAAACGGGAGCCAATACCAAATTTGTAATTTAATACACTCACGCATTTACTCTGTCCGTTATTTTTTGCCAAGCCAACTCTCTTGCTTTAGCTGATGCAGCTGTATTGCTTCTTTTTAATATTATTGGCTTAAACTCCTCATAAGCGTGCATTAAAACCTTCAACTCCGTCTCTGTGAAATACGCTGCTCTCTTTTTTTCGCTTTGACTTTCCATGGTGACTCGTGAAATCTGCGATCCATTGAAAATGTCTTTATATATGCACCGTGCACGCGCATTAACTCTGGGTAACCAGTTGGAGGTTGATTAAACTAACTCTTCTCAGGTGTTTTGGAACCGACATACTCATGGTATGCCTGTTTGGGGTAAATCAACCCAGAGGTTATGATTTATCATATGGTAAGTTAACCAAGCTTTCTGGAATACCCCCCAGAGGCAGAAAGTATGCGTATTTTTGTTACTATTTACCCAAACAAAAAGCAAGAATTAAAAATAAAGAGGTAAGAAAAAATGTATTTACTTTTTGACTTGATAATAACTGGTAACTTACAACTTGACTGAACAACTGGTATCCATCTACTTATCTATTTTCTTTATCGACCACTCAGGGGTTTCTGTTGGTGCCCGCCGTGTATTTACTATTCCCTCTTCAGGAGAGTCTTTAATGCACCCAAAGCAACCGGAAGAAAAAGCACACAAGCAACGGTCAAATCTTCTGTAATCTGAATAAAGTCGTAGAGGCATTTCACATGTTGAGCTTGTTTTATGTGCTCTCTGATATTCCAGATGTTATTGTGCACACTTTATTTACAATTATTCGGGTACAGAAAGCTTCCACTCTGCGTTTGTCACTTTGTTATGTCTTCTGGATGAACTCCTGGCTGCTAGCTCCTCTGATCGACACTGGCCTCATTAACACTAACTCTAACCCTAACCCTGGAATTAATTTCATGCCGATAAAACGAACATAATTTCAGCTAAAACTAAATAAATACACTCAATTTTAATTACACTCCATTCTTTGTTGGTCTCATTTTCAGCTTCAAACCCGCACTAACCAATGAGTGCAAAGCACTGTTAGCCCCGCCCTCATGGAAAGTTTGTGTCAGAATGTCAAACGTAACTTTAAGGTTCGCAAACGAAAAATTTGAAAGTGAACGCGAAGATGCTGAGAGTGTAATCAAAACTCTGAGATGCGAAACTGAAGCTGAAACCCACAAAGAATGGAGTGAGATGATTTAAAATCAATGTTGATTTTTATGGTAATTACTTGATTATTTTTTTGTTTTCAGGCTGATTTTTTTTTTTTAATTACGTTTGATTATTGGCAAAAAATGAATTCCATATTGATGTAAAATAACTCGTAGCCACCTGAAGGATAATCACAGTAATCCACACAGTGATTATCCTAATTTACTTTGTTAAATCCAGGTGACAACTTGAGAAAGAGTAACAGTGCGGGCGGCACAATGCCGTAGTGGCCTTCAAGTTAGATGGTTGCCGGTTCGAGGCCCTCCTCTTGCCCAAAGATAGCTGGAGATAGGCACCAGCAGGCCCTTGTGACCCCAATAGGGATTAAGCGAGTAAGAGGATGAATGAAAAAGAGTAATAGACACATCTTTAATTCACTCAAGTCATTGTAATTGATGGACATCTGGAATCCAGTGCAATGGAAGAGAAAATATTGAATGTATTTAAAAGTACTTGAGTTGTTTTTATTGCATGGCCATGAAAAGAACAGCGTGTTCATCTCAGAACACGGCACTTTTCATTTTTTCCCCTTTTAACTAAAAGACAAAAGCCGTTAACAGATGGATTCGTAGTGCTGCTCAAACTACGAGGAACAAATGCCTCAGATCTAGGGGTGTAACGGTACGCTAAAATCGTATTCGGTTCGGTACAGTGTCTTGGAGAGTTCGGTTCGGTTTATTCGGTTCGGTACAAAACAATAAGAACTTACATATTCTTTATTTTGAAAAGCTGCCAATACACAGTAGAATTCTTGCATAAAATAAATAAAAGTGACACATTTGGGTGATATTTTAAATAAATTGCACTCTTTATTAAGAAAAACACTTTTTTTTTTAAATAAATGAAATACTGCAACTAGTTAGGATAGATTACCTATCCACATTTTCTGAAGAGAGCATAAATCTGGTTATAATATGTCCAGCAGTAGAAAATGTTGATGTGTTGCCTGCCAAAAACCCGATCTCCGTGGAACAATGTCGGCATACAACTTTAAATTTATCCACTCGTCTATCCCCGTTATGTATTTTAACAGAGAAGCCAAAGTGTTCTCAAACACGAGACCGCAGTGAGGTGAGAGGGTCTTCAAGCTCTGGCTTCTCTTTCGCTTTTTATATGATTCTCGCGCTCGTGCTCGTCAGTCAATAGCGTCCGTGCGGAAACTCGCCCAGGAACATTGTTGCGCTGCGCTTAATATCGCGCTGATAATACATTTATATCATTTAATAAACATACCGAATACCGAAACGGTACGCAAGTGTCCCGAACCGAACAGGCCGTACCGAAACGGTTCAATACATACCGTGAACCGTTACACCCCTACTCAGATCCAAACATTTCAAACAGATGAAGTGACATGTTTGCTGCCGTTGACCAATCCCGACACAGAACTCTAGCAGTGTTAACATGCTGCTACACAAACAAACAACTGGAAACCATTTCCAAATTGTGCTGGAGAGAACGGTTCCAAAAATAACCAGAGTTCTAGAGTTCAGTGTTAACTCTTTTTGCTTTGAGGTTTACGCATTATATTTAACGCTGCTTTAGATTAGCGTGCTATATATTACTACTGAGCTGCACAGGAAGAAAAAATCATTTCCTTTTGTCCGACTCTTCCTTTTTAGAGTCTGATGGTTGCATTTTCAGATTGTATACTAAGATTTCATTGTATATCTCGTATACCTCAGTTTGAAATCTGTAGCTGCTGGAATCAATGGAGACTGACGATGGTTGGTTTGGCTTCAGAACAGAAGTGTATGTCATGCTCTGCTCTGGAACTCCTTGAAAAACAGGATACGCTGAGGCCCTTCTTCCTCCATCATCACACTGTCGTGCACTCTCTCTCTAGGGTCAAAGAGACTGACCGCCCTCTGCACACATCAAACACCCTGAATAAAGCTTCCACACCCCGATGTCCTCTTTATCAACTCACCTAAGCTAGTGTTGGCTCATTCAGACGCCCAGCTGCCTAATGTCGCATACCTGTCACAGTGTATGCGCATGACCTCATGTCTGCAGGAAATGGTACAGAGAGCACCAAACGGAATCAGCCTCACCCTTGTTTTAGCCATGCCGCTGTTCTCCAAAATATACGTTTGTTTTTGTGTGTGTGCCTTCACGCCTGTTGCTCAGTTCCTTTAAACGGGACCAGGGCTGAACATCTGATGCCTTTCAATACAGTTCTCCAACAATTAGAGTTTTTACACAACCATAATCATCAGGAAAAGAACAGTGTCGTGTGAGATCATCCACATTGCTCTTTGGTTACATTACCAATCAGTTCAATCACTCAAATGGTCATGTTTTATTTTTACCAATATGTTCTTCACATTGGTCCAATTGTATGGGAAATCAGGTGATTGACTGGAGATCAGAGGGTCGCTGATTCGATCCCCAGTTCAACGAGTGCTGGAACTCTCTTCCACCTGTGACAACCATTACTGTGGTGGCCTTGAGCACGTCTTCCAGTGTCACTTCACTTTCATATTAGGTATTCTCAACTTTTCTGACATTCACATCATCTTTAGTGTCGTACCTCCATCAAAAACATGCGTCAAGATTAATTCAGAATCTTTCACACAGTTTGTGTAATCCTCTATTCCTTTTCTGTGAGGTGAAAATGCCTTGATGTTCCTTGCGACGATAGTTCCTAGCTAAATACCCATAAATGCACGTCGATACCAAAGAGCTTTCAACGTCAGGTTCATAGATAACAATGATAACACAAGTATGGCAGACTGCAGGAGGTTCAAAAAGCAGTGCTCACAATACGAGTATTCTGACAAAACACCTGAAGTTAAAGCACGGAGTAAATGCCGCTAATGCAGTTGGCGCTGTACAACCAACCCTGCAGCAAACCCTTGCAAGAAAAAAAAGTTGACCACGAGAGATAACCCACGAGCTAAATAAAGAACAGATCGACGCACTCACCCAATTCATCGTTCTTAACGATCAGCTGATTTTCAGATGCGGGGTTTCGCCGCGTGTTTTACGGAAGTGTTGCATTCTCAGTCGCCGTCATGTCACAGATGCTGTGTTGGCTAAAATACACAACGCACAACAAGCAGGTGTCTGTATCGGTGAGTACCTATCCGTATTATATCAGTGCAACCCTAGTTCTTACCTCCGCCCACTGACCAATCAGATTAATCGCTAGTACAGCTCATCCCTTTTCTTGCACATTTTCCATCAATCATATCAACTTAATTTCACTTCTCAATAGCCACTGTTTTTGTCATATTAATTGATATTTCTAATCCCAACAACCAATGAATTACAAATCACAAAAATGTACAGAGGTGCACTAATTTTTGCACACCACTGCAAAGACATAGACACAGTTAATTACTGAATAACACAATCTAGGCCATTTTTTTGTTTGTTTTAACTTAACTCTGACTGCAGTTACACTGACAGAGAACACTGCTGTGTTGTAGTTTTTTAGCAAATTGTTTGGTGTTTATTTTGAGTTTTTTTTTACACTCAGACTGAGTGCACAACAAACATACTTTGCCGTGTACTTATGGAATCCAAGTACAGTTCATGATAAGCCTTTGTAGAAGTCATGTGGCAGCTGCAGTATATCTCAAGGTCTCCTTAAGTCTGAGTACGAACCTGTCAAAGATGAGCCATTCACACAATATCGGGATTTGCTCTGTAATAAAAGCCATTAAACAGAGCTCAGACAGTATTTCCAAAAAAGGCCTCATGTATCGAAACTTTTGGCTCAGTCCATTGTAATATTTCTTTCTTTCTTTGTGTTTTTAAGTGCTGTTAAGGTTTCTGCCATTTAAAGGCATTGAGCAGAGAGCTCCTGAGGCCTAGTTGGGGACCTCACAGTTCGACAGCTGGTTTCTGCTACACACTGTAGACCACATAGCCACATAACTACACAACTGTGGCTTCACTGGGCCTGAGACACGTGGTGGCCAAACAAACAAAAACACATAAATGTTCAAATACTATGTTTTTTTATAAATAGATACACACACAACCGCTCAAACTCAAAATATGTCGCTTAAATGCACACACATTCACATTCGCAAACTTTGGTGAGATCGGCAGAGCTAAACCGAACCCTCAAAGCCAGAGGAGTTAAGGAGATGGGCACTTCTGAGGTTTACACTCTTTAAAAAGACATGACCAAGCACTACCATAATTACATATGCGCATAATTTATATGGACCAGAACATGCAGTGGCAAAAACCGAAGCAAAAAAACTAACTTTGCATTCTTTGCCATCTGCTCAGTCTTGCAATTCTAATCATTTTGAAACAGATTAATAAACAAATGTTCCCTGCATTCAATTTAAAGTGCCCATATTCTAGAAAGACCTAAAGATCATTCTCACAGTTGCAGAGAGTGAAATTAAGAGTAGCTATTACCCAGCAGCGGTTTAGGTCGTTTCATCACTCCTAAACGGCATCTTAGTTCCCCTAAAACAATGTTTTGTTTTTTTACGTTGCATGTTTTTTGTGATTTATTCTTGTTATGTAACATTAAGTAAAGAAATGTTTACAAAAACTCAGCTGGTAATGTTTCATAGAATTTCAAAGCCTTACCCAATGCCTACACCTTCAGGCTCCAATAAAAGCCATCATCGACCCCCACCTATAGGACCAAAGCCCAGTACAATGGCAGATGTCTGCTGAACCGCCGCACCATGGGTTAAATGAGACCAGAAGAGCATTCTTAGTTCTGAGTCATGGACATAGAAGCCTCCACTATCTCCCCTCAGTTTCGGAAGGATCTCGCGCTGACTTGTGTCATGGAAGTGTATCGATCATTAGGCTAACACCATGATGCCACATTCATAGGATTCTCCAACACTAAAACCTAGTACCAACTCCAGAAGCACACTTCTGAGTTCTAAGTCTTGCTCCCAAAGGGTTTGATTAGACAACAGGATCCTGGCCAACTCGTGTCGCTGTCTAACATCCTTTTTGGATGCTCAAACTCACTGAAGCTTCCGAGTTTCAAGTTATACACCAATATTCCCTCTGTACCTTTGAGCTGGTAGGGTCTTCTTGCTAACTTTGCTTCGTAGAGTTCAAGTTGTGCACTTATTAACCGATGTTCCTATAAGCAGATTGTAATCCTCTCTCACATTTATCTCAGTTTTATTCTGCTTTTGCTACCTTTCACAAGAAGGAAGTCATGAATATTTAAATAGTTTGCCAACTAGAGACGTGTCAAAGGCAGCCAAATGAGAGAGCTGCCAACTTCAGAAAAACATGTATTTATTAATATTTCATATCAACAAAATATTTATGTTAAATTTCTATAACCATATACTTGGATATGTATAATCATAAATCATTGAACAGTACAAACGGACCAGACCACCTCAGTTTAAGCGGCCACCATGCCATCCTAATTAAACCACATTTTGAATGAGAATTCCTAAAACCAAAGTATGATCCCCTTCCTATTATGGGCACTTTAGAATATTATCACATGGATGAATAGAAAGGATCCAGAGGAGAGGCTAGTACAATTCACAATATTTATTTCCAGCCGTCTTCTGCGCTCCACAGAAGATGACAGAAAAGTTTCTCCTGGAACCGTTCACAGGCCAAACTATGCCATCTGAAGCATTGAGGCCTGTTGTGATTGCTTTCTCCAAACAGGAATTCCACTATGAATCCACTGGAATGTTGATTAACACAGCAGCACGAGTCCTCACATTCTTATCTTTTCCTCTTCCTTTGCACTTCAGCTTTGTCCTATTTGTGCAGCAATGGTTGCATTGTAATTGGCTGTGCTGCCTGTCATCAGGGAGGATTTTCGTAGTAGCTAGGACTCTATCGTGAGGGGAGCTTGCAAGTTCTCCCTTTTACACAGGTTTCCCTTTGGCATATATCAGGTCTTAACACCTAATTTAAATATTATCGATTATCTAAGTATTATTTTCTTGCAAACAACTTCCCAACAAAATTTGAAGGAATTTGGTGTTTGGACTGATTGAAAAAGTTTGTTATCCTATACAGTTGTACCCTGAGATACGAATGCTTCGAGTTACGAAATGTTCGAGATACGAAACGTCTCGCGGGAAAGTTTTTGCTTCGAGATGCAAAGTAAAATTTGAGATACGAACAACCACAAGCAGTTCTCCTCCGTAATCCACTTTAGTCTATCCTGGAGCTCGATTCTCCCAGTGCAAAAAGGGTCTGATACACTTCAAAACACTTTAAATCAGTTTTAAATCGAGCGAAACATTATTATAGATTATTAATAATGTGCTATAACAAATGTTAGAGTCGAGGTGTCGTAAAAGAAATAACATTTATAACGTGGAAAGTGCTGCTCTGTAGAGAAACTTAGAGAAACCCTGTGACGCGTTCTCAGAATCTCTCTCTACATCTGTCTGCGCTCGTGTTTGAAATCGTGTTGGTGTCAGTAATCTGTGAAATATCTCGAGAAAGTTAAATTTCATACGTAGTGCCGTAATGTTTTCTGCATCCGTTCCTCCTCCTCCGACACATCACTTCACTCAAGGTAAGGTTTCACATTTGTGTACGTCTTACATATTTTGCTTGTGTTTTATCATTTATTACATTAACAATGTGTAGATTTAAGGATTGAAGAAACGTTACTTGATTTTTCTCTGGTTTTCCTTTTTTAGCATCTTATGCTGTTATTTCTGAGAGCTGTTGCAAGGATTAGGCGTTTTACAAGTAAAACTTGCTTCGAGATATAAAATGTTCGAGATACGAACGTCACCCTGGAACGGATTAATTTGGTATCTCGGGGTACCACTGTATATATGTTTTTTCATATTGTATATCTACTTAAATAATCTAGCCACAGGGGTTTCAAGCCAGGGACTTCTGTGCCGGTCCCAAGCCCGGATAAATAGAGAGGGTTGCGTCAGGAAGGGCATCCGGCGTAAAATATGCCAAAACCAAATATGCTAGTCACCAAATCGATTTTCATACCTGATCGGTCGAGGCCCGGGTTAACAACGACCGCCTCCGGTGCTATTGACTTACAGGGTGCTGGTGGAAATTGGACTAGTGTTGGTCGAAGAAGGAGAGGAGGGAGAAGGATTCGTAGACAGAAAGAGAACAGGAAAGGCAGGAGTATAGATCTGAGAATAGGGACTCTTAACGTTGGTACAATGACAGGGAAGGGTAGGGAGCTGGCGGACATGATGGAGAGAAGCAAGGTAGATATTCTGTGCGTGCAGGAGACCAGGTGGAAGGGTAGCAAAGCGCGTAGTATTGGAGGGGGATACAAACTGTTTTATTATGGTGTGGATAGGAAGAGAAATGGGGTAGGAGTGATCCTGAAGGAGGAGTTTGTGAGGAATGTTTTAGAGGTGAAAAGAGTGTCAGACAGGGTGATCAGTTTGAAGTTAGAAATTGAAGGGGTGATGTTGAATGTAGTGAGTGGTTATGCTCCACAAGTAGGCTGTAAGTTGGAAGAGAAGGAGAGAATCTGGAGTGAGTTGGATGAGGTGATGGAGAGTATTCCCAGAGGAGAGAGAGTAGTGGTGGGAGCAGATTTCAATGGGCAGGTGGGCAACAGAGGTGATGAGGAGGTGATGGGCAGGTTCGGTGTTAAGGAAAGGAACCTAGAAGGACAGATGGTGGTGGACTTTGCCAAGAGGATGGAAATAGCTGTAGTTAATACTTATTTCCAGAAGAGGGAGGAACATAGAGTTACCTACAAGAGTGGAGGGAGGAGTACGCAGGTAGACTACATCCTTTGTAGACGAGCCAATCTGAGAGAGATCAGAGACTGTAAAGTAGTGGTAGGAGAGAGTGTAGCCAGACAGCATCGGATGGTGATGTGTAGGATGTTGCTGGTGGTCAGGAAGAAGAGAAGACGAAAGATTGAAAAGAAGACCAAGTGGTGGAAGTTGAAAAAGGAAGATTGTGAAGAATTCAGACAGAAGCTGAGACAGGCTTTGGGTGGTCAGGAAGAGCTTCCAGATGACTGGGAAACTACAGCAGAAGTGATCAGGGAGACAGGAAGAAAGGTGCTAGGTGTGTCAGCTGGAAGGAGGAAAGAAGATAAAGAAACGTGGTGGTGGAATGAGGAAGTACAGGACATCATCCAGAAGAAGAGGCTAGCTAAAAAGAAGTGGGACATCAAAAGGACTGAAGAAAGTAGACAGGACTACAAGGATTAGCAAGACAGAGAGACAGAGATGGGAAGGATGTGCCATAGATAAGGGTGATTAAAGATAGAGATGGAAAGGTGCCAACAAGTGAGGAAAGTGTGCTGAGAAGATGGAAGGAGTATTTTGAGGAGTTGATGAATGAGGAGAATGAGAGGGAAAGAAGGGGGGAAGAGGTGAATATTGTAGAGCAGGAAGTTGAAAAGATTAGAAAGGATGAGGTGAGGAAGGCTCTGGGGAGAATGAAGAGTGGAAAGGCTGTTGGCCCAGATGACATACCAGTGGAGGTGTGGAAGTGTCTAGGAGAGACAGCAGTGGAGTTCCTTTCTAGGTGTTAGTTCCTAACAAGGGTGATGTGCAGAGTTGTAACAACTACAGAGGTATCACGTTGATGAGCCAGTTTAGTTTCATCCAGCTCCACACAAAATGCTGTAAAGTTCCATTCATATCAAACTCACGGGCTGCACTAACATTAAACTTTCATATTTCATATTAAAGTGGGGGCCACAGAGAAAAAGATGAAACCCACACAAGCATGGCAAAAACCATGCAAACCCCTCCCAGGAAGGTCACCAGCAAACCTCAAACTAGCAACCTTCTTACCGAGAGGCCACAGTGCTACCCATTGCACCACCGTACAAGCCCTGCACCAAGGTCAATGTCTCAGAATTATGAGATGAAAAGGGCTCCCCATTACGGCACAGATGACACCGTGTCTGCAAGAGAGGACATTTTTTCACATATTGAGAATCTTTTCTTTGTGGAAAATTTGAATGGCACGTTTGATGCATAATGTTGACAACACCTGCTCCAGATTTTCTCCAAATGTGAAACATGCATGTGTGTGTTCTGTAATAATTTAGTGACTTGACCAAGTGAATATCTTAAGCTCAATTTATACTTTTGTGAAACCTAAGTTTGTAGCCTGACTGCAATATCTTTTCATTAATGCTTATGAGCAGTTTTCACGGTGTAGATTTCCATTGTGCTTACTTTGCTTGTGTTTTGATTTCCTGTCGTAGATCTTATAAAGGCCAGAAGAAAACGCAAAAATTCTGGCATTTTAGGCCGCAACAATCACAAAACAAATCCAGCGAAATCCTGGAGGGACTGACTAATTGATGAACTGACTCATTTCCCTAAATAGAAGCTTCTGGTAGAATGCACTATAGCCTGGTTGATGGTGTCCTGTTTGAAGGGTAGGAACCCAGGGCAAATAAGCCAGATGTGGAGGTTCAACAAGTCCAGACGAAGATGCCTGATGACCCTCCCAGAGTGAGAAGGTTACTCCTCATGGAAATTGTCTATGGAGTTACTACCAAGAGAGAAGATATTTATGGAATCCATGTCTTGCTGGGTCAAAATGGTACAACCAGAAGGACTTCTTCCTCATCCCTCCTGATGTATGCACAGGAGCTAAGAGGCTCATGGGGGGAAACACACACAAATCTGCTGGACTGCCAGGGGGCACTGTAGTGTGACTCGCACCAGCAGTTGGCCTAGACAGTGTGCCCGACTTGGAACTTTTGAGTTGAGCCAATACTGAAATGGTCTCAGATAGAGGAGTCTTAGTGGAACCACCGGAACAACTGCAGCCATATGACCCAGGAGGACCCTGGGCTGAGAATGCTGTGGCCATGATGCCGAAGAGGCAACCTGGTGAAACAGGTGCTTACAGGAACCGTGTATGGTGGACTGACAGCATCACTGCCTGGTTCTGGCACATTGTACAGACCAGGGCCTGCAGAGCCACTTTCATCTGCCTGAAGGTGAAGTCAGTGGGAGTCCACAGGTTATTGACCAGCATTAGAGCTACACCTCCCTCGTGCATGTCCCTGAGAGCCAAAGGTGGCCTGGCATGCAGGGATAAAGCACACAGGAGAAGTGCAGACTGTACCCATGCTTATGATCAGTTGATTAGTCACTCGCTTTTACGCTAGTGCACATGCTAATCTTCACTGCACCGTGACATTTTAGAGTAGAGTGGTCACTCAAGAAGCGGTTCACACAGTTATACGTCAAGGTGAATGAGTGAAAGGCAACGCTCTGCACTCTGTAGATGTTTAAAGATCTGTTTCAAGTTCAAATGTCAAGCTCTTCCGCAGAGGTCTGCATCTATAGCTATGGCGTAGACTTTGCATAGGCTTGATACAGTGGTGTACATTGGGCTTTAGCCTCACAATGTGAAATACGGACAAATCCCCATAATATGAACCGTTTACAGCTCTGCTTCAAAAGGAGAAATCTACCAATCTACTCGTTAGGATAAAACATACATTGACTTTTTTTCCACTTGAAGCCACCTACATAAGAGCCCAATAGTTGTATGACGTGCTGTGAAAACTATCCAGTCTACATTTTCGATGTCGAATTCTTTTAAAATGCTGAACACATCTCTAACAAAAAGCCAAGTCTGCTATGTAAAGACCACATGCCCTTCTGACGTTCAACACACAGCTCTTATTACATGGGGAGTCTCTGCAGATAGCCCCTCTCCCCCTCTCTGCTTAAATTGTTTTCAGACATCCATGAGCTCAGAGCTAACTCGAGTGATCCGAAAACATGCAAGAGAGAGAGTGCAGCGGTCCCGATAGGACCCAAAGGACCATCCCTGAATGCAGGCTGCAGAGCCTCTGATTCACAGCTGTACAGCAGCTGATCAAGTGCACCGAGAGGAAAGATCTTCCGATGGAACATCTGGCAAAAAGTCCAAACAGTTGTCTAAAGAATAGCTTGAGACAAAAGTGATGTCAGATCATAATACAACTGTAACAACAGAAAGAAGTTGAAGTCCTCACCACTCCGCTCGTATAAAACAATCATTTCGTATCACAAGAAACGGCAAAATTATAAGCCAAAAAAAAATAAAAAAAAACCTTTTCCACAATTTTATTCTATACTTTTAAACAAACAGCCTTTTGTGGCATAATCAGCATAATTCTTCTGTATTCTTTATTAAGGCCTCCAAGTGAACCTTTTACCCATTCCGTCTACAGTCCCTGGCAAAAGTCTTGTGCATAAATTGGCCTGAAGAGCTTCTGGCTTTCTCACATCCTCACGCGATCTCTTCATGTAAACCCAAACACCTCAATGATGTTAAGATAGCTCTTGGCTGTGTGTTTGTGGTCATTGTCCAACTACAGAATAAATTTGGGGCCAATCACACTGATGATGCTGCATGATGAATACATAATGAGCAAACCTCCATTTGCAGAACCTTCATTACTCTATCACTCTCCAGCCCATTGACTATCATCCTGCCGTCTGCCAAATATTTCAAATTTGAACTCATCAGCATCCATTTGTTTTTTAGTTCTTATGTTTTTGTGGATATTCTGAACTGATTACAATTAGACACAGCATCTACAATCATCAATGTTGCCATGAACATGAAAACAGAACTAATAGAAGTTTCAAACATGGATGAACTCTTCCTCTGAGTAATTTTAACTCTAAGTGCACTTCATTTAACTCTGGGGGGTTTACTGCAAAACGACCTCCATTTTATCTTTGAGTTAAGGAACTGCTACAAACCGGAGGTGAAATAACGGACTCCAGCCTGCTTCATCTGGTCTACATTAAGAACATTTATTTCCAGACACTAATAACGACCTTTTCTGTGCACTTTTACATTCACCTATTATTGTACAGAGCTGGGAATAGTAAACGTGTCCCACACGGGAATTTATTTAAGACATTTAAGACCAAGAATCGGAAAATAATTGCAGAGGTTACACAGGTCCTTCTCCAAAAAGCAGTCTATTGTGATAAAGTTCATTATTTTCTGTCATGTACTGATAAACATTAGATTTTCATATATTTCAGATTAGTTTACACACAACTGAAGTAGTTCAAGACTTTTTAATATTGAAGATTTAATATATTTAGCGTCTCAAAAAATTAGCAAATCATGAAAAGGTTCTCTAAACGAGGTATTAACCTAATCCTCTGAATCAACTAATGAACTCTAAACATCTGCAAAAGATTCCTGAGGCTTTTAAAAACTCCCAGCCTGGTTCATTACTCAAAACCGCAATCATGGGTAAGACTGCCGATCAGAAGAACATCACTGACCCCCTCAAGCAGGAGGAAATTTCTGAACGAATCGGCTGTTCCCAGAGTGCTATATCAAGGCACCTCAGTAGGAAGTCAGTGGGAAAGAAAAAGTGTGGCAGAAAAAAACTGCACAACGACAAGAGGTGACCGGAGCCTGAGGAAGATTGTGGAGAAGGAGTGATTCCAGACATTGGGGGACCTGCAGAAGCAGTGGATGAGTCTGGAGTAGAAACATTCAGAGCCACTGTGTACAGGAAATGGGCTACAGTTGCCGCATTCCCCAGGTCAAGCCACTTTTGAACCAGAAACAGCAGCAGAAGCGCCTGACCTCGGCTACAGAGGGAAATGCCAAAATGCCTGAAGTCCAGTGTCAAGTATTTACAATCAGTGATGGTCTGGGGTGCCATGTCAGCTGCTGGTGTTGGTCCACTGTGTTTTATCAAGGGCGGGGTCAATGCAGCTAGCTATCAGGATATTTCGGAGCACCTCATGCTTCCATCTGCTGAAAAGCTTTATGGAGATGAAGATTTAATTTCTTACCTGCTCACAGTGCCATAACCACTGGTAAATGGTTTCCTGACCATGGTATTACTGGTGCTCAACTCTCCTGAGGTGAACCCCATAGAGAATCTGTGGGATATTGTGAAGAGAAAGCTGAGAAATGCAAGACCCAACACTCTGGAGGAGCTTACGGCTGCTGCTATCGAAGCCTCCTGGGCCTTCAGAACACCTCAGCAGTGCCACGGGCTGATCGCCTCCATGCCACGCCCCATTCAAGCAGTCACTTCTGAAAAAGGATCCTGACCAAATATTGAGTGCAGAACTGAACAGAATTATTTCAAGGCTGACTTGTTTTCTATTAAAAACACTTTTCTTTTATTGGTCGGATCAAATACGCTACGTTTATGAGTTTACATGCGCTCTATGCCAAAATCATCAATATTAAAACAATAAAAGGCTTGTACTACTTCAGTTGTGTGTAAATGAATCTGAAATATATGAAAGGCTAATATTTATCAGTACAGTAGAGAAAATAATGAACTTTATCACAATATGCTAATGTTTTGAGAAGGACAAGTTGGTTTCACATTCATGTTTCAAATAGATTTTATTACAATGTACAGAGCTGCTTAAGATAATGATGTGGCATGGGGGCATCAGCCATCACTCCTCATACTACAGGAAGCACATTTGGCGTCAGCGCATTCCTCCTGCAGCTCTGTGATTTACACCACTGGACATCATATGGACGAAAAATAGCATAAGAGGCCTGCTCCTTAGTAAAAGAGTCTTTTTATTGCTCTTTTTCCACAGCTGAAAAAATAACCACATGTTTTCCTCATTTGAGAGTGAAAAGGTTTTCACCAGAGAAAAAGAAACACATCGCTCTCCGTCTGCCCCGGGAGTGACTCCTGGAGAGCTCTGTGTTTTTCTGATCACAATGAGGATGGTAAGGACTGTCAAACTTCCTCCCTCTCTTACCTCGTATTACCTTGAATATGGCCGATGTATATGACTCTATGCCCTGTCCTGCCCTGAGGATGGATGAATGGGTGGATGATGATGATGATGATGATGATGATGATGATGAATAAACAATCAAGTGAATGAATAATAAATGAATTAATTAACAAATAAACAAATTCATGAATAAATATGCATTAACAAACTTTTTGCCTTTCATTCATTTGTGCAGCCAAGTTTACGTTCCAAAAAGAAGTCCCGATAAGTGAAAACCGTGAAGTAGACTTTCGTATTCTATAGAATGAAACCAAAGATGAAAACCTGTTTTCAGGCCCAAGCATTTTTTGATAAATACAAATACAGTTGTAAGGTATTTGAGAGATACGAACGTAATGCGTTCCAGGGTGACATTAGTTACAGTTTTACATGTAAAACGCCTAATACGTGCAACGGCTCTCAGAAAGTAGATGAAAAAAATGGAAAACCAGAGAAAAATCAAGTAACGTTTCTTTAATCCTTAAATCTACACATTATTCATTTAATAAATGATAATAAAACAGAATAAAACACAAGAAAAATATGTAAGACGTACACAAATGTGAAACCTTACCTTGAGAGTGAAGTGATGTGTCGGAAGAGGAGGAACGGATGCAGAAAACATTACGGCGGTACGTATAAAAGTTAACTTTCTCGAGATATTTCACAAATTACTGACACCAACACGGTTTCAAGCACAAGCGCAGACAGATGTAGAGAGAGATTCTGAGAACGCGTCACAGGGTTTCTCACAAGTTTCTCTACAGAGCAGCACTTTCCACGTTATAAACGTTATTTCTTTTACGACACCTCGACTCTAACATTTATTATAGTACATTATTAATAATCTATACGTAATGTTTCGCTCGATTTAAAACTGATTTAAAGTGTATCAGACCCTTTTTGCACTGGGAGAATCGAGCGCCAGGACCCGGAAGCACAGCGTGATGTCAGATTAAACAAGTGAATAATACAGAAGAACTGCTTGTGGTTTTTGTATCTTGAATTTTTCTTCGCATCTGAAGCAAAAAATTTCCTGCGAGACGTTTCGTATCTCAAACATTTCGTAACTCGCAGCATTCGTATCTCAGGGTACAACTGTATAAAATGTTTTCTTACAGATAACCATGGTAGTTTTTTTTTAAATACTGTAAAATAACCATTTTAATATCGAATACAAGTTTGTGACTCGTTCCTTCTACTGAAGGCTGCGGTGCTGGGGATCACCATTTTTAGCTTAAAGTGTGCATAGTTTTATATGGTCAAAAAATGGCAATATAACTTTGTTCATGCGCTACAGTGTTGAGAAATTGTGTCATGAACTCTATGAACTCTTTGCTAAAAGTCACAATTTGCATTATAGAGTACTTCAGACCTGTGAGGAGCGCCCTGATTCTCAAGTGAAGAGTTTGTGTGTCTGCAGGTATTACTGAATACCGGCATCCTCAACTAAATTTAAAAACACAACGCAGAGGATCAGTGACAGTTGTCTAAAGGGAAAGTCTAAGGATCTGTACAGACTTTAGATGGTTGAATGCCAGGACAATAAAGATGCCCACCCTCTTCCCCACCAATCAGACGATGGATCTCACATCTGGTTTCTGTAACCTCCCCATGGCTGAAGAGGATAGGCAGCGTTCAACACCATCAGTTGGTATTGCCTTTTTGTTTAAAAGATCGAGCCTTGAAGGGTACTCAAGATTTGGCCGGCCACCAAGGGCAAGACAGAACCATCTCTTTGGCCCTTCAATGATTCTTATCATTCAATGATTCTTTTGGGTAAAATGCATAGTGACATCATCAACTACGACAAATGTTGTCAGAGGTACACCATCAGCTCGTGCGCCCTTGATAACCATTAGAACAACCATGCCAGTGGAGTTAGTGTGTCTTGATTTCTGGACAGCCAAGGACAGTAAGAAGTGACTGGTCGATGTGCTGGTGATGACATACCACTACACCATACTGGCTCATGCCTTCCCTTGCCCCAATCAATCGGCGAAGGAGGTCGCTAAGAAATTGGGCGAGTGTGTATTCTGCATTTATGGATTTCCTTATGAATAAGGAATTCATATCAGAGCTGCTGAAACGGCCTACTGTCAAAAAACCACACACCACGGCCTACCATCCCAAGGGAAACGGGACAGTAGAACGTTTCAAGAGTACGTCAGGAAACAGGATGTGCCCTTTTTCAGCTTATGTTTGGGCGTGAAAGAATAGCTTTCATGCAAACCCTATATAAGGGAAGAAAACATCCCTTTTTCTACTTAGCAAACATGCACTCTTTGTTTAGACTATGCAGGACAATTGGTTGTTTCTAGAAATTATATTAATGACATTTGAAGTCATATTTTCCAGATGCTGACCTCATGCAGGATGTTCAGGGCATGCAGGGTAAAACACTAATTTCCTGCCCTGCCAGCAAAGTTAACATCACAAAATGTAGAATCATTTCCACCAAACTCTGTCCTCCACTGACTTGTTTTCAGGATCCATAGATTATTGTTCTGTATAATCTGTACTCTCTTTTAGAAATTACACAACCACTTCCCATAACTCTTTAAAACGGGAGGAAACATCTTGAGTGAAACAACAGATTGTGCATCCAATAACCATTTGCCTTCCTTCGACACCAACACAGAGACCCTGAAATACCACGACAGCTCTAACTCTAACTCTAACTCAGAAAACAAAAACAAAACAAAAAAAAAAAACAATAAGCCTAGACGCCGTATTTTACCACAATGATATCTCCAGTGTGGTCTCACGAGACGCACTTCTGCACAGTGCCAGTGTGCCTTTTCTAGAATGCTAAAGCAAATGGAAAACATTTCCCCCTCATCAACAAACTTATTTCAAATAGAACTGTACAACTCAAGAGGAAAGCTTCCAAAGGGTTTCAGACATAAATCTGGGGAGTAAATAGTCATGTAAACAAAGAAAAAGCATCAGAGTCCATATCATCATTTTGAAAAGTTGATTATTTGGTTTTTGCATCCACTTGATCTTTTATTGCACATTTATTTTACCTGATTTTTAAATTACTCAGAAATTGATCGTGTTATGAATCATTTGTACGAAGCTTCTTCACGTGACGCCGCCTGCGATGATTGGTGGTTCGAACCGTCTGCTCTCATTGGATTCTGTGTGTCGCATGCATCTCTGAAACGGACGCCTAACAAACATTTCACTACTGTTATTACTCATCGTATATCACGTAAAAAGTGCATTAAACAATACCATGAAGCATCCTTTCAGGACGAACCGGTCACGATGCGGGGAATTGATAACTCAAACGCAGAGCGGTAGCCAGCACGCCAAACGCCCGCCGCGCTCTCCCGAGGGACGGGTTACCGGCCGAGCCCAGTGACTCAGGGACAGTCAAAACCCGGTTGGCTCCTGAGGCATCCATCGCTGCGCCCAGTGGAAAGAAATTACCCACTCGCTGAAGCTGTAACCCCCGGCTGATGAGCCGCCCCGGGCAACGCTGATCTCGCTCCGCACCCAGTCACGATACATACATGATTAGTCAGCTTCGGCCACCTGAAGCGCATATGCAGCAGTCGAGCTGAAATGAGTTTGGCACCCCATATCTCATACTTATCAACGTTTAGCGTTGAACTATGAGACACACACTCCGAGTTTGCTCCAAGGAAAAGGGTTGAATGAGGGCAGGTTTCACCGGGCTTAAATACCCGGCTGATTCATTGCTAATCACTTACCACTACACAATGATGCGAGCATCATTGTGTTGTGGTAAGTGTGTGCGGCAAAACACTCACACAAACACTTAATAGTGTTTATATGTTTCTTTTAATTGCAGTATACCAATATATTATAATGTCTGAACAATTACTGTACAATAACTAAACAACTGTACACTGAACTAAACACTAAACATCAGATTTATTTTAATATGTTAATTATTCACAAAGTGTGCAGCTTTTGTCACTGCAGTGCATCTTTCTGGGCGTCTGAAAGAACATTTCCAGAGCATCTTGTGAAAGTGAAAGTGAAAGTGAAAGTGACGTTACGACCAAGTATGGGGAGACCCATACAAGGAATTTGTGCTCTGCATTTAACCCATCCAAGTGCACACACACAGCAGTGAATAAACACACCGTGAACACACACCGGGAGCAGTGGGCAGCCATGGCTTGCGGCGCCCGGGGAGCTGTGGGTAACTGGTGACTTGCTCAAGGTCACCACAGTCATGGTTGTCTCAGAAGGGAGAGAGTTTCAACACTCATCCCATCTTCGACTCCTAGTGGGGCTGGGGATCGAACCAGCGACCTTTTGTTCTCCAGTCAACCACCCTATCCACTAGGCCATAGGCCATGGATAGTCTGAAACTTCTGGCCCATTTATTGAGATCCGCATGCAGGCTGCAAGATGGTCCCCTTGCAGCCTATTGCGAATGTCTATTTTGACCTGTAAGGACATTAACTGTTAGGCTTTAAAAGTGATAACTGATAGTAACAACAGTAAAAATCAACTTAACATAGTGATAGTTTAAAGCAGGAAATGCCATTGTATAACTAACTAGCTAGCTATTAATTAAGCAATTTATTTATCAATTCGTTCATTCATGCATGTGTGTATTTACTTACTTACCAAGATCAGTCTTGTACAGCCAGGGGGAGTATTTCCCCTCTGACAACCAAGCTGGGTCAAAACCTGTCGTTCTGTGGTGACTAGACTTTTGCTGCTTGTCAGGGGTAAGACATGCAGCACTTGGGCTCTTTGCTGTACTTTGATTCGGAGTAGGAAAGCTACACCGGCTGCTGCTCCCAGCAGAACACGTGCTGTCATCATCACCACCTTGGGAGCGTTTAAAAAACGCGGATATTTTTGCCTGCTGCGACATACTCTCCGACGCGCGGTCTCTGTCCGCTGATGGGTGTGTGTGTGTGCGCGCATCGGAGCGGAACTCCGCCGTGCGCGATACGGAGGACAATTGTAAACGCGCAAACGTTGAGACAGAAATTACATGCCATCGTATAAATAACATAATGCTATTTAGTTTAATAAAAGAAAAAAGCAAAGAACTGTTATATATAAATTACTTCTGTCGTTATTCGACGAAAATAAAATAAAATTAACTTGACCATCAAGGGGGGCGGGGGGTGCCGTTGGGGGGGCGGGGCGCCCCCCTAATATAATGGTAAGGGAAACACTGGGTTCATTCTGCCACTGTGGCCTTGAGCAAACCCCTTCTGTATGGATGTGTGCTACTGGTGGAATGTGTTTGGTGTGGCAGGAAGCCATAGCCGTGAAACGGCAGCAACATTCTGTACGACTGCCGCGGGGCCGCTGAGAGCTACCGAGGTGCTGCTTATCACCACTAGAGGGTGAATGTGGAGTGAACGAATAAAACCTTGGTTTTCGGTTTGGTTCCGATGGCCATTCAATCTTTGTATCAATCTTTCCAAATCAATCTTTGTATGGATCACATCGAAATGATCACATTGCTAAATCAAACATTGAGACACATCTAGAGAAATGTTTTGCTTTTAGCTAAAACAATAAAATGAACAATCGTAGTGAGGTGGACATGAGCTTCTTCAGCTGCGAGTGGATTAGCGCAGCAAGAGAGGGATTTAAAGCAGGCAAAAGATATGGGCACCTAGGGGTCCTGAAACCAGGAACATGCCCAAATTATGAAGAAAAAAAATATTTTTGTCATATTTGAGACGTAAACTCAGAAATACGCCACGGCAGCTAAATCTAACGGGTATCGAAATCCGTTAAAAACAGGAAAAGCAACTTTTACACCCCTTCAATTCATTGTCTTCAATAATTCATATGAGTTTCTCTTCAGAATATAGAGGCGAGGCGAGTTTATTTGTATAGCACATTTCATACACAAAGTAATTGGTAACAAAGAATAAAAAATACCAAAAAAATCAAGCAGAAGAACAAGTCATATAAAAGCATAATGATTAAAAATGGAACATTAAGATATAGATTAAAATAGTAATTGGCATATTACAATAAAATACAATTTTTCCATATTTAATTTGTAAAGGATCCATATTTGAGTTAATATGTTAACATTAGCAAGCTTAGAAACTTCAGGTGCTTATGGGATGTTTTCAATGTAGTATTTTGAATAACTAGTCTGTCCACATTGAACCATTTTGATTTTTTTTCTGCAGCAAAGCCAATAATTTAGTAAAAACAAAGCAGACTATAATCATTCAATGATTTCAGCTGTGAGGGGAAACTTTGTATGCGGAATATTTCTTCGTTTTTAAATAGTAAACATTTTTTTTAAACAATTATTACGTGAAAAAAATACAACAAAAAGAAAATAATAACAACCAAAGTAATCCTTTCTTTCCTTACGTTTTCTTTTTCATCTTTTGCACGTCTCTGGTCACACAAGACTTATGTTTTCATTCTGACACGTCTCTCTGTGTGTTATCCTCATGTCTCTGTTAGTCCTCGTGCTCGTCTGGCCTCACGGTGCCTATCACTCTGCCTGGTGTTTCTAGCCCTTATCTATGACAATAAAACACAAGCACAAGCGCAGACAGATGGAGAGACGCTTCTGAGAACGCGTCACAGGGTTTCTCTAAGTTTCTCTACAGAACAGCACTTTCCACGTTATAAACGTTATTTCTTTTATGACGCCTTGACTCTAACTTTTATTATAGCACATTATTAGTAATCTATACGTAATGTTTCGCTCGATTTAAAACTGATTTAAAGTGTCACCCTCAAAGCACACTTTCTTCAAAAGGAGAAAGGAGCGCAAGGACGCGGAGGAGCAGCGTGACGTGAGACAAACAAGTGGAAAACAGAGCAGAAATGTTTGTTATTGTTCGTATCTCGAATTTTTCTTCGAATCACGAAGCAAAAAATTTCCTGCGAGACGTTTCGTATCTCTAACATTTCGTAACTCGAAGCATTCATATCTCGGGGGACCACTGTATTGTTAATAGATACACAATAGTTGTTCGACAGGTGGGGGTTGAGTGTGACCCACTAATGGAGGCTTGTGTGTCTTTGTGTGTGTGTGTGTGTGTGTGTGTGTGTTTATTTGAAGGAACCATATACTGCACATGTGTCAAACTCAAGGCCCGTGGGCCAGATGTGGCCCGCCATGTGATCTAAAGTGGCCTGTGAGAGCTTAAAAGTTTTGAGTGTCTAAAAAAAAAGCGAAAAAAATCAACCACATTTCCCACAATGCCTTTGGCCTACGGTAGCCGCAACAGTGTTTCCACATCTGTACTCACGAGTGAAACTGCAGAGCTGCTGTTTCTCACACATTGAACGTAAGACTCACGCATTTGAGTGATCTCTCACACCACACCTCCGATTTCTCATGCTAAAATTTCTCACAGTTGCCGGTCACAGCAAAGTTTGTTCACAAAATCCACAGCTAAAAACGAGGCCGCAGTGAAAACTAGCTTCATTGTGGTTGAAGAAATCGCTCACGCTTCCAAATCTTTTTCAGAGGGAGCATTTTTGAAGCAGTACATGCTGAAGGTCTGGGAGCAGGTGTGTCCTGACCAGTTACAGACTTTTAAAAATGTCAGTTTATCAAGAATTTTTCTTTATTCACTTGGACAGTTTAATCTTTCATTAATGGAGTTATGTGGGTTTTCAGAAGCTGACAAAAATCAAAAGGATTTATATTAGAACAACAAGCATGCAATTATTTCTATGTAACTGAATTGTCACTTGAATAAGTTATAAATAATGAGTTATTTAACATTAACGAGTAGTTACAGTTATTTTACATTACATTCGATTACATTGTTTTACATTTATAAGTTACATCTGGCCTTTGAGGACAGCCATCATGCTAATGTGGCCCTCGATGAAAATGCCCCCCCCCCATATCATTTGTCATCATATCTTTGTCAAATGTAAAAAAATTTTATTAGTTTAATTTAGTGAGAGGGAAGAAAAACCCATCTTGTGAACTTTGCAAGGTAAAGGTGCTAACATTTATTTGAAAAACTTATCTTTTGCCTCATTGATTTGTTCACCATTATACAGATAAAACACTCCTATATTTAAACGTTTATTATTGAAATAAACAAATATCTAAAATCCACGGCTATATGAGTGCTTTCCAGTGCAGATCATCAGAAACTTTACGAAAGCGAAACATCCTGATGACTGCCAGCCCCACATCTGTGCACCAGTGCTCTCCAAGATCAAAATCATAGTTCAGCTAAATGACCCTACAAACCTGTTGAAACTATTTCAAAAACAATGAAATAATAGTTAATATCAATATCATGTAATACTCTAGCACTGCTTGCAGGGAAAGAAGCATGTGTTGATCTGTGAAAGTCGTCCTCTGCCTGAAAAAAGCAAGGGTTTGAGGCTTATGTAAGCCTGTGGTGGAAATATTATCCACCATCTTCAAAACTGAACCTCCATCTCACCCCCGCTGACCTCAGTATATTCTCTTCATATGCGTTTGTTTGTCTTCGAACTGCCATTTCAAAACTTTTCCTGTCATTTAAGCTGTTTTTACAAAACCTTTTTACAAACATTTGTGTATCTTCAGAGAACACAGATATACATCTTTTTCTATAGTTGCAGATGGTCAGATCCTATTGTTGTCTTAGTAGAATAGCTCCAAATTATTTAAAAGAAAGCGTTCCACTGCCTTTACCTATTTTTAAACCAATTGCTTGGTAGATTTCAGTTTACGAGCTGCTAATAAATAATTAATTTCATGACAAGAAATTATCTCCGTACAAAAGCAGCGACTGATCCAACAACAGACCCCCTGGTGTAATCTGATAGATTTCGGGAGTGTGTGCTCAGACTTCTCGTGACCCAGTGGACACATCATATCAAGAACAGATGGGGTTTTTGTTGTTGTTTCATGAGGAACACAGTGCGGTCAAAGTGAAACGTTTCTCCTGTGGAAATCAATTCGATGCTCTGCTCTCCAGATGTGGAACTTCTGGCAGGTAGTACTAGTTCTAATTCACCTGTCTCTGAGCCAACTAAAACCAGCAGGGTGCGCTCTTTATTACCTACAGAAGTCAGGCTTAAACTCAGAAACCAATTCAGTAAGCAGCTCCCTTTTGTTGCACCACTTTAATGAGAGTCAAATTCATTTGCCAGAGGATAAAACAAATCCCTTCCCGTGAGTTAAAACAGTTCTCGATGTTAGAAGATCGATCGTTCTGTGTGTTTTAACATTATAACAAGATCAATCTTTCATTTTCCAACTCGCTTATTCCCTTTGGGGATCTCCACCACATCTCCAGCGCACATCAGGCGAGAGGTGGGGGTATACCCAGACAGGTCGCCAGTCCATCGCAGGGCAACACACACGCACACATTCACACCTGAGGGGAATTTAGATTATTCCATTAACCTAACCTCATGTGTTTGGGATTGTGGGGGAAACCTGAAGTAAACCCGGAAGAAACCCATGCAAGCACAGGGAGAACATGCAAACTCCTTCCAGGAAGGAGACCGACGAGCCTCAAACTGGCAACTGGAAGGCCACAGTGCTGCCCATATATATTATATTATTGGAGCATTTCATGCATTCTTCTATCTCAACACTTATCTCCCCCTGCGCCCCCCTTGCGGACCCCAAGTTGGGAGCCACTGCTCTAAAAGATCAGTGCGTTTTGCGTTCTTTCGTGCATACATTTGTTATGGCAATAAATAAATGCTTATTCATTGTGTTATTTTAGTTTCTATATTAAAGTTAAAAGGTAAAGTTGGTTATATTTTCACGTAACTGTGTGCATTACCGCCGGGAAGATAAAAGTTTGCACATTACAAAAAACAGTACTCCTCTATTCTATTTTTCAATTAAATATTGGTTAATAATCGCTTAACATGCAATGGTTGTTAACAGAATTAACAGATTGCACATTTCTATTACAGACATTATGCTTTGGGAAGATTTGGCAAGACATTTATCGTCAGATCTTTGACATGGACTTCCTTCACTTAGCAAGGGTTTTGAAAAGGATTGAGAATAAGTGTTCCAGCCGGACAATGAACCAAAACACATTAAAGAGACAGCAAAGTAGTAGCTAAAAAGCACATAAAAGTCCTGGAGTGTCCTAGAAGTTCCCTGCAGCATAATCCCAAAGTATTTCTAAAGAGATTTATGCAATTCTGTCAGTTTTTCCAGTGGGTAAATACTTATTTCACTTATATAAATGCAATGTGTGCGTTTTATTTTCAACTTCATTCAGTTTTTTGTTGTCATTCTTCTGTTGAATTAACTTAGCATTGTGTTGTTAACCTTCTCATAACGTTGGCGGTTGAACTGCATTTTATCAATCAGCAAGTGATGAGTTTACATAAATAAAAAATACTGTCAGTTTTGGATCATGAAAAAAAAACAGAGGTTAATTTGAAGAGAGCAAATTAAAGGCTTTATAATGACAGTCACAAAGTCAAATACAATTATTATATAATCTTAAGTAAATCGCTTGCTTCCTTATTTGAAATTTTAGCATGACTGGTTGATTTTATTTTGCATCATTAAGTACATAAACTAATGATGGACCTGAATCCAGAATGTGCACCAGATCAGATCACCATATCAGGATCAGACTCACTCTACTCATGAAGAAAAGTGGAGTAAATTAAAGGGGTAAATAAAACCCTTGCTTTGATCAAACAAACATCCCCAAAACAAGTTTAGCGTTCTTACCTCACTGCTGATGTAGCATTGATTCTTTATTTTTAAAGTCCTGATAAGTGGACGCCAGAGGACAATGACAATATCTCACAGTGGACAGTTTTCGAGTCTGACTCCGCTTTAACAGAATTACCCGAAACCATCCAAGTACCCCACTCAGTGGAGTTAAGCCCCACCTACTGGACGTGAAGCCCCGCCCATTAAAGATCAACGTGCCTTCTCTTTGGTTGTAGGTAAATGAAGTTTGACGAATCGCGGTGTCGCTTCGAAGCTAAACAGGAAACAAAACTTATGAATTTCAATTTTATAGAAATGCAGAATCCATTAATAGTAGTTCCACACACACGTGAAATATTATCACTTATGTTTTATATTATCCCAAATATTACCAAATATATGCTTCGTATTAGAAAACGATTTCACGATTTTTTTTTTTTAGAAAATGACACATACTAATTAATTTCAGTTATTTTATTCTTTAAAGAGCCTTTGGCATGCCAAAGTTTGCCAAATAGTCACGTATTTACAACGTCGAGGATTTGCAAACAGAAGCAACATATCGCTGGTTTTAGTATCAAATTGTTTTTATTGTGCATATATAGTTACAATGTAGAAAATGGTATCCACCTTGTGTTAAACGATTTCAGTCATAGAAACCTATTTAACTTAATAACATCAGTTATTTAGAAATGAAACAGAGAAATAAATAAATAAGCTTGAGCCTAGTAATGTTTTTCATTACACATCTTGAATTACATTCTGTGATTTTGGCAAGCCGTATGTTATTTTGTACTTATTTATTATCATTTTTTTCACGCATCGACACTCGTTTGCAGTGGATGTTTAAATCCGACTGACGTGTATAAAATTAAAGTAATTCGATACGTCAAATACACAAGTGGGAAGGGCTGAACAGGAGCATCTCAAGCCATTCACAGTCGGTCTGCGAGTCAAGAGATGCCCCTTTCTGCAGAGTGCAGACTGCAGACGAGTTAAGCCCCACCCACTAAACGCGTAATCCCACCCACTGAATATGGAGCCCAGCCCCTTGACTGTTCGCTTCTCATTGGTTGTAGGTAAATGGCTTTGACGGCTTTGCTAAACAGGAAACATAGTTGGAAACAATACTATATGTTTTTTTTATTATTATTTCTAAAACACAGAATCTATTTATAGTAGTTTCATGTAAATATGGAATATTTCTAAGCAAGAGTATCCACCAGATAATTTTTTTAAAATAAAATGACATTTTTGACATTCTTTTCTATAAAGAGTCTAAGTATCTAAACGGTACAAATTAGAGAAGAAAACAAAACAGAATGTGGAGCAATGTCATGTATTTACAGTATCAATGATTTGCAAACAGAGATTTCAGTCACAGAAACAAGTAAAAAACACTTAATGTTTTATGTTAAAAAATAACTATAAGTCGCTTTACCAGAGGGAAAAGAGACTTGAGCGCATTAACGTTTTTCACTATACATATCTTATGACATTTTCTGATTTTGGTAAACTGTTATTTTGTATTCGTTTCACGCATTGACTCTCGTTTACAGTCGATCTTTTTTATCGACTATGTCTATTAAAGACTTTGCATTAAACACTGACATTTACACATCAGGGGTGGTGCAGTGGGTAGCACTGTGGCCTTCCAGTTAGAAGGTTGTCGGTTAGAGTCCGGTGACCTTCCTGGAAGGAGTTTGCATGTTCTCCCCGTGCTTGCGTGGGTTTCCTCTGTGTTACACGTCATATATGTACTGGTGAATACACGTAACCTTGAGTTTAAAATCAATAAATCACACGCACACAAATTGCTTGTGTACTTATGCACTTTGAACAGTTTGAGTTTACACAAAGTATAGTAAACTTCATTACTTTGCCACACCAATGAGATGAGTTCAACCAGAGACTGTAAAAGAATATAAATTTTTTTCAGAGCTGGAGAGGAGCCTGCCATTGATGGCTGTTATAGACGACTGTAATTATATTCTGTAATTATAACCAAGAATTTGAGAATGACTCCTCTGAATTTAATTGTTGGTAGCGTAAGTGATCTTCCTCATGATGGGATGCCAGCGGTCAGCGGCTCTCTTCAGTGTAGCTGTCAATCACATGGCCCCGCCTAGTTTTTTCTAGGTAAAAATTGAACAATCGCAAACCACACGAAAATAAACTTGAGCCAAGAAAAAAACTATTGAACTTTGTTCACTGTATAGATAACTTTAGTAAATAATTTAAACTGTTTGTGTAAATGCCGTCTTCTTAACTTTTTCTCATAGACTTGTGTTTGGTGGCAATCATTGTGCAGCCAGCACCATGGGGGGGCTCGCGCGGTTTGGCTTCACTCCAGTGAAGTGTGAGACACACTAGCTCTGTCCCAATCCAGAAGTGTGCATCCTCCCGAGTGCATTTTTCCCAAAGCCACTTACATCACAACGGTGCGCCAAGGCCGTCTCATTTCGGCAAAACTCGAAGGGTCCTTAAAATGCGTCCGACTTGCTCCCTGAATTCAGAGGATGCATCACAACCATACTTCGTGACCTCAGATATCCAACAATGCTTTGCTTTTTTTTCTCATTAGAATCAACACTAGAATTTGTATTTAAATGTAAGTAACACGTTTTTTTTTTTAAATAAATAAAGGACAGGATATTCAAGCTTTAAATGGTGGTAGTGATAGGCGAATTGTAAAACATATTTTTTAGTTTAAACATTCATTGTAAACATTACTACACGCAGCCAACTAAATGTTAACTACGTTTTGGTGGAAGCCTTATGTTTTTAAAAGCAGACGAAGGAGGTCAACGTCATACTGGTTTAAATTAGACACAACATAAAATAGAAAATAATGCCAGAGTGAGATGTGACCAATGTAACCAAAATTTCCAAAATGTAACCAAAAATTCAGAGCATGTTTTAATACAAAGTATTTAAAATAAAAAAGACAAAAATACATAAAGACAGAACAATTAAAAATAAACCCTAAAACACTAGAAAATATATTAAGCAACAAAAGAACTTACAGTAATCTTAAAGTATGTATCAGACACAGAACAAAAATATAAAAAATCACTTAAAGAAAAATATGAATAATACAAGAACGTTTCATTCATTCATTTCAGGATCCAAAATACTGATCCAGGTGGTGGCGCTAATGCACCATAAGCAAACTGCCAAAAACAACAGAAGAAGAATAAGAGGCGAGACCATCCCGTTTACCAAGGGTTCAAGCAGCGTTCAGAGAATCCTCCAGAGGCCAGGAAATAGGCACCCTCCAAAGGGTTTTAGAACCTGGATCGGGACACAGCTTATATCATTTCTCAGGTTGCACACTTGAATAAAATACACAATGCTGCCCCCTTGTGGGTGGATGTTGTTCTTTACACGTTCAATACCCTGACACCTCCCCCTTTGAGTAATTCAGTATAATCTAAAGACCGTATTGACTAATTAAGAGTTTAATCAACACAGTTCTCTTATTGCTTTAATGTTAGACTTATTCTTACAAGTTGAGGTGACACAGATTCTACCCGATCTAGTGATTATAGGTTTCATCACCCCAGTCTGAATCTGATTCTCTTCATTAACTTTATCTGAGGCAAACCCTGTTCCACGAATGTTTCCAGAATCTTCTCCAGGCAACATTTGAATAATTCTCATCATTGCTAATCAGTGTCGGGAGTAACGAGTTACAAAAGTCATGTATTAAACTCAGTGGTGTAAAGTATCTAATTACAAATACTCAAATAACTGTAATTGGGAGGTTTTTCCTCTGTAATTCTAATTTAGTGAGTAGATTTAAAAACCTTTACTTTTACCTGAGTACATTTCTAGTTCTGTGTCTGTACTTTTACTGCACTACTTTTCTCAACCTGCCTTAACTACTTTATTTTTTTAAATGTATTGTTTTTTCTACATTGAGAAAGAGACAAGAGGCAGAGCTGGAAGTAGCAGAGATGAGGATGTTGAGGTTCAGTTTAGGAGTGACGAGGATGGACAAGATTAGGAAAGAGCACATCAGAGGGACAGCTCAGGTTGGTTGTTTTGGAGACAAAGTCAGGAGAGGCTAGATTGAGATTGTTTGGACATGTGCAGAGCAGGGATAGTGGTTATATTGGTAGAAGGATGTTGGAGATTGAGATGGCAGGCAGGAAGTCAAGAGGAAGGCCAAAGACAAGATATATGGATGTGCTGAAAGAGGAGATGAAGTTAGTTGGTGCAAGAGTAGAGGATACTGAGAACAGAGTTAGATGGAAACAGATGATTCACTGTGGCGACCCCTAAACTGGGAACAGCCGAAAGGAAAAGAAGAAGAAGACACCTACCCTTTCCAATCAAATTGCATATAAAGAAAACATTCCCCAAAAATGAGATCTAACGAATCTAACCAATAAAATATGATCAGATCAATACAATCAGTAGAAATGGAAATTATTTTGCAGGAACAACTCGTTTATTGTCGTTTCAATCGCCAGGAAAATCATTGAATGTTTAATTATGTAGCAGTTATTCTTTCTCTATTTCTCTTTTTGGTGTCTATCTACTGTTTTGCGCTCTCTATCACTTTTCTCTCTCTCTCATTCTCTTTATTTCACTCTTGCTTGTCTCTTTTTTATTGCTTTCTATTTTAATGGATAACATTGTAACAGGCTGAGTATGCGTAGGGAAACTGTGGTGAATACACTGTGTCTAGTGATTTGGTGAGCTTCCTGTAACAATACTTTGTCTGCTTTCAATTTATTTACCGTATTTTTCGGCTCATAAGACGACCTTTTTCTTCCCCCAAACTGAGGGGGAAAAGTTGGTGCGTCTTATAGACCAAATGCAGAGCGCCGCGAAGTCCGGTCACGGCCGTATGAGAGGTGTAAGAGCTCCGGAGCTAGGCCGAAGCCGCGGCCATATTTGTACACCCGGCGCTGCACGCTGACGTCATCGCCCATCCCTGCCATACCGCGGTCGTAATAAAAACGAATAAAAAAACAACATTTCCCACAATGCCTTTGGCTACGGTAGCCGCAGCGGTGCTTCCACATCCATACTCACGAGCGAAACTACAGAGCTGCCGTTTCTCACACATTGAACGTAAGACTTACGCATTTTAGTGATCTCTCACGCTACAAACCCGATTTCTCACGCTAAAATACATTTCAAGATGTGAAATGGGCGGAGCTAATAGTTTATCTGTGATCAGTTTCTTGAGCCTGACGATAAGATGATGATCGATCTGCATCGTCTTCAGTCTGTGAGGGTTTTTTTCCGCTAAACATTCACTTGGACAGTTTTACAAACTTGGACAGTTTGATCTTTCATTAATAGAGTTATGTGGGTTTTCATAAGCTGACAAAAATCAAAAGGATTTATATTAGAACAACAAGCTTACAATTGTTTCCATGTGTTGACATCAGGTGCACAGATGAGCGCTCTCCCTCTCTCTCTTGCTCGCGTGAGGAAAACAAAACACTCTCAATGACTGAAACTCTTCTTTAATAAACTCAAATCATCTCTCAACGGTACATCTCACACATGTACATACGAGATAACAAACGTAAGTAACGTGCTCTGCAATTGGGTAGTGTTGCTAACCAGGTAAGAGCGCATAAGGATCATATCTTAACCCCATGCAACCGAATTGTCACTTAAATAAGTTATAAATAATGAGTTATTTAACATTAAGGAGTAGTTACATTTATTTTACATTAAAATAATTATTAATTAATTATTAAATAATTATTATTTTACATCATGGGTTGCCAAGATTCTTTTAAAGGTTTAAAGGGGGGCTCGACTAAAAAAGTTTGAGAAACACTGTATTATTACTAATGTGGTGACAATGTTACTGGCTATTATTAGTAATGTGGTGACAATGTTACTGGCTATTATTAGCAATGCGGTGACAATGTTACTGGCTATTATTAGCAATGCGGTAACAATGTTACTGGCTATTATTAGCAATGTAGTGACAATGTTACTGGCTATTATTAGCAATGCGGTGACAATGTTACTGGCTATTATTAGTAATGTAGTGACAATGTTACTGGCTATTATTAGTAATGTTGACAATGTTACTAGCTATTATTAGTAATATAGTGACAATGTTACTAGCTATTATTAGTAATGTAGTGACAATGTTACTAGCTATTATTAGTAATGTAGTGACAATGAGCTATTATTAGTAATGTAGTGACAATGTTACTGGCTATTATTAGTAATGTAGTGACAATGTTACTGGCTATTATTAGCAATGTAGTGACAATGTTACTGGCTATTATTAGCAATGCGGTGACAATGTTACTGGCTATTATTAGTAATGTAGTGACAATGTTACTGGCTATTATTAGCAATGCGGTGACAATGTTACCGGCTATTATTAGCAATGCGGTGACAATGTTACCGGCTATTATTAGCAATGCGGTGACAATGTTACTGGCTATTATTAGTAATGTATTGACAATGTTACTGGCTATTATTAGTAATATAGTGACAATGTTACTGGCTATTATTAGTAATGTAGTGACAATGTTACTAGCTATTATTAGTAATGTAGTGACAATGTTACTGGCTATTATTAGCAATGCGGTGACAATGTTACTGGCTATTTGTTAGGAGTTAGCCTGACGGTGGGAGGCTTGAGTGACAAAAACAACAAAAACTTCGCAGATGTAACAAAAATGTAGTTTTTTATTGGTGCAAAAATCCCAGAAAAACAAAAACTCCCCAGAAAAAAACATCCAAACAAAACGAGAAAGACACGACAATATTTATAGCTACTTGCATTTGACGACACCAACACACCATACTCCTACAACAACCCACACAAAATGGAAGTCTGGGAGCCCTTTTATGTTGCAGGCTCCGCCCCTGGATCATACCATTTCATAATTTCATGTGGTGGAAAAATTTTACTGCTATGAGCACAAACAGCAAAAATGAATAAAAACAGTAAAGCACATACAAACTCAAAATACACTTATTCATAACACAATTTAGACAAAACATTGCAAAACAAACAAGTTAACAGAAAAATGTTTTTGTGACCTTGATGATGTCATCATCCAAGATGGTGGAACAGTATGGCATGGTAAAGATTGAGTATAAAAAGACCGGGTTTTGAAATGAACAGGTTTGATTCTGAAAATGAAAAATGGTAAGTGAATGCAGTGTGTTTTCCATTAAATGTTGTGCAAAATGACTGTGTGAGTGTATTTATTTCAATGTATGTTTCTAAACTGAACTTAAACACAAACATATAGCACACCAAACACTTCACAGATTAACATAAAACACATTCAAAATGGTCACAGTTTTATCCAACTGTGACATTTCCTCCCCCTTCCCGAGACACCCTCTGTGGTGTCCTAGAGAGGAAATCAGCTGCAGAGTTCTCAGGGCCACTCCTATAGGACACCTTAAACTGAAATGGTTGGAGGGCCAAAAACCACCGTGTAATTCGGGCATTTGTGTCCTTCATCTGGTTTAACCATATCAAGGCTCTATGATCAGTTTCTAAGTCAAATTTTCTACCTAAAAGGTAGTATTTAAAAGAGTCCAAGGCCCATTTAACTGCCAGGCACTCTTTCTCCACTGTTGAATACCGTGTTTCTCGGGGAAGAAGCTTCCTACTAATAAAAGCGATGGGTTTAAGTTGCCCTTGTTCCCCTTGCAACAGTACAGCTCCGAGACCACGTTCTGATGCATCAGTCTGCACTGTGAAAAGTTTATCAAAGTCTGGGCTTTGCAACACTGTCTCATTGCATAAAGCGTCTCTTAAGTCTATGAAGGCACTTTCACAATCATTTGACCACTTAATCGCATTAGGCTTTGTTTTCTTGGTCAACTCAGTTAGAGCCAAAGCTCTTTTTGAAAAGTTGGGGATAAACCTTCTATACCAGCCTACCAAACCAAGAAACGCTCATACCTGCTTCTTGGTAGTTGGACGTTCTGCTTGTCTGATGGCTTCGATTTTCCCTACTTGTGGACGGATGACACCATGTCCCAGTACATACCCTAGGTAAGAAGTCTCCTCTTTGGCCATTGCACACTTGTCTGGACGGATGGTAAGTCCAGCGGACTTTATCCTTGATAGTACCTCCTCAAGATGCTTCAGGTGGTCCTGCCAAGATGTGCTGAAGATGATTATGTCATCCAGATATGCTGCAGCGAATGCCTCCGTCCCATGCAGGATCTGATTAATCATCCTCTGGAAAGTGGCAGGTGCCCCATGGAGACCAAAAGGAAGCATACAGAAGTGGTAGTGCCCAAATGGAGTTTTGAATGCGGTCAGTTCTTTACTATCTTGGGATAAAGGGACTTGCCAGTACCCTTTGCAGAGATCCAGGGTTGTAAGGAACTTTGCTTTACTTAGTTTTTCCACAAGTTCATCAACTCTAGGCATGGGGTATGGATCAAATTTACTCACAGAGTTGAGTTTTCTGAAATCCAGGCAGAATCTGAGGGATCCATCCTTTTTTGGTACAAGAACGATGGGGTTGTTCCACTCACTGGATGATGGCTCTATAACTTCCAGTTCCTGCATTATGTTCAACTCCTGTTTCATGACTTGTAACAGTCTTTCCGGCACTCTGTAGACTGGTTGCCGAATCGGTGTAGAGTCTTTCAAATGGATGTGGTGTTGGACAAGGTTTGTTCTTCCGGGTGTGTCTAGGAACAGTTTCTCAGGTATGCAGTTTAGTAGCTGTTGCTGTTGTTCAGGTGACAGATGTTGAAGGTCCAAGTGGCAGTTTCTTTGATGAACAGGCAAGTACTGCTCTTCGGTTTCCTCCTCTTCTTCCACTTGTCTGAGCAAGAGTTCTTTCACGAGATCATGTGATGAATTTGGCTGAGCGATTCGATCATGCCACTGTTTCAGCATGTTGATATGGAAGGTCTGAAGTGGGTTTTGCCTGGATGGTATCTCAATCTCATAGGTGACTGGACTGAGTTTCCTTTTCACCTGATAGGGACCTTGCCATTTTGCCAACAGTTTGTTCTCTGATGTGGGTAACAGTAAGAGAACCTGGTCTCCTGGTTTGAACGATCTTTCTCTGGCTTTCTGGTCATACCATACTTTCTGCTTGAGTTGTGAATCTGAGATGTTCTTATGGGCCAAAGCTGAAACTTGCTGTAGCTGTTCTCTCATCTTCAGGACATAAGAGAGGAGGTTTTGCTTCCGTGGCTTGTCGTTAGCTTCCCAGCTGTCTCTCAACACATCCAAGGGGCCTCTGACATGATGTGAAAAAATCAGCTCAAATGGTGAAAACCCTGTAGCCGCCTGAGGAACTTCACGATAAGCAAACAACAGGTAAGGTAGCCACTTGTCCCAGTCTTTGCCAGATTCTGAAACAAACTTCTTTAGCATGCTTTTCAAGGTTTGATTGAAACGTTCTACCAGTCCATCAGTCTGGGGGTGATCGGGAGTTGTTCGTACTCTCTTGATGCCTAGTAACTGATACACATGTTGCAATGTGCGACTCATGAAATTCGTACCTTGATCGGTCAACACCTCTCTAGGAATGCCTACATGTGAGAAAAAATGTACTAATGCTGCTGCAATCTGTTTGGCAGTAACTTCTCTCAGAGGGTATGCCTCAGGGTACCTGGTTGCATAATCACAGATTACTAGTATAAATCTGTTACCTTTCTGGCTTCTTTCAACCGGACCAACAATATCCACCCCTATTCTTTCAAAAGGTGTCTCTACAGCAGGAATAGGTACTAGAGGTGCAATAGCAGGTGCTCTGCCTAATGTGAGCTGACATTCTGGGCAAGATTTACAATAATCCTTGACCTCTGTATACATGCCTGGCCAATAAAACCTCTTAGATATCCTCATTAGAGTTTTCATGAACCCTAAATGGCCTGCCCATGGAATTGAATGTCCTAATTCCATAATTTTTTTACGGTATTCCTTTGGTACCAACAGCTGTGTTCCATCCTCCTCAGTTTGTCTATACAGGAGATTGTTTTTAATCAAAAACATCTCACCACACAAGGAGCTCAATACTGAACCATTGCTGGCTTTTTGAAAGCACTCAGACAATGTTTGATCCTCTCTCTGTTGTTTCTCTAGATCGTTGGAAATGCCTACTTCGGTTTCTTTTATTTCAGGCTCGACCAGCTCAAACTGTGGCTGCTCTGAACTCTCAATCAGATCTGCAGCCCAATTCCTTCGTCTCATAAGTTTGTCTTCCTTTGAGACCTGTGCTTCACTTATACTCTCTTCATTGAAGAATGGCAGTTCACCTAGTGTACTCTGCACAGAATTATTGGATGCAGGGGTTACCTTTGGGGCTTGAGCTCTAGTAACCACACCACACCAGGTTATTTCCTTTACCAGATCTGCTAAAACTGGCATATCAGTACCGAGCAACACTGGATACGGCAAATTAGTAGCAACACCAACATTCATCAAATAAGGTTGGTTATTTACTTCAATGTAAACTTCAGCAGTGGGTAACTCTGCCTTGTCCCCATGGACACAACACACTGTTACAGTGTCTTCACACCAAGAATCCCTTGCTACGTACTGTGCCTGTACTAGGGTTCTTGCACAACCTGTGTCTACTAGGGCTTTAAGTGGTTTTCCATTTAATAAAACAGTTATGGTGGGTTCTTTGCTGATCTTACCAGTTGTAGGGTTGGGTCTGGGTACATAACACAACCTAGCTGATTTAGGCTTTTTAAGCGGACATTGAGGACTAGTGTGACCTGGTTTACCACAGTTGTAACAAATAACCTCAGTAGTGGGCGTGTGAGGTGTGTCTACAGGTGCTGTAGCTTTTTGAGGAATGGGCTTTGAGTGGGTGGGATGTAAGATCTGACCTTGACTATGAGAGTACGAACTTCCTCCCAACCCCTCAGACTTACCTCTTGCTTGTAGATTGCCAGCATATCTGAAGACACCAGAGAATCCTTTACGAGCTGCAACAAAGGCTTCTACCAGTTTAGCTGCTTCTTCTGCCGTGCTAGGATCTCTTTCCTTCACCCAGGTTTTAACTTCAGGGTAGAGCACTCTCATATACTGCTCCAACACAATAATCTCCATTAAGTCCTTTTTGCTGCTTTCCTCAAACTTCACCCACTTACAGAACAAATCCTTGAGACGGACATACAATTCCATGGGTGACTCTTCAGCAGGTGTGTTCAATGTTCTAAATCTCAGCCTGTAGGTTTCTGCATTGATTTCATACTTTTTGAGGATGGATTCCTTGACTTTTTTGTAGTCAGACATGTAGGCAGGTGACATGGCAACAAAAGCACTTCTTGCGTTGCCAGTGAGAAGGGGAACCAGATGAACAGCCCAATCTTCCTTCGGCCACTTGTACACCTCCGCCATTCTCTCAAAAGTGGTAAGAAAATGTTCAATATCGTCAGTGTCTTGCAATCTTGGTAATTGAGGAATCATGTCGAAAACGCGATTTGCTGACCGTTCAGTAGGGAGAGCTCCTATCCGGGCACGTTCCAGGTCCAACTGCATCTGTGTGACTTGATGTGTTAGGACCTTAAATTGTTGTTCCCGTCGAGCAGATTCTCTTTCTTGCCTCTCATCTCTGTCCTTTTGATAATGTAGGAAGGATTGAAACATTCCTGCTAATGCTGTAATTGCAGCATCACCTGTGGGGTTAGGCATGTCCTCAGGTTGCCCTGGACTTTCACACGTTGCACCTTGGGTATCCAGATCAGGATCAGCTGGCAACTGTTCCTTCTTCCTGGGTGGCATATTGGGAACCACTCCAATATGTTCTTCTGTCACCAACTTTTAAGTTAATGTCACTCTCCCAAAAAAAAAATTACTTCTGACACCAAATGTTAGGGGTTAGCCTGACGGTGGGAGGCTCGAGTGACAAAAACAACAAAAACTTTGCAGATGTAACAAAAATGTAGTTTTTTATTGGTGCAAAAATCCCAGAAAAACAAAAACTCCCCAGAAAAAATATCCAGAACAAAAAAAAACGAGAAAGGTGTCTCTACAGCAGGAATAGGTACTAGAGGTGCAATAGCAGGTGCTCTGCCTGATGTGAGCTGACATTCTGGGCAAGATTTAAAATAATCCTTGACCTCTGTATACATGCCTGGCCAATAAAACCTCTTAGATATCCTCATTAGAGTTTTCATGAACCCTAAATGGCCTGCCCATGGAATTGAATGTCCTAATTCCATAATTTTTTTACGGTATTCCTTTGGTACTAACAGCTGTGTTCCATCCTCCTCAGTTTGTCTATACAGGAGATTGTTTTTAATCAAAAACATCTCACCACACAAGGAACTCAATACTGAACCATTGCTGGCTTTTTGAAAGCACTCAGACAATGTTTGATCCTTTCTCTGTTGTTCCGCTAGATCGTTGGAAATGCCTACTTCTGTTTCTTTTATTTCAGGCTCGACCAGCTCAAACTGTGGCTGCTCTGAACTCTCAATCAGATCTGCAGCCCAATTCCTTCGTCTCATAAGTTTGTCTTCCTTTGAGACCTGTGCTTCACTTATACTCGCTTCATTGAAGAATGGCAGTTCACCAAGTGTACTCTGCACAGAATTATTGGATGCAGGGGTTACCTTTTGGGCTTGAGCTCTAGTAACCACACCACACCAGGTTATTTCCTTTACCAGATCTGCTAAAACTGGCATATCAGTACCGAGCAACACTGGATATGGCAGATTAGTAGCAACACCAACATTCATCAAATAAGGCTGGTCATTTATTTCAATGTAAACTTCAGCAGTGGGTAACTCTGCCTTGTCCCCATGGACACAACACCCTGTTACAGTGTCTTCACACCAAGAATCCCTTGCTACGTACTGTGCCTGTACTAGGGTTCTTGCACAACCTGTGTCTACTAGGGCTCTAAGTGGTTTTCCATTTAATAAAACAGTTATGGTGGGTTCTTTGCTGATCTTACCAGTTGTAGGGTTGGGTCTGGGTACATAACACAACCTAGCTGATTTAGGCTTTTTAAGCAGACATTGAGGACTAGTGTGACCTGGTTTACCACAGTTGTAACAAATAACCTCAGTAGTGGGCGTGTGAGGTGTGTCTACAGGTGCTGTAGCTTTTTGAGGAATGGGCTTTGAGTGGGTGGGATGTAAGATCTGACCTTGACTATGAGAGTACGAACTTCCTCCCAACCCCTCAGACTTACCTCTTGCTTGTAGATTGCCAGCATATCTGAAGACACCAGAGAATCCTTTACGAGCCGCAACAAAGGCTTCTACCAGTTTAGCTGCTTCTTCTGCCGTGCTAGGATCTCTTTCCTTCACCCAGGTTTTAACTTCAGGGTAGAGCACTCTCATATACTGCTCCAACACAATAATCTCCATTAAGTCCTTTTTGCTGCTTTCCTCAAACTTCACCCACTTACAGAACAGATCCTTGAGACGGACATACAATTCCATGGGTGACTCTTCAGCGGGTGTGTTCAATGTTCTAAATCTCAGCCTGTAGGTTTCTGCATTGATTTCATACTTTTTGAGGATGGATTCCTTGACTTTTTTGTAGTCAGACATGTAGGCAGGTGACATGGCAACAAAAGCACTTCTTGCGTTGCCAGTGAGAAGGGGAACCAGATGAACAGCCCAGTCTTCCTTCGGCCACTTGTACACCTCCACCATTCTCTCAAAAGTGGTGAGAAAATGTTCAATATCGTCAGTGTCTTGCAATCTTGGTAATTGAGGAATCATGTCGAAAACGCGATTTGCTGACCGTTCAGTAGCGAGAGCTCCTATCCGGGCATGTTCCAGGTCCAACTGCATCTGTGTGACTTGATGTGTTAGGACCTTAAATTGTTGTTCCCGTCGAGCAGATTCTCTTTCTTGCCTCTCATCTCGGTCCTTTTGATAATGTAGGAAGGATTGAAACATTCCTGCTAATGCTGTAATTGCAGCATCACCTGTGGGGTTAGGCATGTCCTCAGGTTGCCCTGGACTTTCACACGTTGCACCTTGGGTATCCAGATCAGGGTCAGCTGGCAACTGTTCCTTCTTCCTGGGTGGCATATTGGGAACCACTCAAATATGTTCTTCTGTCACCAACTTTTAAGTTAATGTCACTCTCCCAAAAAAAAAATTGCTTCTGACACCAAATGTTAGGAGTTAGCCTGACGGTGGGAGGCTCGAGTGACAAAAACAACAAAAACTTTGCAGATGTAACAAAAATGTAGTTTTTTTATTGGTGCAAAAATCCCAGAAAAACAAAAACTCCCCAGAAAAAACATCCAAAACAAAGCGAGAAAGACACGACAATATTTATAGCTACTTGCATTTGACAACACCAACACACCATACTCCTACAACAACCCACACAAAATGGAAGTCTGGGAGCCCTTTTATGTTGCAGGCTCCGCCCCTGGATCATACCATTTCATAATTTCATGTGGTGGAAAAATTTTACTGCTATGAGCACAAACAGAGCAAAAATGAATAAAAACAGTAAAGCACATACAAACTCAAAATACACTTATTCATAACACAATTTAGACAAAACATTGCAAAACAAACAAGTTAACAGAAAAATGTTTTTGTGACCTTGATGATGTCATCATCCAAGATGGTGGAACAGTATGGCATGGTAAAGATTGAGTATAAAATGACCGGGTTTTGAAATGAACAGGTTTGGTTCTGAAAATGAAAAATGGTAAGTGAATGCAGTGTGTTTTCCATTAAATGTTGTGCAAAATGACTGTGTGAGTGTATTTATTTCAATGTATGTTTGTAAACTGAACATAAACACAAACATATAGCACACCAAACACTTCACAGATTAACATAAAACACATTCAAAATGGTCACAGTTTTATCCAACTGTGACA